>CM062843.1:6570510-6633920 GCA_031772345.1 Himalopsyche anomala
GAGCAATTCTTGCAGCAAATAACAAAGATGTGGATCATTTCAACTTCACAATTCAAAATCAAATCGTTGGTCCACTGCATTCCTTTAAATCTATCGACTGTGCCACGTGAATAACATCATTTCAATGTAATTAAAATACTTTTCATTTTTAATTTTGCACATTTATTGAACTTAATTCATTTTGAGTATTCATTCAAACTGAATTTAACTCATCCAATAAATTAACACATTATTTATTGATTCTGAGGCGGTACGAAGTTAGTCGGGCCAGCTAGTAAGAAATAAATGTATCATTGAGTTTAAAACCATTGCTGGCGAAAAGGATAAGCTCATGAGCTTGAACGCCTGTAGATACCGAAAGGCGAAACCCGGGTCGTTAGCGACAAAATCTGTGAGAATGTACATAATTTTAACGATTCGAATTTAATATTGAAATTCCACCAAACACATTCAGTCGAAATCTTAAATTACTTATTTTTTTTTATATATACATGTTCGCTCTTAATTAAGAGCAAGTGGAAATATCTCAACAGAGGTTTTTTTATACGAAAACTGCTTGTAAATTAGTTGCTCAAGCAAATACAGTAGCGATAGAAATGATAGGTTAGTACAAGGGCTAATCGTTGCTTTTTAAGATTGGAAGGGTAGAAAAGAGTTTTTAGAATTAACCCTTCCCTTACTATGCAAAAAAAGCACAAGCTCCTGAGCTGTGTATTCGTTACACATCAGGCAAACGGGAGTGAATCATGACAATTATATAACTCTACTACAGCAGTACTACATATAATTGTCATGATTAACTCCTGTTTGCCTGTTGTGTAACAGATACCCAGCTCAGGAGCTTGTGCTTTTTTTTTGCATAGTAAGGGAAGGGTTAACAAACACCCATGCCTTCAAACCAGAATCGATAAATAGTGTCCGTACTGGAAGTTGGGACTCGAACCCGTGAAGTCTGCTACGGAAGCCAACGACCTAACAACTTGGGAACTTGATTCATTGACAACGTTAAAAACGTATCAAAGAAAAATATCTTTGTCTTATAGAAATGTAAAAGTCTATTCTGTACACGAATCGAATCATTTGAAGTACCATTTTTTTTTCTTTAAGAGAGTAAAACTGATTATTTTTCAGAGTAATAAATTCCTTAATGAAGAGTTTTCACAATGACTAACGTTGTGTTTTAATAAATGAAAAATAGTTGTTATTGTTCAAATTCCGGGGTATTGTTTTCCAAACAAAGTCACGGACAAATGACATTAGTCAAGTGTGTGTAATTATTTTTTATTAAATCAGAAGAAAAATTAGAAAATTATTCTCTTGTATATAACATGTCGACTGTGGAAAGGAAAAAAGACGTAACCCACAGTTTTTTCGATAATCACAATGTATCAAACTTGACACACGTTCTATCAAAATGAATTAGTATCTTAATTTAGCTTTTAAGTTTGAAAAATATGACCTTGTAAAAAATTAAAACCAAGAATAAGACTGAAATAAAGGTTTGTCCCAGACAATTTATATAAAAAGGACGTAACCCACAGCTTATTATCGATAATCACAATGTATCCAATTTGATACACGTTCTATCAAAAGGATGCAAGCTGCAAATGCCGAATTAGTATCTAAATTTAGCTTTTTAGTTTGAAAAAGATGAGCTTGTAAAAAATTAAAACCAAGAATAAGACTGAAATAAAGGTTTGTCCCAGACAATTTATATAAAAAGGACGTAACCCACAGCTTATTATCGATAATCACAATGTATCCAATTTGATACACGTTCTATCAAAAGGATGTAAGCTGCAAATGCCGAATTAGTATCTAAATTTAGCTTTTAAATTTAAAAAAGATGAGCTTGTAAAAAATTAAAACCAAGAAAAAGACTGAAATAAAGGTTTGTCCCAGACAATTTATATAAAAAGGACGTAACCCACAGCTTATTATCGATAATCACAATGTATCCAATTTGATACACGTTCTATCAAAAGGATGTAAGCTGCAAATGCCGAATTAGTATCTAAATTTAGCTTTTAAATTTAAAAAAGATGAGCTTGTAAAAAATTAAAACCAAGAAAAAGACTGAAATAAAGGTTTGTCCCAGACAATTTATATAAAAAGGACGTAACCCACAGCTTATTATCGATAATCACAGTGTATCTAATTCGATACACGTTCTATCAAAAGAATGCAAGCTGCAAATGCCGAATTAGTATCTAAATTTAGCTTTTAAGTTTGAAAAAGATGAGCTTGTAAAAAATTAAAACCAAGAAAAAAGACTGAAATAAAGGTTTTTTATATACAATTTCTTTAATTAATATTAGATTATGTCAATTAAACACCAGTTTAGAAGTTTTCGTGCACTTCAAGGTTGTGTATAATTCATAATTTGCATATGGCCCAAAATCATCAAAACACGTTATGTCTGCGTTACGTCTTTTTTCCTTTCCACAGTCGATATATAAAAATAGCTTTCGTTTGTGCTGCTTTAAATATTTAAATAACAAATCAAAAATAACAACCCATAAAAAAACAATGAAGTACCAACAGACGGTCGTAAATTTACGAAAGAATTTATAATAATAATGATCTTGTATGCTATATTATTCACTTTCTCGGTTTGGGCGAACCTCGATCGACCCCATTGAAAGACGATGAACCAAGAAGCTGTTTTTTTATTATTTACATTAAAACACAATCAATTTAAACTTTTTGGTAAAAGTTTAATAAATAATATATTGTTGAGCAATCGATATTTTTCCACTGAGCGACCTCGATTGGCATCCTTTAAGGATTTGCAAATCGTCAGTTCTTTAAAAAGACTTTTATTTATTTGGTGAATATTTTCAAGCAATTATTGTTATGGTTGACTAATCGCTATTTCTACACCCAGTTATTAAATCTCGCGGCTCGGAGAGTAGAAAAATACTTCTCTGCCGACGGGGGTCGTTTAGGGACCCCAGTGGTTTCCTCATTATTGGCCTTATTCTTATGAATTTCAAAAAAAAAAATAGTCTAAAAGCTTTAGAATATCTCTCTGCATCATTCCTCATACATTTTTTTTTATAAAAATCCGTGTTTTTTAATAAATAATCATATTTTAAGTTGCGCGTAAAAAAGACGTCATTCCAGTACAAATATTAATTTGCAACTGATGCGTTCAGCGGCATTCAGCCCAGTTATCTTACGAACGATCGCTGATAAGCGGGCGCTTATCTCGTTATCGCATTATCGTATTTATATAAACTACAAAAGGTCAAAAAAACTATGATATAAGAATATCTCAGGTATTGGGGTCGCATTTCTTGAGCTTAGAACCGGAAAAGTTAAGGATCAGAAGGTAAGAGGAGATGGAAATAATGTGAATTGACATCACAAACACCCAGTCTTCGATCACAACTTTGAATTGAATAATTCTCAAATTCACTGCGATCTGACCAGGAATCGAACCCAGACCTGAGTGATCGGTGGAGCAAGCTCTAACCAACTGGGCCACAGCAGGTGACATATTGTGTATATCCATTACGTCACGGTAACATGTAAGTTCTTGTCAATTAAAATAATAACAATCAAATTGCGTACACTAACTACAACACGTTTTTTTACTAACTGTCAGTTTTAGTTGAAGTTTAAATCATTAAAATTTGCATTTGATTTGGGTAGTCAGTGCTTAAATTTGCTGACGAGCTCTCTTAATTTATAGCATATTAACTGCTTATAAAGTTTATCTAAGCAAAGGTTTTTTTACGAAAACTAGTTGTAACGTAGTTTTTTTAACTCCCTAGTGTATTCAGCGTTGTATCAACCACCATCCGCTAAGGCTTTCCACTATTCTTACAGAGTGTTTTCCGTAGCGTAACAACGTTTGTCGTGTTTGAAGTTTTACTAGGGATGTCCCAAGAAGAAATTCTTCAAGACTTGGTTGTATGCACTACAGCATATATGGGCCACCACCGCCCTGATTCATCTCGGCAAAGTATTAGAGAAATAATTTAATAGTATTAGAGAGGGATTAAGTAATGGAGATGACGCGGGCGCTTGCAGTGGCTCCACCCTACTAGTTCATGATCACCACCATATAAGAAATAGCAAGGTGTTTTATTTAATTTAATATTACGTTATTATTTTAAATAATTTGGTCCAGCCCTTGACTCGGAGACAGAATGATAATTTGGCCCCAGACCTAGGAAAGGTTGCCCATGCCTGCACTACAGTAAGTAAGTAAATAAGTGAAGTTTAAAATAAAAGCTTTTATCTATTGGTTTTAATTATTTTTCTATAAGACGCGGTGAATTACTAAGTTTCTCAACCTATATATGAATATTAGAATAGCGCTAAAAAAGAACTAATGAATAGCAAATCGTTTTCGCTACGTCTCGCTATTTTAGGATTGGAATGGAAGGAGGGAACTTTTTAAATCACAAACACCTATGCCTTTGAATAAAAAATGATTTTTGCTCTGGTATGAACGTATTTACGTATTTGCAGCCATTGCTGTTGAATCTTGTCGTGCTAACAGAAGTTTGTCCTGTGAATAAAATTATAAACACGGTCATGTTTAATAAACAAATAGGATAACATTGACGAATCTACCGAAACAACTGTTTTTTACTCCATCAATTGTTCTGACCGGTGATGGCATAGATTACAAAATTAATTAAACCATGGCTACTAATCGAGTCTGGAATCCTTCAAATGAATGTTCAACAGCTGTGCAGTATTATTTTTTGACATTGGTAATTGTATTTTATTAATTTCAAATAAATTCCCAAATATTTAAGAGCTTTGGTTTATTCTCCCGGCACGAGTGCTCTATTTTTATCGACAACAACATACCACTGTGGTGTGTTTTGTTATAATACATGGTTGAAAATATTGCCTAAGTTAAACGGCTTTAGTTCATAATTGCCAACATTTCCATGAATAAAGAAGACTTGTTAACAATAAGTGTCATGAAAGTATTTAAAAAAAACAGTTTTAACATTGACTATATCGAATGACGCCTATTCCGCTTCCCCAGGTACCAAGGTGTTAAAGTAAAAAGAATGTTTTCATTTAACACCGGTTAACTGAGCAAAATAAACCGGTTTTTAATAAAACAGGTGGTAAACCGGTTAACGGGTTTCGGTTTAAACCGGGTTGGAAGCCCTACGGCCAGCGCCAGCGCTGTGTCTCTCGGATCTCAGCTTAGCCTTACCTTAGGCTTAAAGGCTGAGTGTTTGAGACAGTGAAACGATGATACGTATAAGTTTGTAATATAGAAACCTACCATTGTAACAATAACTATACATCCTTGATAATGACCTTAAAATGAATCTTTTAGATTTGTTTTCTCGCACACAATCAAACATCGATGATACCCACACGTTCGTATTGTATTCAAATAATTGACCCACACAGAGACATCATTTACGTACATGAATTTGGTTTAATAATATGCACACAAATTGATTGTACCAATACAGGTAACCCAGTAGTAGCATATAAAGAATATGATACAGGGCAGAATTAGTAACAAAATAAAATACGATATAAAAAGTTTACCAGTATTCTTTTGGCTAGTCTGAATTTATATTAAATGGTCATAATATATTGTGGGGTTATAATGCAAAACGTACTATTTCCAAAACTCAAACTTTTCAGTAGAGTCAAATATACTATAACGAATAACACAAACAAAATAACATTTGCATTAAAATATGATTTCCAATTTGAAGACGACAGTCTTATAGAAATTTTGTATTAAAACTAATAGGATCAGTCGATTCATTAGGCTTAAATTACCCTATGAAATTAAAAAAACAAACCTAACCTAACCTGACCAAAATGGTTATAAATATTCTAAACGTATATTATTATTCTGGCCAAAAATTGATTTAAATTCTGACCATTTAATTTGTTCGAATTTTTTTATGCATGTTCACTCCCAATGTGGAGTATATGGTCTTGTAATGGAGGAATCTCAACAGAATTTTTCTACGAGAATTATTCTCTCTTTTGTTTTCAAAGTGAGTAGTAGGGATAGAAGGATAAGGCTAGAACAGGACTAGTGGTTGTCTAATCGCTATTGCTACACCCAGTTATTAAAGGATCAGAAAGATGTGAGGAAAGGAAATAATGTGAATTGACTTTGTTAGACGTTTTCTGTGACAGACGGAACGAAAAGGTTAAAATGACAGAAAAAAATGATTGATTTCCTGATCTCATTCAATTCACATAATACAATTGGAAGAACATAACCTCAAATTTTGAACGCGTGCCTACTCCTCTATAATGTAGTATTCCTATAGCATAATTCCGATATCTACACTATAGAAGGGTCGACTGTATATACATATGTTAACACTTTATAAGCGGGCGTTTTTTTGTGATAAGCGCAAAAATATAAAACATTCTTAAAATCAACACAACTTCTAAACCAAACAATATTTTTGGCTGAATTTTTTAAAGAAATCAAATGTGACATTTAATCATTAAAATAAAATAAAAACATTTTGAATGCATCACAATTTCACTACTTTTCTAAGCTGAATAGAAAAACCTGTTAATAATTTAGTAGATAGCACTCCACTTGTTATCAATATGAAATATTACAAATATTCTGTATAAAAAATAACATTAATAATTAATACAATTATATAAATGATTATAGTATAAAATCTTCATTCCTACAAATTAACAATCACTGGAAGTGTGAGATCTGATGCCCTAAATATTCGTGAAACCTGTGCGCCTTTTTTAAAAAAATACTACGAGTGAACGAACATTCAGGGCATAATAATTTATGAGGTTTATTGTTTATCGGCAAAAAGGGTTACTTGCCGCGGCAATTATTTTGAAGAATCCATTAAATTATTTTTGTATACCAACAAAACCGACAGTACGCGATAAACGTATTTTTACGTGTCCCGCCTATAATGTGTTAATAATGATATTATTTTACATTCAATTGAAAGATAGTCGGCCCCATGCGGCTCTGGAACCACAAATCTCCATATATGAGGTCCAAATATCCGCTTCAAGTCGTCCGCATGATCACCTCGAGAAGAAAGTGACTTGTGGGTGCTTCCAAGCCAAGAGTCGTAAATATTTAAGTACTTGAATTTTTTTTTTACATAGTATTTACAATAAATAATTCCTTCGAATATAACAACAATAATTATCATCAGTATAAAACAGTAATAAATGAAGAAAAAAAATGTATTGTAATATTTTTTAATTTGTTTGCTTGTGTAGTTTAATTTTAAATTTAATTTAATTCCTAATTTTTAGTTTGCTTAATGTGGAGATACGGCTTCTCATATTTTTCTACGAAAACCGTTTGTTACCCAGTTGTTCAACTTTTCTTCTTTTTAATACAGTGGAGATATAAATAATAGGGTTAGAACAGCACTAGTGGTAAGCTAATCGCTCTCGCTACGCCCTGTTATGTTGGGATTGGAAGAATGGGAAGGAGTTACAGAAATCGATGCATGATATTGATAAAATTGTATCAAAAATCAATGGCCGCCAAAATTTCAGCTCACTCTATTCGAATGAAGATTATAATGTATACAAGACATCTATTGAAACAATATGAAGAGTAAGCATTGGGTTATAATGCAAAACGTACTATTTCCAAAATGAGTGATATTGAGTAAGATATGCAGATAGGGTAATTCAAGCCTAAGGAACTGACTGATCTTATTAATTTTAATATAAATTATCTACAAGACTGTCGTTTTCAAATTGTAAATCATGTTTTTATCCAAATTTTATTTTGTTTGTGTTATTCGTTATAGTATTTCACTCCACTGAAAAGTTTGAGTTTTGGAAATAGTACGTTTTGCATTATAACGCCACAAATATGTATTTTACAATTGGGTATAATAATAAAAGGTAAAATCGATTTCTGTTTTGCGAAAAAGCCAAAACAAAAGTTTTTACTTTTTTTAGTCATCTATGAATTTAACCACTTGAATACCAAGCGGACACATGTGTCCGGAACATATGCAAGCGAACACGGATGTCCAAGACATTTAAAAAATCAAATATTTGGTATTCTAATAAAAATATAAGAAATATTTTAATGAATACGTGTAGTGCCGTCTATACTGAGTCAATATAGGTTTTTAAAATACCGAATTCGAGTGTATATTAGGCAAAAATATTTTTTCTCAAAAATACGCAGTATCTCTGGGACATATTAATGATTTATTTGCGCGGTATTCAAACGGTTAAGGGTTAAAAGTTATGTACGTCTTTTGCAATGTTTTGATGAATATGTGTAGTTCTATCTACACTGAGTCAATGTAGGTTTTTAAAATATCGAATTCGAGTGTATATTAGGCAAAATTGTTTTTCTCAAAAACACGTAGTATCTCCAGGACATATTAATAATTTATTTGCACGGTATTCAAACGGTTAAGGGTTAAAAGTTATGTACGTCTTTTGCAATATTTTGATGAATACGTGTAGTGCCGACTATACTGAGTCAATATAGGTTTTTAAAATACCGAATTCGAGTGTATATTAGGCAAAAATATTTTTTCTCAAAAATACGCAGTGTCACTGGGACATATTAATGATTTATTTGCGCGGTATTCAAACGGTTCATAGGATTTTGTCAATCGATTTCGATCAAGGGTTAAATGTTATCCAGTGGTCTTAACAAAATCGGCGAGGGTCCGCTTGACAGCCCCTGGCCTCCGTCGAAGATGAACATCCACCGCACTTATGCCCAATTACGAAGCGAGCCCGTCATGATTTCGTTTGGTACACATTCGGAGGAACCTGTTTCTCTCACTGTCAAAACTCACAAGAGCATGTACCCACTTACCACTGACATTCCTCTGAAGAAAGTTACCGAAACACATACAATCAGTGCTATCGCCAGGGCCGGATAAAGACCTTCAGAAGCCTTACGGGCAGTACGGGGATGAGTCCAGAGGCAATGTTAGGTTCGGAGACAAGATTTCGAGGAGTGAAAGTCAGTCATGATTCTAAGAACTATGTTGACAATTTAAATTTAGAATTGAAGTTTTGATGACGTTTCATTGCCGGTGCGATTATTATAAGGTGGCCCACGATGGATACCAATAATGCCAACATAAGAGGCCTATATAACAAATTCCGATCAAAAATAATGAAAAATTAAAAAATTCAATCATTTTTTTTCTTTTCGTGTTGGTATTTAATTCTTTATTATAAAAATTGCTTTTAAATAATGAATCTTCGTCATAACGACTCAAAGATGTATTAGATATGGTTGTTAGACATTAGTATTTATAATTATTAGTGCCCCAGTGAAAAAAAAAGTATTTTATTGTCACAAAACTGATTGTTGTGACACAAATATGCTTAGGGTGAATTTGAGATTTTTCGTACTATTTTTAATACCGTCATTGTAATTAATAATTTTATATATGAAAAAAATACAACAATATTCAGTGGCTTTACTAGAACTCGTAGCGTTTTAAATTGATTTGCAGTGAAAACCCGATACGTATATGTTATCAATAATTAATTAAGTCGTTATACTTTCGGTGGTTTCGACGGTAACTTTGTGGAAGTTCATTTTAATACAAAATTTAAATTAACTTTGATTTTCCTCTTTGCTTTCCTTAAAAGGAAAAAAACCCTAACTCCATTTTGTAATTTTATAATTTAAAAATTTTTGAATCAATCTTGGTTCATTACTTAAGCAAAATTTGCGATAGTAAATCTGAAGATACCTCTGAAAGAGGCGAAACACGTGTCACAGTTAGTTACACAATACGTGGAATAATCAAAGATAATTTAAATTTTATATTAATTAAGTCGTTGTATAGAAACCCCGCATGACTGTATGGTCATGCTCATCCTTTTATTACCCTGTAATATTGTGTACGGACAGTAGTAAGGACAAAAGTGACCGTAAGGGCACGCAAACATTCGGGGTTGACATATATGTAGCTAAAGTCTTATTGGAAAGGGCTTCTCGAAATCGGAACACCATATGACCGAGTCAAGCAGTGCCGGGAACGTAAAAATGGGGCGTAATATCACCTATTACGAAACACGGCCGTGTCCATGTTTACACTACATGTTTCAATAAATTCTTTAATTTTTTTACACGGTTTTTATTGAATCTATCTACCGTGTAAAAAAAATGAGTATTCCTATGTATTTTTTGTGCATTGAAATATAAATAATGCAAATACGCCAAATACGTTAAAGTTGCAAGATTAGACGTTTCAGATATATTAAGCTACGAAAGCGATACAGTGGAACCCCGATCTGCCGTTCTCGCATTGTTAGTTTTCCCGCATGGTTCGTTTATTTTTCATGGTCCCGGTCAAAACACACGTAAGAACAATGTAAAATAATCCCGCATTAATCGTTCCCCGATTAAGCGTTTTCCTCGATCTATCGTTTAAATATTTTGGTCCAGTCACAAATATTATTCCGATTGACCGTTTTCGTTGAATATTTCTCATAAATAGTCTTGCCTCGCATCTCATTTCAAATTCCTTTGCACTTTATTCCACCTTATTTAAAAGGTCAAAACCGGTTTCGCTCATTACGAGCATTATCCATTTGATAAGTAATATAATTTAACAATGCTATTTATAAAAAAACAAATTAAATATATAATTAAATATTAATATTATAAATAGGATTGTTGAACTATATTTCTTATCAGTTGACAATGATCGCAACGAGCGAAACCGGTCCTGACCTTTTAAATAAAGTGGAATAAATGACCAAAGGAATATTGTGTTTTTATTAATACAATGCCTTTCCATCAATTATTGACAGTGAACACCCTAAAAGTGATTCATTTATATATATATATATATAGATAGATGATTCAAAGTTATTAGTATCTTTCAAGGGCAACTGAAACCATGATTGAACCAATATTCAATGCATCAATGAAATATATTACTTTTTTACACGGTGTTTTGTTTAACATATCGACTGTGGAAAGGAAAAAGGACGTAACACACACATATCAAATTTTACAGGAGGCGCAAAAAACGTGTTTTGATGATTTTGGACCATATTCAAACTATGAATTATATACAACCTTGAAGTGTACGGAGACTTCTAAGCTGGTGTTTAATTGACATAAACTAATATTGATTAAAGAAATTGTCCAGGAAAAACCTTTATTTCAGTCTTTTTTCTTGATTTAAATTTTTTACAAGTTCATCTTTTTCAAACGTAAAAGCTAAATTTAGATACTAATTTGGCATTTGCAGCTTGCATCCTTTTGATAGAACGTGTATCAAGTTTGATACATTGTGATTATCGAAAATAAGTTTTGTGTTACGTCTTTTTTATATAAATTGTCTGGGACAAACTTTTTTCAGTATTTTTTCTTGGTTTCAATTTTCACAAGCTCATATTTTTCAAACATAAAAGCTAAATTTAGATACTAATTCGGCATTTGCAACTTACATCCTTTTGATAGAACGTGTACCAAGTTTGAAACATTGTGATTGTCGAAAAAAACCTGTGGGTTACGTCATTTTTCCTTTCCACAGTCGATATCTACCACGTAAAATAGAGTGTGTTTGATATTATTACAAACGTCAATATGGCTAACAATACTGTGAAATCGTTGAATATTTATAATTATCGATGACACTGACATAAAAAAAAGCAACAAAATACTGTACCGTTTCTCCTATTCGAAACGATGTCGAAAAAATTCACTTTCTCTCAAATTGTCGATTCACAAATGAACAATCGACCATAAAGTACTATTTTTTTTTTTCGTCAATTATCTATACATCGTGAGCAGAGTCAGTTCCTGATGACGCGTAGGGGAAAATTGGGTTACAACTCGCCAGTCATCGCTTATGAATGGCGAGGTCCGGGTGGATTCGTTGCGGAAGGGTGACGCAACTAGCAGCCGCAGTATCTCGGATATCTGCCACGGAAACTGGGACACTTTCACTGCCGCGGAGCAATCTCCTCTTAAACTAACTCAATTCGTTGGTCCAGTGCCTTAAGACGTCAGATTCCGTGGCGGATTTCGTGGATTCGATTTCCAGTATTCCTATTTTGGTATGCGTGTTTGTGTCGTCTGAAAATTCCCTCTCATCTTTCCAATCCTTAAATAAAGTCCTGTCCTAGTTCAATGCATTGCCATTGATCACAAGTAATTTGTCTATCCCAGTGGTTAGCAAACTGTGACTCTTTGGTCACTTGAGTGTGGATTTTCTACAAAATACTACATACTTCGTGACATATTAGATTGAAACTTCGTATATCATGCAAAGAAGTTGGTTTTCGGTATTAAAACTTAGAGATGGAAAGGGAAATCTCAGCGAACACACCTTAATCAGACTGAATTAATAAAAATGTATCAATCTTTTTAGTGTAAGTTAAAAAGTTTGGCTCCCAAAATAAATTCAATTGTTGTATAGTTGATATTTGACTCAGTTGACTAATAAGTTTGCCGACCACTGGTCTATCCGCTCTGGGACATTGTTGTACTCAGAAAGCGAAATTAAAAAAGACTCGCGAAGAATCCAGCTGTCGAATCCTAGTACGAACAACATATTTTTCAATCTAATTATAAATTTCTGTTCGAAGGCATAGGTGTAAGTAAAATTTCCGTCTAACCTTCCAATCCTGAAATTAACAGAGCGTAGCGAGAGCGATTAGTTAACCACTAGTCGCCCTCTGTGTGGTCGAGTGGTCAACGTCGTTGGCTACCGCTACGGAGGTCACGGGTTCGAATCCCAGTACGGGCAGTTTTATAAATTGATTTTTCAATCGATTTATGAATTTCTGTTCAAAGGCATGGATGTATGTGATGTCTTGAATTCCCCCTCCCACCCATCCTATCCTATGAATGAGGTTTATCGAGAGCGATTAGCTAACCACTAGTCCTGTCCTAGCCCTTTCCTTATATTCCTACTCTCTTTGGAAAAAGAGAGGTTGAGCAACTGAGTAACAAGCAGTTCTCGTAGAAACACTTCTGTTGAGATAAACTCCATTAGGAGTCAATATGCTCCACATTGGGAGCGGACATGGTAAAAAAAAAGTCGTGCCTAGTCGAATCCTTAATCTGTTAGAAAAAAAAAGAGTTTGAACGACTGAATTACAAGCAGTTCTCGTATAAAGACTTTTGTTGAGATAACTTCATAAAAAAAACCACAAGTAATTTGGTTATCTGCTCTGATATATCTTTGTCATCAGCAGACGGAATTAAAAAAGACTCGCGGAGAATCCAACTGTTTTTCCGCTGCAATAGCTTTATGAATTGCAGGCAAGTGGCCATGGAACAATCGAATGAGAATCGACCCCCGAGTCATTTGTTTTCCATGAATGAATCGGAGAAAGTATTTAACTTAGATCAGCGAATCATTTCATAAATGTATATTGAATATAAATGTTCACGTTTGATCTGTACCGTCGACTCGTATACAAATATTCCTCTATAGATTCAATGCCTGAATTGAAAACACTCTACCGCTATACAACTGCAATCAACAATCATCAATTTGGCCGTAATAAATTCAGAAATTTGTTTTTATTATCATACATTACAATGTAAATCTGTATCATTATTGTCTATAGATGAGAAATTGTCTCTAATCAACCATAAAGAATTCTAAAAGACGGTCAAAGACAATAAAATAAAATCTCTCTTATAAATTATAAAAGGTACATCTTATGAGCGTAATCCTATGTTAATTGTAATATTGTAAATGGGCGATATAAATAGAGCAGTGGCAATTAAATATATTTTATAATTAAACAATTCAAATTCTTCTGCTTATCAAGAAATACAAACGTAACGTGTAAACTCCATGTTAAATTGTACTAAGGTCGGCGAGCCCCTTGTTAATTTAAGATAAAACAATATTCTCAGATCAAATTTGTATATAACTGCAATTTCTGACATGTATATTATCTACGACAGCTTCAGTATACACAGTAGTACATTTTTATCCATTTACATTGATAAGTTTACGGCAAATTGTATATTGTTACATATAATAAATGTATTAACTAACAATCGATTGCTTATTAAAGTTGTTCATATAATTTAGAATTTCGACTGAATGTGCTTGATGAAAATTTAATGTAACATTTGAATTATTTCTATTCTGTACACTTACATAATTTATTTTGTCGATAACGACCCGTGTTTCGCGTCATTTCAAGTTCATTCGTGCACTGGATAATACCAGAAGATGCCGAAAGGCGAAACCCAGGTCGTTATCGACAAAATAAATTATGGAAGTGTACAGAATAGAAATAATTCAAATGTGACATTAAAGTATTGCATAGGAGTGATTAAAAAAATTCACCACTTGCTTGAGAATCGCTTTGAGATTAAGCGAGCCTCTTGTTAGCGTATTGCCAGCCCACCGCTGCATCAACCACGAACTTCTGGTTAAAAAAAAACTCTGTTATAGAGTCTAGACCAGTGATTCCCAAACTAATTATACTCACGGACCCCTTCATGGAGAAAAATTTAACCACGGACCCCCAAGTGAAATAACTCCTAAGTGAAATAACTCCTAAGTGAAATAACACCCCCAAATTAATTTTGACCGGACACGGACCCCCTGAGCGGTCTCAGGTACCCCTGGGGGTACGTACAGTGCCGACGCGAGGTTATTTTGGGCCCTAGGCAACGATTATTGGCGCGCCCCCTTTTTAGTAAATCGTCCCTTTTTTTCTCAAATTAATAACAATAACTCGGGACTATAGAAATATGTTTTTATGTATCCATGTCCGCTCCTAGTGTGAAGCATATAGTCTCAGAACAACAGCAGTTTTTCTACGTGAATTGTTTTTTACACAGTCACTCAACCTCTCTTTTTCGAATTATATAGAATTACAACGAACAAATACAAACGTCAAAATAAAATAAACCTTATTATTAGAGTATATAAAAGTAATTTGAATTCTCCATTTATGCGCCCTCCAATGGTTTGCGCCCTAGGCGGTTGCCTATTTCGCCTGTATGGTGGCTCCGGCCCTGGGTCTGTAGGAACCACTTTGGGAACCACGGGTCTAGACAACTATAAAAATGACATCCCAGAATGTTTTTGTGTTGTTTTCTTATCTTATTTCTATCAATTTTGATACTTTCCAACTTCTGACAGTACAGTATCGAATTATATCCACTTATCTATATAAAGTGGTAGCTCTGTACGTAATCTGTCATAGGAATTTTGCATTTCTGTACTTGTATAACATATTGTTCAATATGCGTGTAACAGCAATGCAATCGATTCACCGGAACACTAAATACTTTTGCTTTTTTCGCTTTGAAAATCAATTTCTCCTGATTTAGCATATGTGTCACGTACTCACGTACGATTCGATGACTACAAATGGGGCGCGAGTCGTTTGAGCATAAAAATACAACACAAAACGATGGTTATTTTGTTTTATTTTTGCTGACCGTTACGGCATAATTGATTATCGTATTCAATCAATTGCATATCGACTGTGAAAAGGAAAACGGACGTAACTCACACATATCAAATTTTACAGGAGGCACAAAAAATGTGTTTTGATGATTTTGGACCATATGTAAATTATGAATTATACACAGCCTTGAAGTGCACGGACACTTCAAAACTGGTGTTTAATTGACATGATCTAATATTAATTAAAGAAATTGTCTAGGAAAAATCTTTATTTCAGTCTTTTTTCTTGGTTTTAATTATTTACAAGGTCATCTTTTTCAAACTTAAAAGCTAAATTTAGATACTAATTCGGCATTTCTAGCTTGCATCCTTTTGATAGAACGTGTATCAAGTTTGATACATTGTGATTATCGAAAAAGACGTCCTTTTTCTTTATAATCTTTTTCCAAATAATTGAAATATTAATACTATTTCGATTATTTACATACTACACGGATTCAACGCATGGGCAAGTCAAAAACCTGTGCTCGCATAAATAATGAATCTCATATTTATTCTACGTACAAACTTAGTGATAATGGTAACATATAAGATATTTATTTATTTTACATGAACATTGCAAAACACTGAAAAAAAATACGAATTTAATTACGAAAAATAAAGAACAGTTTTGGCAAACGTTTTCAACAATTAAAAGTAAAAAAAGATGCCATAAGTTTATCATACACCATCTCAAAATAAATTTAAATCAACTTAACTTGACACCGTTCATCACTGATACTGTTAGATACCTTATCACTTAAGTCAGTGATGCATAAACCGCGGCCCAAAATGACATTTGTTGCGGCCCAAAATAACAAGTAATTCATCACCAATTTTTTTTAATAAATATGATAAAAATCTCTGTTTGTCACTTCAACTTGTCAAGCCATTGTTTTGTTTGAACGGGTTTTTTCCCCATTAAAAAGGAATTAATATATTTTCGTTGAAAATTACAAAAGTAGATTTTACATTTTAGGAATTCTGCGAATTTTAAAAATCCCAGGATTTCAAAATCGCCGAACGAAGGTTTCTCAATTCCGAATCTATACACGATTTTTGTTGAATGTTCAATTCCGGGCTTGGAAGAATTGTCAAACTTGAAATCCCGGAATCACAAAAAGGCTCCGGGATTGGATGCCCTAGTCAACATGTTTGTAAGTCGAAAAATGAATGCACCACAGTTATGGCCACTTATCAGTGGCGCAATAAGTTTTGGTGGCCCTGTTTTTCGAACAATATAAAAGTGCCACAAAACTCTTTGTAGAATAATAATGAATATTGAAAACTGAAATTAGAATATGAGGTTTTATTTAATTTATGCTATTTTCGAGGCCTCTAAGATATCGAGGCCCCAAGCGCGCGCCTCTTGCGCTTATGGGGTAATCCGCCACTGCCACTTATGACTATAAATTATGTATTGAATAATAATATTATTATAACAACAGACACACGTGCAAAGATTAATAAATTAAAAATGCAATCATCACGTAGGTTGCGATGATGTACAGGTGGATCGGGGCATGATTTTAAGTAGATCACCGATGATATAAGGATGAAGTTAAGTAAAGATGTACCAACGTAACTTGACTGCCCGGGAGGGCGCCACCATCGCATCATGAACGTTGCCATAGTCAACACGTCCTAGGGCGACAATTTTAGTTCTGAGTTCTGCCACAGTCAAGTTAAAATGGTACATCTCTAACTATTATATTTATTTACGACTTCAATTTGATAACAACGAACCAGTAGGTAGTTATTTGTCATGGGAAACATAAGACATACATAATTACCCTCGAACAGAAATCCATCAAACAATGGAATAATGAAACTGTACGAACTGGGATTTGAGCCCGTGGAGCCAACCAGCGAATTACCCCATAAGCGCGTGAGGAATCTTCGAGGACTCTATATAGTCAGAGGTGAGCTGCCAGTACGTTAAAAAAAGGCTTGCTTAACCTCAAACCCATTCTCGGTGTTCTGGAGAAGGGGATCTTATAGAAACAGTCCATTCGATTCTTTGAGAGATTTGGAGCAAGAGCGATTAACTTACCACTAGTCCTATTCAAACCCTATTCATATGTGAAGTGACTGTGCTTAAGCACTTAGGAGCAGTAGCGGATTCAGCACATTGCAAGCCCTGTTTTTCGGATAACATAAAAACGTCAGAAAATTCCATGAAAAATATTAAAAACCTGAACCAAAAGTATACGAATTACAAAATATAAGCCATTTTTAATCCGCTACTGCTTATGAGGCCTCAGGCGCAATCAAATTTGGAGGCCCTATTTTTCGAATTACTAAAACTGATATGAAAATAGTATATCGGTTTTATAAAATACAACCCATTTTGAGGTGCCTCATATTGGAGGCCCCAAGCGCGCGCCTTATGAGGTAATCCGCCACTGCTTTGTTCTAGACCATAGGTTCCCAACCTGTTTGGGGTGGCGACCCCTTTTAATAAAAGCCATGTGACTAGGCGACCCCCTCCGAGGAGTTTGAAATCCTCGATTTGCTATATTGTTCAAATCTCCAAAATCGAAAAAAGTTGGTGACCCAACAGGTAACCCTTAACGACCTCCAGGTTGGGAACCCGTGTTCTAGACTCGACTAGAAGGTTGTAATAATCTAATCTAATTTCATTTATCACTATGATAATCAATCAATGAGACACAAAAACAATTTTTAGAATAATGATGACTTTGTTGCGAACACAGCAAATTATCGAACAAAAAAAATAGAAAATTTTGATTGATTTTGTATTCCAAGTCAGTTTGAGAAACCAAATGCTTTATTTATTTAAAAAAAATACATTTTAACACTTCTAGTGAAACAATTCGAATAATTATATAATGTATTGAAAACTGAAATTGATTTAAATATATTTAAATCATAAATAAAGACGGAACATGCATTATGCAGTAGAAGATTTAACCAATAGTAAGTTTTTTTATTCATCAGAGCTTACTTTGGGTTTTAGCCACCCAATTGAAAACATAAGAATCGTTGCTATACCCTTTTTCGATTTACACGGTAGATATGCTAGCTCAGATCACCACAAAACTTCAACCCATATAAAACAAATTGAAAGGCATGCGCTGTGGATGCTTTTGGAGAGCCACAAGCCCTGCTACCTCTTCTTCCAGCCGGTGAGATTTCAATGTTCTGGATAACCGTCGGGTACTATCCTTACGATGAACTTAAAGCTGCGGGATCAGCGCTGGCGTGTGATGGGATGAAGCAAAGCAATTAGCGGAAGACAAGGAATTAAAGAGGCACTGCGTTGTAGTCATTATGAGCATACGGCTACTAGGTTTGATGATTATCAATTTTTCATATTTCTGACGAGTTGTCTGAAATTCTAAGACTGGTTCTCAGCATGTTTCCTGAGTGAGTATTATGATAACTTTAAGTATGTTTGCTTTCTATCAATGACGGATTAAGCCTAAGAGGCCCCCCGGCACAATACGATTTGTAAACCCTGTTTTTCAGATAACATTAAAATTTCATGTCTATTCCAAAAACATGAGTTATATACAGATTTCTGTTCGAAGGCATAGACGTTCCACCAATCATACTTTAAAAACGAGAAGTGAGCAAGAGCGATCAGCCAACCACCATCCTGTTTATCCTTCTATTCCTATGTCATTTGATGTTTGTTCTTTGAACTGTCGAGGCAATATAAAACCTCTTCAAATCTCATCCGAGTCCATACAGTATTCACCTTTCTTCTTCTTCGGGTGCTGTCTTCTAATGACTTTAAGTGACACAGTAGGCGAGCCAGTCATATTAGATAGACAAAAAAATAATAACACAAATGCAGTGTGCGCGCAACTTACCTATTCTTCGTAAAACCTCTGTTGAAAATACAATAACAATCATCAATTTTAATCTCAATATAGCGTGTACAAGCAAAGATAATTGTCTTTGAAAAGGGAGACATTGAGCAATAAGCAGTTCTCGTAGAAACACTTTGGTTGAGATAAACTCCATTAGGGGTCTATATACTTCACAATGGAAGCGGACATGATTTGAAATATATTTGTTTACATATAAACTATTTTGAAGCGCCAAGTGCGCACCAATCACTAAATTTGCAGCGCCATACAGAGAATGAGTAGATTAACACTCATAGTACCTCCGGACATTTTTTTATAAGTCAATTTTCCCACACTCAAGCGCAAACCACCGAGTCTTCGCTAGTTGTTCCCGGGGCAATCATAGCACAAAACTGAATGCATAACGTTCATTACGCTACGGGAATGTCTGCTGGACACAAATGTATAGTTGTGTCGGGTTGTGGTAGGAATTGTGTCCCAACTCTATCTCAAATAAGAAGATTTTACAATTGCGTGACAAAACAGGACTTGCAGAATATTTTTCGAGATAAACTCTACTAGGAGTCTGCACCCTCCACATTGGAAGCGGACATTGCTGAACATAACAAACCTTCACCACATCACTACTTACGCTCATCCATGCGAGGTATATTTGATAAATCGGACGATGTCTGGTTCCACAGTAGAGAATTAATCTCTCAGTTGTTGTGTTGACGCAGCCAGATGTCTTCTTTTTGTTCAGACATTGGAGGCGACTACCGACTTACCTGGACTGTCAATCTGACAATAGTAGTGAATTAATAAAACAAAATTAACGAGTGGCGATGTAACAATCTTTATTATGGAACGAAAATTATCATTTATTTATCTATTCAAAGCAAACGGAAGTTTTAATAGCTCTAAAAGTACTAAATAAATAAAATCAGATATATGTTTTCCCATTACGGGACACCATTTCCATTGCCAAACACTCCAGATTGCCCATTTATCGGTGCGCCGAAATCGTGCTGAAGAGTCTGACAGAGCCGACCAGCATAGATAAAACCGACTTTCGATATCGGAGTCATAACGATGCCCTACTCGGAGACTAAAAATACCGCTGACGTTTGCACTGTTGGCTGCCGATTCACACAACAGCTTTATTCATTTACTAGGATGCATTTATTACTCCATTTAATAAATTTTAATTGAAAATTGATTACAATCAAAGAAAAGAATTAATTTAATGTTATTTAGTCCGTTATATCAAGGCCCTACTGTACTTCTGTCTTAAAATATCTTTTGATGTTTGTTCTTTAAACTGTCGAGGCAATATAGAACCTCTTCGAACCTCATCCAAGTCTCTTAGACCATACAGTATTCACTCTCTTTCTTCTTCTTCTCCGGGTGCTGTCTTCTAATGAGGGTAAGAGACACAGTTTAAGATGGCCAAAAATTTTATCACACAAAACCAGTGTGCGCTTACTTACCTATTCTTCGTAAAACCTCTGTTAAAAATGCAATAACAATCATCAATTTTAATCTCGATACAAATTCGCTGCTCTGGCAGACGTTGATAGTAAAATTGACAAAAAACAAACCAATTACACGATAACATTAGATTAGGTACAAGCAAAGACAGCCGATTGTCTCCTGCTAATCGATTCCCAATATTATTTCCGTCAGATAGTCTAAATCAGAGTTTCTCAACGAGGGGAGGGGTTTCAAGAGAATTTAATTCTTTTAGGGGAGCCACAGTACAGTTTAGGGCAGTGGAAGGGAACCTGCGACGTCTTAGCTACTCTGATACGGCCTTTTGTTTTGATCAAAAAATTATACACAAGCGTTTGAAAAAAGAGCGTAATCAATCCCGTTGCATGTTAGACAGTTGAAAAAAAAAGGAGGGGGGGTGTCGACGTTTTATTTACTGTGCCCTTATGTTGAATCAAATAAATGAATGTGGCCTTTAGAGATGAAAAGGTTCCCCACCCCAGGCTTAGCGGAACCACGGGCAAATCTTTCGAAATCCGTAAAATGTTGTGTTTTAGAAATTGGAATGTGTGAGAAGATCTAAAAAAAAAACGTCTCCCGGTGTTCATTTTTGGAAATCTGTAAATTCCTAGGATTTTGGATTCGAAATTGCTGGGTTTCTGAAATTATGGGAAAGACCTACAAAAAATAAGTCTAGCGTCTTTTCGTTTTGGATCTCAAAATTCCTTACAACACTTACACTTCAACGGTACAAAACAGGTGTGGGGGCCACAGAAAAATATGACACTCAAGAGGGGCCACGGCTTGAGAAACACTTGTCTAAACGCATTTATATTTTGATAGTACAATTACACATCTAACATAAGACGTCGAGACCAGAGACTTTATCGTAAGAGCTCAAATTTTTAGTCCAAAAAACTGACAATCAACTTCTACCAGCACGGCGGCCATATTTCTTAGCAAAAAACATGTACCGTTGGCAGTGAAGTGATTAACCGCTTGAATACCGCTCAAATAAATCATCAATATGTCTCAGAGATACTGCGTGTTTTTGAGAAAAATAATTTTGCCTAATACACACTCGAATTCGATATTTTAAAAACCTATATTGACTCGGTATAGACGGCACTACACGTATTCATCAAAATACTGCTTATATTCTATTAGAATACCAAGTATTTGATTTTTTAAATGTCTTGGACATCCGTGTTCGCTTGCATATGTTCCGGACACCTGTGTCCGATTGGTATTCAAGAGGTTAAAAGAAGTCTCAGGTGTGATAAATCTCATAACAGATTTGATCTCAAATAATGCCTATTCATAAAAAATATTCGTCATGTAGGATTTCGGAAGCAAAACGGTAGCAAATCGAGGATTTCAAATTCCTCGATGAGCTAAAAAAAAAAAAAGGAGTTTCGGAGATAATCTGCGGCATCTTGATGTGCCGCGCGGTGCTAGTTCCATTCATCAGTGTGCCGTAAAGTAAAAAAGTTTGGCAGACACTGGCCGCCTAGCCACGTTATTCTTTTGCACGTGTTTATAATATTTATAAATAGACAGACAAATAACATTCAGATAACACAGTGCCGTCTGTCATAAATAAGACCAGCCCAAAAATAGCATTCGATGCAATACACAGATACAATCGAGCGAAGGTATGTCTCAATCCGGTTGGCTTCAAGTCTTCTCTTGCTTAATTTGTTTTTCGTCATCTTTCACCTTCTCAATTACGTTTTTAGCATTATCGTTCTTGTGAACGTACATGTGCAACTTCAGCTGCGACTCCAGCCTGCACCGATACACGCACAACTCGCAGCAAAGGGTTTTCCCTTTTGTGTGTATAACTTTGTGCGCTTTCAAATAACTGGGTATCTTACATTTGTAGTGACACTGGTTGCAAGCGTAATCCTTACCGACACTGTGCGTCAACTTATGCGTGACGAGATTGCGCGCGTATCTAGTTTCGTAGGCGCACCGATCGCACTTGAACGGCTTGTCCCCCGAATGACCCAAGGCGTGGTCCTTCAGCGTGTCGGCCCTGTTGGTCTTATAATCACAAATTTTACACGTGTAGTTTTTTTCGTTCTCGTGCACGATCCTGTGCATGTTGAGGTGGGCGTAGCGGTCCGTGACGTACGCGCATGATTCGCACGCGAAATTACCGCAGTCCGTGTGACTGGACTCGTGCAGCGATAGCTCCTTCGCGGTGCGGCTTTTGAACGTGCATTTCGAGCATTTAAAACGTAGCGTGCCGTGCGTTAGTTTGTGAAACGTCAGCAGACTCTTGCGCTTGTTAGTATATTCACACTGGTCGCAAGAAAACGCCTTTTCTTCGGAATGTATTATCTTATGTTGTTTTAAAATGTCCATCCGTTTCGTGGTATAGCTGCATTGATTGCAAGCGTACGGTCTAAAATCGGTGTGGACCAGCTTGTGCGATTGCAGGTTCCTCGCGAGGCGTCCTCTATAATTGCACTGATCGCAAGCAAACGGCTTGTGCTCCGAGTGCAAGAGTTTGTGATCTTTCAGAGTCGAGGGTCGTTTGAAGGTTTTGTCGCACTGGTTGCACGGGTACGGGTTTGTTTTATTCGACGCCGGCTTGGTCTCTTCCGTTTCGATCGCATTATCACGCTTCAGATCGAATTCGTGCTTTATTTCTATTTTCACATCTCGCTCCGAGGAAACCTGCAAGATGATGAATAGAGTGATCTTTTGACAGTATTCTATATTCAAAAATATAACCCACAGACCGATTCGGTAATTCCCCAAGAATATTACAAATGGATTATTCCAAGCCTGTGAGATAATGTATTGCTGACTTCCATGACAGATCCCCAGGGTTCAAGTCCCAGTACAAACTACAGCATTTTATTCAATCGATTTCTGTTCAAAGACATGGGTGTTTGTGGTGTCCAAAGATTTTCTCCCACCCAGAGATATCTTAAGATTTATATGTTATATTATATAAATTGATATATCACTTTTAGGGTGTTCACTGTCAATACTTGGTGGAAAGGCATTATATTAGTTAAAACACAATATTCCTTTGTACTTCATTCCACTTTATTTAATATGTCAGGACCGGTTTCGCTCATTACGAGCATCGTCAACTGATAAGAAATATAATTTAACCATGTTATTTATACAAAAATGGACAGTTATAAACAACAATTGGCATTGAAAAGAAATTACCAATTACATTAAAAGTGATTCTAAAATAAAACAAAATTTTAATTTTAATTGTGTTAAACATTTTAATTTTGTGTTATTTTAGAATCACTTTTAATGTAATTGGTAATTTCTTTTCAATGCCAATTGTTGTTTATAACTGTCCATTTTTGTATAAATAGCATGGTTAAATTATATTTCTTATCAGTTGTAGATGCTCGTAACGAGCGAAACCGGTCCTGACATATTAAATAAAGTCGAATGAAGTACAAAGGAATATTGTGTTTTTACTAAAATTGATATATGTTGAGATATCTCCATTAGGACACCATATGCTCCACAACGGGAGCGGACATATTATGTGTAGTAAAAAGTTGTGACGTATTTTTCAAATGGGTGTTTTAAGATTAGTTGTTTTCGGTCCTTTGTCTGATTAAGACGCCTTTCTTGTTTTTCGTGTTCAAGGTAAAAAAAAAAAATCTCATTCACCCCAAACAAAATGACCAAGATTTGAATTTTTAATTATGACAATCATTTGGAATCTTCATTTAATAATAAAAATTGAGCTACGAGAATTGCTAGTTATTTAGTCAGTAAAGCTCTCTTTTCTGAAGAGGATATTGCTAGGACAGGGCAAGTCGTCAGCGAATCGCACAAAGCTTTACCCCGTTTTTATGATATAGACAATAGGGAATTCAGGACATCAGAAACATCAAACGCTGGCTTCCAATGTGGAGCATATGAACTCTTAATGTATCTTATCTCGATATTATATAAATTTTGCTATTAGAACTGCTTGTTACTCAGTCCTTCAAGGTCTCTTTCCCGAAGCAAATAATGATTGAAGGATATAAAAAGGACAGGACTAGTTGATAGCTGATGATAGATGAGAAATCAAAGCTTGCTCCGACTGAAGAGCATATGGATTAGTAATCAAGCTCATTTCATCAAAAATCGTGTCACTCAACCATTCTTTTACCGAGAGAGTAATGATAGAAAGATAAGGCTAGGACAGAACTAATTGCCTTCGTTTTGCCGCATTTTAGATAGTCAGGTCCATGGCACAGTGGTCGACGACGTTGGCTTCCATGCCGAGCCTCACCGGTTCGAATGCCAGCACGAACAGCGTTTTTCAATCGATTTGTCGATTTTCTGTTTGAAGGCATGGATGTTTGTGATGTCTGAAAAATTCCCTCACCATTACAATCCCAAAATATGGGAGAGCGATTAGCCAACCACTAGTCCTGTCCTAGCCCTATCCTTTCAATCCCTACTATCTTTGAAAAAAAGAGGTTGAACAACTGAATGACAAGCAATTCCAGTAGAGAAAAAAACTTATGATGAGATACCTCCATAAGAAGACCATATGCTCCACATTGGGAGCGAACATGGATTAAAAAAAAGATCATTTTCTCATCGAAAATTTACTCAAATTGTAGGTATTGCACTACTACTGAACCAGACCTGGGTAACTAATTTGTAAACACCTATAAATAATGTGTATAAATTTTGGGTAAGGCAAGAGGTTAACTGGGTGGAAATTTCAAAGGCTGCGCAGAGGCTGCACGGACCGATCAAATATTAATTGAACAACTGTCCTTGGGGCTTCCCAACTACTGCGCGGCTGCGCACGCGCGCAGCTTAGAGGGAACGTTGCAGGTGAATAATATTTGCTCTTTGGTGACTAAACCAATACAATTATAACTCACGAATATTATAAACTGAAGCAAAAATGTCCATTAAAATTTAATATTTACCTTGTCAATTTGTTCCTGTTCAATATTCGAACATATATCAGAAGAACTATCTTCGTCTAGCTTTCCAGTACAGTTTTGTCCATCAATATCAATTTCTTCCTTTATTTGTATGTGACATATTTCAGTTTTCTGAATAAATTCCTGGAAAAACAAAATAACAATTCATTCCTGGAACCACCGATGATTATCACAATCTATTAGGTAAATTTGTCATACTCCATCGTACGGACTATTGCGGCGAAAAACTTCACAAACTAAGCTAAAAACCACTCCACGATTTAAAAATATTATCTGAGATCATGGGAATCTCGTTAAAACCACACATTATTAAGAAGAACACTGATAAATAAATTATAGAAAGTATGTATGTGAAGTATTTTCAATATACATCGACATACTTTGCGCCGTTAGGTGTTGCTCAGTTCAGAGCATTGTTAGTGCAGTGCTACCAACTACCAACTGAGAGAGTTGCCGACTACTTCCGGCAATTTTTTTTATACAGTGGAACCCCGATCTACCTTTCTCGCATGGTTCTTTTATACAAAAAAATGTAATAAATAAAAAAGTTTTTTGAAAATTAAATTTTTTTTTTGTGTTATTTGAAAATTTCTCGCATTATCGGTTTCCCGCATTATTCGTTTATTTATTGCGGTTCATTGAAAAACGTGGAATCAAGGTTCCACTGTATAGGTATCAATAGTAAGCTTAGGTTTTTTTAAAAATTCCCTAGGGTACTCAACGTTGTACCCACCACCACCCGCTACGGCTTCACACTCTTCGTATAGGGTGTATTCCGTAGCTTAACAACGTTAGTCGTGTTCAAAATTTTGCCAGAAATGTCCCGAGAAGAAATTCCTCAAGACTTGGTTGCATGCACTACAGTGTGCAGAAATTAAAAGTTAATAAATAATTAAGTACAGTTAAAAATATTTGATTTTATCCATTTAACTCAACTCCTTTTCCAAGAGACGCGGAGAATTCTTTAAATGCCCTATAATTTGCAACCAAGTCGGCATGACCGACGGGGCCGACAGATAGTCGTATCGTCTTGAGCAATTTTTCCCGTTCGTTATTTAAATCTGGACATTCCCAGAGGATGTGATCAGCATCCTGAATCATATATCTGCATTTACATTTAGGACTATTTCCTAACCGGCCAAGCTGGAAGAGCTTGGCAGCGAAGTAACCGTGGCCAGTTATGAATAGGCTTAGGTATTATTGAATGAAGTTAAGATAATAAATAGACAAAGGTATAAAAAGTTAATGATACAATACAAACTCATTGGGTGGGCTTATAGAGCTCACCCACCATCTTGAAGAACGCGTGCACTCTATCCTTGTGGTCCTTTATTGTCCTCTTCCACAAAAACTCGCAAAGATAACCGTCATAGTGGCTTACACTTCGTCCATACCGAGGAACATTAGCACGCACCTCTCTCCATGTCCTTTCAATGTTCTGCGTATGAGCACCCGTTGAAGGGTCAACGAAATTCAACGAGTGGTTCACTTTAAGGTGGACGAAACCTTCCGATTGAAGGCAATCGTATGCCTTCCAGCAATCGGAGATTATCGTTGTGCCGGGCAGAATGTTTTTTTTTATTACTTCAAGTAATGTTGCTGTACACCTATTGTCCACAGCACATAAGAAAAGTTTGTGTGAGTTACGCTCAAAGCCACCAAAAACCCACTGTCCGTCGATTAACCTACCCCGATTATATTTACGTTTCCCAAACTTGGCTTCGTCTATTTCTACGGTTATCCCGATGCCACCAATTTTTTCGCTATTTTTTGTACACCAGTCTACACAAACTTCCCGACAATAGTTAGACCAATTTACTACCGTGTGAGAGTTTACCATCATTTCCGACATGATGAATTTTACCCGGGGAGAATGTATCACGCACCAGTAAACCATGAATTTACAAATTTTGTCAATAGACAGGTGGGAACCTTCGAAAAAGGTTCCCTTCCTGGCAGTCACGGAAAAATTACATTGTTTTTTTTTTTTTTGTTTTACTGGTTTATCGATAGTTTTAAAGCATCGGAACGTCAAGGATTTTAGAGAAAATTTACAAGGAATTGAACATTTGGGACATATAACCGTGCGCGCAATTACACCGTGCTTGCGAAGCCATTCTAATAAATCCGTGCTATAAACTAATAATATAAATGTCGAAACAGAATGTTTACATGCGTCACAATCCATGGTTAGACATTAACTAAATAACGGAAGCATTGAACGTTACGAATAGCGCGCAATTAAGCATAGACAGTATTGAAAACTAGACAATAAAGTTTGGCGATATTTGTAATTAAATCAAAAAAATTGTCAAATCAAATTAATTTAGCACAATGTACAGCAGGAATTCAAAATCAGTACAAAAGAATATTGTAATCAAATCAAAAAAATAATCAAATGAAATCGAACAAAAAAATATATACGTGGACCGATTTCTTTAATATATAATCAATAAAAAATGGTACATATGAGCAATCACTTTTAGGGTGTTCACTGTCAATACTTATTATATGCACTACTTATTCGAAATGAAATCGAACAAAAAAATATATACGTGGACCGATTTCGCGCGCGCGAAATCGGTCCACGTATATATTTTTTTGTTCGATTTCATTTCGAATAAGTAGTGCATATAATAAGTATTGA
This sequence comes from Himalopsyche anomala, assembly GCA_031772345.1. Classification (NCBI taxonomy): domain Eukaryota; kingdom Metazoa; phylum Arthropoda; class Insecta; order Trichoptera; family Rhyacophilidae; genus Himalopsyche; species Himalopsyche anomala. The sequence goes on from CM062843.1 coordinate 6,598,811, forward strand.
CAGTGAACACCCTAAAAGTGATTGCTCATATGTACCATTTTTTATTGATTATATATTAAAGAAATCGGTCCACGTATATATTTTTTTGTTCGATTTCATTTGATTATTTTTTTGATTTGATTACAATATTCTTTTGTACTGATTTTGAATTCCTGCTGTACATTGTGCTAAATTAATTTGATTTGACAATTTTTTTGATTTAATTACAAATATCGCCAAACTTTATTGTCTAGTTTTCAATACTGTCTATGCTTAATTGCGCGCTATTCGTAACGTTCAATGCTTCCGTTATTTAGTTAATGTCTAACCATGGATTGTGACGCATGTAAACATTCTGTTTCGACATTTATATTATTAGTTTATAGCACGGATTTATTAGAATGGCTTCGCAAGCACGGTGTAATTGCGCGCACGGTTATATGTCCCAAATGTTCAATTCCTTGTAAATTTTCTCTAAAATCCTTGACGTTCCGATGCTTTAAAACTATCGATAAACCAGTAAAACAAAAAAAAAAAAAACAATGTAATTTTTCCGTGACTGCCAGGAAGGGAACCTTTTTCGAAGGTTCCCACCTGTCTATTGACAAAATTTGTAAATTCATGGTTTACTGGTGCGTGATACATTCTCCCCGGGTAAAATTCATCATGTCGGAAATGATGGTAAACTCTCACACGGTAGTAAATTGGTCTAACTATTGTCGGGAAGTTTGTGTAGACTGGTGTACAAAAAATAGCGAAAAAATTGGTGGCATCGGGATAACCGTAGAAATAGACGAAGCCAAGTTTGGGAAACGTAAATATAATCGGGGTAGGTTAATCGACGGACAGTGGGTTTTTGGTGGCTTTGAGCGTAACTCACACAAACTTTTCTTATGTGCTGTGGACAATAGGTGTACAGCAACATTACTTGAAGTAATAAAAAAAAACATTCTGCCCGGCACAACGATAATCTCCGATTGCTGGAAGGCATACGATTGCCTTCAATCGGAAGGTTTCGTCCACCTTAAAGTGAACCACTCGTTGAATTTCGTTGACCCTTCAACGGGTGCTCATACGCAGAACATTGAAAGGACATGGAGAGAGGTGCGTGCTAATGTTCCTCGGTATGGACGAAGTGTAAGCCACTATGACGGTTATCTTTGCGAGTTTTTGTGGAAGAGGACAATAAAGGACCACAAGGATAGAGTGCACGCGTTCTTCAAGATGGTGGGTGAGCTCTATAAGCCCACCCAATGAGTTTGTATTGTATCATTAACTTTTTATACCTTTGTCTATTTATTATCTTAACTTCATTCAATAATACCTAAGCCTATTCATAACTGGCCACGGTTACTTCGCTGCCAAGCTCTTCCAGCTTGGCCGGTTAGGAAATAGTCCTAAATGTAAATGCAGATATATGATTCAGGATGCTGATCACATCCTCTGGGAATGTCCAGATTTAAATAACGAACGGGAAAAATTGCTCAAGACGATACGACTATCTGTCGGCCCCGTCGGTCATGCCGACTTGGTTGCAAATTATAGGGCATTTAAAGAATTCTCCGCGTCTCTTGGAAAAGGAGTTGAGTTAAATGGATAAAATCAAATATTTTTAACTGTACTTAATTATTTATTAACTTTTAATTTCTGCACACTGTAGTGCATGCAACCAAGTCTTGAGGAATTTCTTCTCGGGACATTTCTGGCAAAATTTTGAACACGACTAACGTTGTTAAGCTACGGAATACACCCTATACGAAGAGTGTGAAGCCGTAGCGGGTGGTGGTGGGTACAACGTTGAGTACCCTAGGGAATTTTTAAAAAAACCTAAGCTTACTATTGATACCTATACAGTGGAACCTTGATTCCACGTTTTTCAATGAACCGCAATAAATAAACGAATAATGCGGGAAACCGATAATGCGAGAAATTTTCAAATAACACAAAAAAAAAATTTAATTTTCAAAAAACTTTTTTATTTATTACATTTTTTTGTATAAAAGAACCATGCGAGAAAGGTAGATCGGGGTTCCACTGTATAAAAAAAATTGCCGGAAGTAGTCGGCAACTCTCTCAGTTGGTAGTTGGTAGCACTGCACTAACAATGCTCTGAACTGAGCAACACCTAACGGCGCAAAGTATGTCGATGTATATTGAAAATACTTCACATACATACTTTCTATAATTTATTTATCAGTGTTCTTCTTAATAATGTGTGGTTTTAACGAGATTCCCATGATCTCAGATAATATTTTTAAATCGTGGAGTGGTTTTTAGCTTAGTTTGTGAAGTTTTTCGCCGCAATAGTCCGTACGATGGAGTATGACAAATTTACCAATTATCATATTGGGTAACCATGGAAACCGATTATTTACGCGAAATATGATTGTAATATCAGTATGAAAAAGTCAACAACAACATGTCAAATGGAACTTCTGAAAGCAAACCATAGAGCATATTTGAAATATGGCGACAAATTTTCGTAAAAATATTTCGTAATTCACATAAAATATCAGTTTTTTTTGTTTACAACGATAGTTTTTATGATATTTTCGTGTCAGCAATTAAGTTTCTCCGATAATTGCATTGTTTTTTTAATGTTTTAGTTAATTTTTGGGCAGTATAAGAGTAGCATGTTATAACGCAAATTTACCAACAATTATAATAGCAATAAACATCTTATTAAGCAATATGTTGATATTTCTGGGTCATTACTAGGGTTGCCAGATTTCTTGCAAGTGAATCCCGGACATTTGTCCGATTCGCTGACTTTTGAATCCAAAAACCCAGGAATTTACCGATTTGCCCAAAATACCAGCGTGAATCGTTTTTTTTTTAGCTCTTCCGAGACTTTCGAATCGAAGTTAAATAGTTTTCTCTAAATCTCCCATCCTTCCAATCCTTTAAAAACTGGGCGTAGCGAGAGTGATTAGTTAACCACTAGTCCTGTCCTAACCTTACCTTTCTAACCCCACTACTCTCATTGAAAAAGAGAGGTTCTCATAGAAAAAACTTCTGTTGAGATACCTTCATTAGAGTGTCCAATCTCGGAGCCTTTTTGTGATCCCGGGATTGAAAATTAGTCAATCCTGGTATCCCGGAATTCCAGTATCAACATGAAATCGTGTATAATTTAAGAAAAGTTTTGTATTTTTCATTTCATTTCCAATTTCAAAAACCCAGGAATTTGCCGAGTTGCCAAAAATACCAAGATGACTCGTTTTTTTTTTTAGCTTTTCCAAATCCAAAATCTTATAAATTTTCGGGATTTGCTAAAAAAATTCTCGATCCCTAAATTCCGGGATCGCGACCATACCAATCCCTAGATTTCGGGGTCGCAATATTTAACAGGATACCGGGATTGGAAAGAAAGTACTTGTAAAAAAATCAATATAAATTCAATACAAATATACTAGTAAAAGTAGTGTAAATAATTTAATGCTTTGATGAAATAATAACCAAAAGTTCGAAGACGTCCATTTTTAAGAATTAATCGCATGTGCTTTTGGTAGTTGTGTCCGCCCCTGCGGCAGATGACCAGCTATCCGTATCGTCCGTATCCGTATCCGTATAGTCGGTATCCTTTTTAACCAAAATTGAGTAAATGCAGTGATATTTAAACTGACTGTAATTCCAGTTGCGTTGCGTTAAGTACATATATACAATAATATTCTACCATCTAAAAATGTAGTTTAACCTTTTAGATACCGTAGGTAATTAATGGTAATTACCTAGCACGCCGGCTATAATTTGCAAGTATTAATTTAATTATTTATTCTCGTCTATGGCAATTATACTTCTCGAGGTATCTCGTCTGTGGCAGCCATCGAGTTAAACATAATAGAAGTCACTTTTAGGGTGTTCACTGTCAATACTTGGTGGAAAGGCATTATATTAATAAAAACACAATATTCCTTTGTACTTCATTCCACTTTATTTAATAGGTCAGGACCGGTTTCACCTATTGCGAGCCATTGGCGGATCCAAGGGGGGGGCCATGGGGGCCATGGCCCCCTCCTTGGGAGAATTTATTTTCCATTTTTATAATTTATTAAAACTTTATTTTGAAATGGGCTCTTTAATTGTTTAGTTTACTATGTTTTATAGAATACACACTTACTTAATTATGTATTGACTATTTTTATATACACCCAATCTTTTTTTACGCGATACATTGGAGGAAGGTGGCGCGTAAAAAAACCTCACTTTCATATGTTTTGATATATCGGTTCCAAAAATCAAAATATCGCGTAAAAAAGTATCAAAAATGTATGAAAAAAAAATTGTTCCTCTAATAAGCGCAAAAAATATTTTTTTACGGTGCCGTCCAAAAAAATCGCGTAATTTCAAAATCGCGCAAAAAAAATCGCATAAAAAAAGGCTTTCATCTATTTTTTAATGTATTATTTATGTATCATGCTTATTTTCAAATTGAATGGCCCCCTCCTGGGACAATTTCTGGATCCGCCACTGATGCGAGCATTGTCAAAACAATATTATTTATACAAATAACTTTATAACTTTTCATTTTTGTATAAATAGCATTGTTAAATTATATTTCTTATCAGTTGACAATGCTCGCAATGAGCGAAACCGGTCCTGACCTATTAAATAAAGTGGAATGAAGTACAAAGGAATATTGTGTTTTTATTAAAATAATATAAGTTGGGTTTTTTTATTTTTTAAAATCATGTCCGCTCCCAATGTGGAGCATACGGACTCCTAATGGAGTTTATCTTAACAGATGTCTTTCTACGAGAACTGCTTGTTACTCAGTTGCTCAACCTCTCTTTTTCCAAAGAGAGTAGGGATATAAGGATAGAGCTAGGAAAAGACTAGTGGTAAGCTAATCGCTCTCGATACGCCCCGTTCATAGGATAGGATGTGTGGGAGGTGGGAGTTCAAGACATCACATACATCCATGCCTTTGAACAGAAATTCATAAATCGATTGAAAAATCAATTTATAATTCAACTGCCCGTACTGGGATTCGAACCCGTGCCCTCCGTAACCGAAGCCAACATCGTTGACCACTCGACCACACAGGCGGCATTGGCATTGGGTTTATAGTACATTGCTTACATTGATATTAGTCTTGGGCTTATAGTACACCCTGAATATACGCCCCAGCTGTTCCTGAATTCATTTGGCTTAATATTTGTTTATTTTTTTCTTTCCAGGATAATTATATGAGACTGAATATTGAGAAACAAAGCGACATGGATAATTTTACACAAATTTTAAGCCCACATTTGTATGAAAATAACGATGACAGTTGCCTATCAGCATTGCTCGACGTTGAAGCGGGAATTTCTTCATTTAAAAGTACAATCGACGAAAACGATGTCAAAGAGGAGATTTCGAATTCAGAGGCTGCTGCGTCAGACCTTGAAGCGGGAATTATCTCATTTGACATAACAATCGACGAGCACGATGTCAAAGAAAAGATTTCGAATTTAGAGGCTGCCGCGTCAGATGTTGAAATTATAAACGATTCCGCAATTGTTTCGTCCGGTCCAAGAATTTTAACTGAAGTAACAGAGTATAACGGAAAAAAATTGAATGAAACGAATCCGCCTTCGTCTCCGGAAATTGCAAACGATTTCAACAAGGTAAAAGAATACAATGAAAACAATTTTTCTAAGGATAAAGTCTTCAAGTTGTCCAATGCAATGAAGACTTCTCAAACCAGAAAAAGTTACATTGTTTCGTCCGGTCCTGGACCTAGAAACAAATTGCCGAACGTTACGCTGACGAATGCAACGAAGAAATCTTCGACTACGAAAGTTTCCAATGATTCCAACATAATTTGGTTCTACCCAACTCTGCCCAGCGTCACAGAATGTAATGTAAACGAATTGTCTGAAGTTAAAGAAAATATGTCGACGGATGAAGAGGACACGTCGTCGACTGAAAACGGCTTGTTGACAAATGCATCGGAGACTTCTTCGACTCCAGGAATTCTGAACGACTCCAACATTGTTTGGTTGCGCCCAAAACCTTGGAGCAAAATCACAGAATTTAATAGCAACAAATTGTCTAACGATGAAGACTGCAAGATGACAAATGAAACGGAGATATCTTCTACTCAAGAAATCCCCAATAATTACAGCACCGTTTCATCCGGTTCTAGATCTTTGATGGAAGCCACAATACGTAATGGAAACAAGTTGTCTAACGATAAAGGCTGTGACTTGGTGAATGTAACGAAGACATCGTCGACTCTGGATGTTTCGGATGATTCCAATGTCGTTTGGTTCCACCCCAAATCTTTGACCGACATCACAGAGAATAAAGACTGTGAGTTGGTGAATCCTACAGAGGCACCGTCCTCTCCGGAAATTTCGAATGATTCCAACGTTATTTCTTCCAGACCTAGAATTTTGATTAAAATTACAAAATATAAAAGAAAAAAACTGTCTTGTGTTAAAGACTGCAAGTTGACAACCCTAACAAAGACGTCTTTGTCTTCAGGAATTCTGAATGACACCAGCATTGTGTCGTCTGACATAAGATCTTTGACCAAAGCCAGTCTACATGTTGGAAAAAAAATATCCAACGATAAAGACTGTGAGTTGACAAATGCAATGGAGACATCTTCGACTCTGGATGTTTCGGATGATTCCAATGTCGTTTGGTTCCACCCCAAATCATTGACCGACATCACAGAGAATAACGCAAACAGATTGTCTAACGATAAAGACTGTGAGTTGACAAATGCAATGGAGACACCTTCCTCTCTGGAAATTTCGAATGATTCCAACGCTATTTCGTTCGAACCCATAATTTTGACCAAAATTATAAAATACAAAAGAAAAAAAGTGCCTAATGTTAAAGACCGCAAGTTGGCAAATATAAAAAAGATGTCTTCGACTCTGGAAATCCCGCACGATTCCAATGTCATTTTGCTCCGCCTCAAATCTCGGACCGACATCACAGAGAATAACGAAAACAAATCGTCTAACGATAAAGACCGTGAGTTGGTGAATGTAACGGAGACGCCGTCCATTCCAAAAATTTCGAATGATTCCAACATTGTTTTGTCTGACGCGAGATCTATGAACAAAATCACGGAATGTCGTGTGAATATTAAAGAATGTAAGTCGAAGAACGCAACAGGGACTTCTTCGACTCCAAAAATTCCGAACGATTCTGACCTTGTTTTGTCAAGCAATAGAATTTTAACCAAGAAACAATATAAAAGCAGTAAAATGTCAAATGATACTGTAAAGTTGACAAATACAACGGACACTTGTTCGACTCCAGAAATTCCGAATGATTCCAACGTTTTTTCGGAAAGCCCCAAATCATGTACCGTCAACACAGAATATAATGTAAACGTTTTAGACTGCATGTTGACAGATACAACGGAGACTTCTTCGACTCCAGAAATTCTGAATGATTCCAATGTTGTTTCGGAAAGCTCCAAATCAGGTACTGTCAACACAGAATATAATGTGAACGAATTGTCTAATGTTGAAGACTGTGAGTTGACAAACGCAATGGAGACTTCTTCTACTGTGCCGATTTCTAATGATTCGAATGTTGTTTCGTCCGTTCCTAGAATTTTTACCAAAATTAAGAAATATAAAAGAAAAAAACTGTCCAATGTTAAATACTGTGAGTTTACATACGCAAAGAAGACGTCTTTGACTCCGGGAATTCTAAATGATACCAACACTGTGTCCCCTGACTCTAGATCTTTGACCAAAGTTGCAGTACATGATGAAAACAAGTTGTCCAACGTTGAAGACGACAAGTTGACAAACGCAACGGAGATTTTTTCGACATTGGCAAATTCGAATGATTCCTACATTGTTTCGTCTGGCGGCATATCTTCGACCAAAGTCACAGAGTGTAATGAAAGCGAATTGTCCAACGACAAAGACTGTCAGTCGACGAATGAGAATTGTAAATTCAACCCAACAAAAACGACGTTTACCGATACGCCCGTGTACAAATGTAACTCATGTAAGCTTAAAAGTGTGAGTTTGTCGATTATGAAACGGCATCTGTCAGTGCACAGCGCTGAAATATTGTCGCGCAATGGCGAAACATCTCAACAGCAAACCTTGTCCGTTTTCAAGGAGCTCAAGTCGACCCCCGCTCCGGACGCGCCTTTGGATTCCGAAAATCGATCGCAGCGACCGGCGTTTTCCAAAATTTCCATGTACAGATGCGACAAGTGCGCGTTTGGGACCGACGAGCACGCAAAAATCAAACTGCACGTTTTGCACCACGATCTCAGCGCCATCAAGTCGCTGTTGAACGTCGACGATCGGTATTTTTGTCCCATTTGTCAGTTTGAATGTAAATCTGAATACAGCCTGATGGAGCACCGTAGAGTCCACCATTCGGAGGAGACGTTGCGATGTTACTTGTGCTTTTTTACGTGCACGGATATGAACTATTTACAATGGCACGAATTGACGCACGTCATCAACAGCGGCTTGCAGACATCTCTCAGTGGTTGTAGAATAACCGATATAATAACAGCGCACGTGAACGAGAAGAACTCTTTGGAATATAAATGCGTCAGCTGCAGTTTCAGTTGCGTCAAATCGGAAGACTTGAAAGAGCATCGATGTTTTGTTAGCGAAATTCAAACGCAATTTAAAAATTCACTAAAGTACGCTCTCGATAAACACTTGAGAGGCTCGTCTCCGGAGTGTAGTACAAAAGATTCTCTTCGTGAAGATTTGCACATTTCGTCACCCGATAGCGATAATTTAAAAAATGATACGTCGAGCGGTCCAAAAGAGCGCGAACATCAAAACGAAATGGATAACCATTCAACATTTGCCGCTTTCGCGGACTGTAATAGCGTAGAGGGCGCGGCGTCGAATGAATCCGTTGACGAGCGCGAAATTCCGAATGATTCCAACGCTGTTTCGGAAAGCCCCAAATCATTGTCCGTCAACACAGAATATAATGTGAACGAATTGTCTAATGTTAAAGACTGTGAGTTGACAAACGTATTGGAGACTACTTCTTCTACTGTGGCGATTTCTAATGATTCAAATGTTGTTTTGTCCGTTCCTAGAATTTTGACCAAAATTATAAAATATAAAAGAAAAAAACGGTCTAATGATAAAGACTGCGAGTTGACAAATGCAACGAAGACGTCTTTGACTCCAGGAATTCTGAATGACACCAACATTGTGTCGTCTGACTTAAGATCTTTGACGAAAGGCAGTATACATGTTGAAAAAAAATTATCTAACGATAAAGACCGTGAGTTGACAAATGCAATGGAGACATCTTCGACTCTGGAAGTTCCGAATGATTCAAATGTCGTTTGGTTCCACCCCAAATCTTTGGCCGACATCACAGAGAATAACGGAAACAGATTGTCTAACGATAAAGACAGTGAATTGGTGAATGTAACGGAGACGCCGTCCATTCCGAAAATTTTGAATGATTCCGACATTGTTTTGTCTGGCTCGAGACCTTTGAACAAATTCACAGAATGTCGTGGGAATATTAAAGACTGTGAGTTGACGAACGCAACGGGGACGTCTTCGACTCGGGAAATTCCGAATGATTCCGACGTTGTTTGGTCAGGCCCTAGAATTTTAACCAAGTTCAAACAACGTAAAAGAATTAAAATGTCAAATGATACTGTAATGTTGACAAATACAACGGACACTTGTTCGACTCCAGAAATTCCGAATGATTCCAACGTTGTTTCGGAAAGCCCCAAATCATGTACCGTCAGCACAGAATATAATGTAAACGAATTGTCTAATGTTGAAGACTACAAGTTGACAAACGCAGCGGAGATTTCTTTAACTTCGGCAAATTCGAATAATTCCTACGTTGTTTCGTCTGTTGGCATATCTTCGACCGAAGTCACAGAATGTAATGAAAACGAATTGTCCAGCGATAAAGACTGTCAGTTGACGAATGCAAATTGTAAATTCAACTTAACGAAAACGACGTTTACCGAAACGGCCGTGTACAAATGTAACTTCTGTACGTTTAAAAGTGTGAATTTGCCGATGATGAAACAGCATCTGTCACTGCACGGCGCTGAAATATTGTCGCACAACGGCGAAAAATCCAAACTGCGCGCCTTCTACCCGTTCAGCGCTGAAGTGTTGTCCGTTTTCAAGGAGCTCGAGTCGACCCGCGTTCCTGACGCGCCATCGGGTTCCGAAAATCGATCGCAGCGACCGGCTTTTTCCAAAATTTCCATGTACAGATGCGACAAGTGCGCGTTTGGGACCGACGAGCCCGCGGAAATCAAACTGCACGTCTTGCACCACGATCTCAGCGCCGCCAAGTCGCTGTTGAACGTCGACGATTGGTATTTTTGTGCCGTTTGTCAGTTTAAATGTAAAACTGAATACAGCCTGAAGGAGCATCATAGAATCCACCATTCAGAGGAGACGTTGCGATGCGACTTGTGCCCTTTTACGTGCACGGAGTTGAATTATTTTCAATGGCACAGCTTGACGCACATCCTCCACAACGGCTTGCAGACATCTCTCAGTAGTCGTGAAATATTCGATATTATATCAACTCACATAAACGAAAAGGTCCCTATGAAATATAATTGCGTCAGCTGCAGTTTCAGTTTTGTCAAATCGGAAGACTTGAAAGAGCATCGGTGTTCTGTTAACGAAACTCACGCTCTCGGTAAACAGTTGAAAGGCTCGTCTCCGGAGTGTAGTACTAAAGAGCCTCTCCGTGAAGATTTGCACGTTTCGTCACCCGATAGCGATAATTTAAAAAGTGATACGTCAAGCGGTCCAAAAGAGCGCGAACAACAAAACGAAATGGAGATACATTCACCGTCTGCCGCTTTCGCCGACTGTAATAGCTTAGAGGGCGCGGCGTCAAATGAATCCGTTGAATATTGTGGAATACCGTTGAATGAAATACAAGCGCACATTGAACTGTATAAGTGCGACGGTTGCACTTTCGAGTATAAAAAAATTTACGATATAAAAAAGGGTGTATTCGTCGACGAGAGTGAAGAAGAATTTGAAATGAGAAGACGTGGTTTCACCACGGAACACGTCACGACGTACACATGTACGGATTGCTGTATCCAGAGTCGATCGAGTTGTATTCAAGATGAAACACCGGAATCGGATGGTGCGGTATCATTCGAAGAGGCGCCAATGACGTACAGCGATGTAAACCTGTTCAGTTGTCGACAGTGTCAATATCAAACTGAGGATAAAAATACCTTTGACAGTCACTTGTTGAAACATTCTGACGAAAAGCCTCGGAGGCGTCAGTCGAGTTCTTTTGCCTGCAGATCGGCGTCCAGTCTGAGTGCACACGCTAAAAAACGCACAAGATACAAATGCGATGTATGTAATTACCGGTCTGACGATATAAAGGATCTGGCAGAGCATAAAATGTTTCACGACAATAAAAAAATGCAAACGTGCAACCCAATAGGAGAACCGTTCAAATGCGAAGTGTGCTCTTTCAATTGCTTGTCTTTAAAACACTTGGCAGCTCATGCAGGAATACACGCTGAGAATCGACGTTTCCAGTGTGACATGTGCCCTTTCAAAGCACCACATCCTGGAGGCTTGGAGCAGCATAAGCGGACGCACTCCGAAAAAAAGCTTTTCACTTGTGGTTTGTGTGATTTTCGAACTACTGTAAGCTCTACATTGAAAATTCACATTTCGTCTAAGCATTCCGAAGAGAGGTGGCACCGGTGCAGTCTGTGCTCGTTCACGTCCAAGACGCTCGCGCATCTGCGATTGCATGTCACGATACACAAGACGGAGAAGCAGTTCTTGTGCCACTTGTGCACTTACTGCACGGTGTCGCTGATCCAATTCGAGGAGCACATTGCTAGTCGGCACAGTTGAAGGTGGTCCTAGGACGGAGTAGTCTCAGCGACGCATTTCGGTAAGGATGCCCTCTTTAGAATGGATGTAACATTGATTGTCGTACAGCGTATCGTTTATGAAAAAACTTTACCTCTTATTCCACACGACACAAGCTTAACAAGAGATGAAGAAAACTCTATCAGATATATCTTCAGATACCGACACTAGACACATGTATCAGTGATTATTGGACATTACATTATTTTTATTATATTTTGCAAATGAAGATTTATTTATTTTTAAAATAGGTTTACATATCGACTGTGGAAAGGAAAATGGACGTAACCCACAGTTTTTTCAAAACGATTTTTTTCGATAATCAAAATGTATCAAACTTGTTAGTTCATCGCACGTAGAACTCTAAGACTTAAATCTTCTGTACATACCGATGCTCTGCATATTTAGGGCGTGTGCTATTCTTACAACTTATTCATTGAATGTTGCCAAATGCTGTAAAAATAAAATATCTGTAGTTTTTTAATTCGTAAGAAAGATCACATCAAATGTATTTATTGTTATTTAAATTAATTATTTGATGTTTCGAAAGCCAGTAATTTCTTTTCATCAAAGTTGCATATTGTTGTATTGCTTATTGTCAGCGATAATTTGTAATTTAACAAGTAATTTGTTCATCTTGATTCCAAGAGATGTCACTGTGCTTATGGTATGTTTTAATTATTAAAATATAGGCTAGTATAGGGGTTGTAAAGTTGAGTGGCTGGCACTGCACTGATGGAATTGTGGAACGTGTTGACACGTTCATGGTACAAAGACGGTTAAGTCTTGTTTACCCATGTACTTGGTTCTTCTTTGACCATATTTGCTCCCTATGTGGAGCATAATGTGTCCATGTTTCCCTGTCTCCCGCCAATTGCTTTGCTCCCTCCCGTGACATGCCAGCATCCCTCAGTTCCGCCGAGTACATCTTACGTATAGTACCCGACGGACGTCCAGGACTTTAAAATCCCACCGGTTGGTAGAAGAAGAAGGCTTTTCGGAGGCATTCGCAGCACGTGACCCAGCCAGTGACTGTGCGCTGTCCTGTGCTTTCCCTAATCTCCGAATTCCTCACGAAATCAATCCAACAGTACAGTACAGTATTTCGTGAGTCGCCGTCAGGTGCCATGATTCGCAACCGTAAATTAATACTGGTAGAATTCACGTGTTGAACACGTGGCATTTGTTAAAACTTGGCTGTATTGAATTGTGATGATTTGAAGGTTGGTAATACTGTATATACCACATTAGTTATGTCTACCATGTAAACATGATTGTCGTTATAAAATTAACAATGTATATTTTGTATAAAATAAACAATTTTTACTGTCTTTTTGTTCATCTTTAATGTCGTTGACTTAGCATACACAGGGTGCGGGTTCGAATCCCAGTACGGACAGTTTTTGTATGTTGATTTTTCAATTAATTTATGGATTTCTGTCCGAAGGCATGTATGTATGTAATGTCTTGAATTCTCTATCACTCCTTCTATCCTTAAACGGGCGCTAGGTGAGCGATTAGCTAACCGCTAGTCCTATCCTTCTATCCCTACAGTCTCCGAAAAAATTTTTGAGCGACTGAGTAACAAACAGTTCTCGTAGAAACGGTCCTGTTGAGATACCTACATTAGGAGGCCATATGCTCCACACTGGTAGTGGACACGGAAAAAAATAATGAAAATATTTGCTTCTCTTGTGAATCTATTGTGGCCCTGGTGGAATATTTTTTTTGAACTAGAAGGGTTAATACTATTTATATATCGACTGGAAAGAAAAAAGGACGTAACCCACACATATCAAATTTTATAGGAGGCGCAAAAAACATGTTTTGATGATTTTGTGACATGCAAATTATGAATTATACACAACCTTGAAGTGCACGGAGACTTCAAAACTGGTGTTTAATTGACATAATCTAATATTAATCAAAGAAATTGTCTAGGAAAAACCTTTATTTCAGTCTTTTTTCATGGTTTTAATTTTTTACAAGGTCATCTTTTTCAAACTTAAAAGCTAAATTTAGATACTAATTCGGCATTTGCAGCTTGCATCCTTTTGATAGAACGTGTATCAAGTTTGATAAATTGTGATTATCGAAAAAACCTGTTTTGAAATTCTGTGGGTCACATGCTTTTTCCTTTCCACAGTCCATATAAAATCATTTCAAGTATAATTTATTATTTTTAAATAAGTGGTCCCCTCGTCGGACAATTTCTGGATCCACCACTACACTAGTGGTCCGTGGACCACCACTTTGCAAACCGTTGATCTATCGGATGTACTCGGCGATACTTGGGGGTGTTGGCGTGTCCTGGGAAGAAGCAAAGCAATTGGCGGGATACAGATAATAATAAATGTGACACGTGGCAGCCATTTTCTCCAAATAGGGAGCGAATATGGTCAAAGAAGAAGAAGAACCAAGTACCCCAGTAAATAAAACTTTACCGTATTTATAAAGAATATTGCCAAAGGAATAGATTGAAGTCTTTTCAGTCAAAATTCAAAAATTGTATTTCAATATCATGTAATTTAATAATGTAAATATTTAATTTTAATCTATTTTCGAATAAAATATGAATTTAAACTAATATGTGCTGTAATTATTTACTTTTACTAAGCAAGTGTTTCTGTTGGCAGAGAGGCAATCTCATTGGCAATCTGATCAAATAAAATCAATCATCTGATCAAACAGTGATCGTCGTTTGTTCAAATTCATATTGAAATTGCTAATGTAAATAATTCTTATTATATTGGAAGCGATTAAAAAATACTAAGCTTCAAGTTTGTAGAATCAATTACTTGTAATATTATGAAGATATTGTGTCCTTTTTAATATATATGTACTATCGAGAGCAGTGGATTCTTGATTCTTCATTTTTAGCCTTTTAGCTGCCGTAGATAATTAATAGTAATTACCTAGCACGCCGACTATAATTTGCAACTATTATTTTAATTAGTTAATGACGAGATAACTGGCGTCTTGAGCACGAACAAATTTAAGAGATATCTCGTCTGTGGCAGCCATCGAGTTAAAAGACTACAGAAAAGCGATAATTGATGGAAAATTATGGTATTCTCTCCACCTCTCTTCAGTTCTTACTTTCATCATATGTGACATAGAATCGGAGTAATTCAGTATGCGTAATTCAAGGTTAAAATGAACACTACATAGGTTCTCAGTTGGTGAGCCATCAGAGAAAACATTATTAGTTGGCGTCAAAATAACAAGACAACTCGTGCAAAACCGTTGTCTTTCTTTATGTCCAATAGTGGTTGAATGGTGTCTGATGACAAATCGTTACCTTACTTTGAAAAGGTTCTATTTGCACTTTACCATGTTTTGAGATATGAGCGTTTGAATGTTTGACTGATCATATTGTGAAATTGAAAAGAAAAAATGCACTTTTAATCATGAGCAAGTATAAACGTAATTATTTTACTAATTTTAAGCAAAAATTATTTAATTTAAACCCTACGTAAATGGAGATAATCATTGCTTAAAACTGTAATTAGAACCTTTTTACTCTGAACTGACAACAATAATTGAGTTTGAAAAGGTTGTAACGTCCAGTTGAACTTTCTACACTCGGTCTGTAATATGCGTTTGACAGTTGCCACCTATCAATCGATTGTCTTAGCTGAATGTTGTCGCAACTTCGTTCAAAAGATTTAAGTTTTATGATAATATACTGAGTTGTAATATTGCAAGACGAATTTTGTTTATAAATCTATTATAAAAAGTCCTATTGTTTCTTAGAAGCTTGTAAAATTACTGTATGAAAGAAAGTGTGTAGATAGAACTCTTGAATCCTGCTAACTTCTTTATTGAAAAATGTATGACTCTGAAATTAATATATATGTTAGATTGTGGCAAATACAACATTCTCCGACTAAAACGTCATTTAGAACCTTTTCAAAGTAACGTAACGAAATGTTAAATGATTTCAATGTGGCTCTAACTATTCTCAAGCCAAAAGTAAAGCTTTCTTTGTGTTACCCTGCCGACCTTCGACCCGATGATCTGTCCTGCCCTAGTCATGCTTTGTTTCCAACCTGTCAATTGAATCTTAAGCATATTGAAGGTCTCACAACCTCAGATAAAGAGTAAAGCTATAGATGCAATCGAACTTGTATCTATGACGTCAAATATAATAATAAACAGGAACGGTGCAAGAATTCAACCCTGTCTTACTCCAGTTGTGACCCCGAACCATTCGGGTGTCGAATGAAAGATTCTGACACAATCTTTGATTTTCATACACAGCGGTCAGCTGCCAATACGTTAAAAAGGGGCTCGCTTAATCGGAAAGCAATTCTCGGTGTTCTGGGGAAGGAGTGAATTTTTTTATCTCTTCTATGCAATTATATGCAATACTTAAATAAGCAATTGATTGTTACTTAATACATTTAAAATATGTAACAATATGCAATTTACTGTAAACTTATCAATCTAAATCAGTGATTTCCAACCTGGGAGGCGGGAACAATCAAAAATATTTATTTACCCTTCAAAACGTATCTTTATTATTATATGAAATAAATAAATAAATATATTTTTTTCTTCAAAGGGAGGCACAGAAACATAAAGATTGGAAACCACTGATCGAAATGGCTAAAAATGTACAACTGTGTATACTGAAGCTGTCGTAGATAACATGCAAGACAGAAATTGCAGTTATATACTAATTTGATCTGAGAATATTGTTTTCTCTTAAATTAGTAAGGGGCTTGCCGGCCTTAGTCATAAGTAACAAGGCATATGCATCCAGTTTCCTCCACAATTAAGGTTGACGCAGAATATCACCCATATGTTACCATGGCATAATCTTCGTCTCTTTATTTGATTAGCATAGTACAGACACGAGGTGATGATAAAAAAGAAGAAGAAAACACAGCGTTTGACAACAAACTGAAACACGCGTTTGATTGATTTTGTCAGCAAAAAAAGATTCTTAAAAAATATGCATATTGTGAGCTGTTAAAAGATCTACTTTTCACTGTATGTTCTGGCAAAAGTTGGTAAGTAACAAATTGATAGACAAGAGTAAAAACGATAAAAAAATTTCAATATTTTATGTTACATAAATTAATTATAATATTAAAATATAGATAAATTTGGGCCAATTTGACCTGAATAAAGGCAGGGACAATTGTCTGCCTTTTGTCATCCTACATGTGACCCAGTTTCTCAACATTTTAGGAGTCGACACTTCTTACTGTCTTGATGATTTTTGTCATCCTATATGTGACATGGTTTCTCAACATTTAAAAAGTCGACATCCCATCCTCTGCCTTGATAATTTTTTCATCCTATATGTGACACGGTTTCTCAACATTTAAAAAGTCGACATCCCACCCACTGTCTTAATGATTTTTGTCATCCTATATGTGACACGGTTTCTCAACATTTAAAAAGTCGACACCCCACCCTCTGCCTAGATGATTTTTGTCATCCTATATGTGACACAGTTTCTCAACATTTTAAAAGTCGACACCCCACCCACTGTCTTAATGGTTTTTGTCATTCTATATGTGACCTGGTTTTTTTTGTATTTGTATTTACGGAAACGTCATCTAAACTCACACGATTGTGATTCAAAGTATTAGGCTTCTGTCATATGTTACGGGCTAAATCAAATCAGCCCATGGCCCATACATTCAAACAGAAATACCAATATCGTTGTATTGTATTAAAGTGACAGATATTGTCTCTCAGTGACGGCCATAGATAAATATGTGACAGCTCTGTATGGGTTTGTCAGAGATACGCTTTGTGTACTGGTTAGTTTACTTCGAAAGAGACGAATTTAAGGGTCCAGTATTATTATTCTATTATTTATTAATTACATTAGCATTGATTTTATTATATAATAATTTATGCTTTGCAGTAGTGTCGTAGTATTTGTTAATTTGCTTGTAGATTAATGTATAAGGTGAAGTGGAAACATACACAATTTCGTAAATAGTATACAATGCTATGCTTTTTTCTAGCCCACCCAAGATTTTAGGTCAGAAACCGCCACTGATTTATACTAAAACTACAAATAAATTAATAACATATTTTTTACTATAAACTCTTTTTTAACCTTTGAGCAGAAAAATTTAGTTTGGACTTAAACTTTGATTATTTACAGTTCAGTGAAATCCTTTTTTCACGTGCCCGGAATTTTCCACTATTTTATTTTGCAATCCCGGTGTATTTTAGTTCTTTTAGAGAACTGGGTGTATTTCGAAAAAATCTATTTAGAGATTTAATTACGTTTAGATCTTCTGGTTTATTCAATAAATAGGGTTGCAATTGATTTTACACGCCAGTAAATTTTCTGAATATTTAAATATGCAATGAGAATCCCCCCGTTGAAGGGAACGGGCTTACAGCTAGTAATTCTTGAATACATAAACCTGAGATACCAGACAAAGAATTGATATTGAAGTTCCTTGTTGTGTACTTAATTAATTTTTGCCAATTTTTTACTTACCAACTTCTGTCAGTACAGTAACGATCTGTCAGCGAAGCAGAATGCAAATATTGAGGAAATAAATTTCTCTATTAAATAAGTATTTATGTAGTAACGATATATCATTTTTTTTGTTGAATTATTCTAATATAAAAGCCGCATAATTTTCCATAATTATTAACAAAGTAATTTTGTTCTTCATTGTAGTAACAAGTGAAATAAAACAAACACAAAATGAAACTTCTCTTCTTTCTGTCTCTTTTCTTTGTTCTGGTAAGACATTTTTTTTATATTTGATTAACAATCTCTATTTATATCTACAAAATTTAAACGAAGCGAATTGATTAAAAAAATATTAATTTTGTTTCTCCGTCTTGTGCAAAATGAAGAAGGAATGTAAAGAATCTAAAGAACACAAATGAATTATATCTTTATAAATATGTCTAAGCATGTATCCAAAAATTGACGTTCTTAAGCTATGCGCCGCTCTTAGGCAGAGTATAAAATAGTGCCCTTACTGAATCACATTTATTCTAAGCCAAATTCATGTGTCATTTAAAAAATCTGTGATCATTTGCCGCTCCCTAAGACATGCCACTCCTTGGCAACTGGCTACTCGCCTATCCTCACAGAAGGTCTGTGTATCCACATCTCAAATATAAATGGTTTTAAATTTGATACAATTTTTAACAGCTAAGAATGGGAAATTAGATATTAATTGAAATAAAAATCTTTAAAGAAATCATGGATTATAATATTCCCTGGATGTTAAAAGTTATCAATAATTGTGAGGTTATAATGCAAAACGTACTATTTCCAAAACTCAAACTTTTCAGTAGAGTCAAATACTATAACAAATAACACAAACAAAATATCATTTGCATAACAGTATGATTTCCAATTTGAAGAAGACAGTCTTATAGACAATTTATATTAAAACCAATATGATCAGTCGATTTCTTAGGCTTGAATTACCCTATTTGCATGCCTATCTCAATATCGCTCATTTTGGAAATGGTACGTTTTGCATTATAACCCCACAATTAACAGTTGATAAAAGAAATAGTCGCAAATTTAAATTAAATATTATGTATTGAATACAACGGTTTGTTAATTCTACTACCTGGGTTATCATAAGCTCATTATTAGCTGTTCCAAATGTTAAAAACACTTATATTTAAGATGTGGGTACATGCTTAGACAAATTTTTGATAATATTTATAATGATGTAATTCATCTGTACTCTTAAAAGATATTTTAAAATACAAAACAGAATTGGCTGCACCATAGGCCTCGACTTATCTTATATATACGCGATCAAAATTTACCAAGCATCAATTGAAATTTGTCCGTGAATTCCCGACAAGGTTTAGACGAGAAATTGAAGTTTCAAGCAGCACCCTACATTGATATCTCAAAATAATCTTCATTCCTTGTTTATTTTTCAGGGATCGCTGTCGGCAACCCCATGCTTGAGACCGATTCCCAAACCATGCGGCTGCATCACCCCCAAGCCCCCGTGCGACCCTAGGACACCAATAAACCCTTACCTCTACATCGTCGACTACTGCCAACAGAACCCCAACTGCCCCAGATGTATCTGCTTCATGGCCTGGTATAAACAGTGCTACACCGCGACTGTCAAAAATGACTTATGCTCGTGCATCGGTCGAAGGGGCCCATGGAGGGATTAGGTTTCTTTGACTTGACAATACAATTGTACGTGATTAAGCGAAAACATTGTTTTGAATACTTTTGATAATGATCTGTTTGTGTGAATAATACAATTTCTGTCTTGCTGTACCATTTATATACCAATATTTTAAGAAGATATTTCCTTTTGATAATAATTGCAATAATAAAGTGTAAAAAAAAATATTTTGTTTGTTTTGTTCGACGCCCAGAAGTAGGTGACCTTTTTTATTATTGTTAAACATTCTTTGATTGAATACAGTGGAACACCGATCTACCATTCTCACAATCCTTATTTTCTTTAAGTCTTTTATTTATATCTATATTCGCTCACAATGGCCTCTAGGCCAAGTTTTTCTACGAAAACTGTTTGATAATCAGTCGCTCAACTTCTCTTTTTGGAAGAGAGTAGGAGGGATAGAAGAATAAGACTAGGATAGGACAATTGAGTAACTAATCACTCTAGCTACGCCCCATTATTTTAGGATTTAGAACGTTGCGATCGATTTTTTTTTATTAAATACTACAAACATCCATGCCTTCGAACATAATTCGATAAATCTACTGAAAAATGCTGTTCGTACTAGGATTCGAATCCGTGAGGTACGGCATGGAAGCCAACTGCATTTACCACTGTGCTGTGGACCTGACAATTAAATCTACATAAGTAATAATTCCTGAGCTACCAGACAACGAATTGATATTAAAGTACATACCTCGTTGTGTACTTAATCATTTTTTGCCAATTATTTAATTACCAACTTCTGTCAGTTCAATGACGACCTGTCAATAAAGCTGAATGCAAATATTTAGGAAATAAATTTCTCTAATAAATAATTATTTATGTAGTAACGATATATCATTTATTTGTCAAATTATTCTAATATAAAAGGCGCCAAATTTTCCATAAATATTAACAAAGTAATTTTGTTCTTCATTGTAGTAACAAGTGAAAAAAAAACAAACACAAAATGAAATTTCTCTTCTTTCTGTCTCTTTTCTTTGTCCTGGTAAGACAATTTTTATATTGTATTATATTATACTAACAATCTCTTTGTCACCTGCTGTGGCCCAGTTGGTAAGAGCTTGCTCTACCGATCACGCTGGTCTGGGTTCGATTCCCGGTCAGATCACAGTGAATTTGAGAATTATTCAATTCAAAGTTGTGATCGAAGACTGGGTGTTTGTGATGTCAGTTCTCATCATTTCCTCTCCTCCCATCCTTCTGATCCTTTAATAACTGGGTGTAGCAATAGCGATTAGCCAACCAATAGTCCTATCTAGCCTTATCCTTTTTTCCCTACTACATACTTTGAAAAAAGTGAGGTTGAGCGACTGAGTAAGAAACAGTTCTCGTAGAAAAAAAACTTCTGTTGAGATACCTTCATTAGGAGGCTATATGCTCCATATTGGGAGTGGACATGGATTAAAAAAAAATCTCTTTTTATATCTGCTCAATTTAAACGAAACGAATTGATTAAAAAAAATATTAATTCTGTTTCTCCGTTGTGCAAAATGAAAGAACGTAAACTCGTACTGCCTTGTTTGTTGGGTGTGTCTATATTTGAAATATCGTAAAATGATCTTAAAATAACTCAAATATCTTCCCATCATAGATAATATACCGATAATTTAACTTTATTTTCAACAATCCTTGTCCATGGGGATGTACATTTCAGTAAAACTACGATATGTCATAAATACAAAAATCTAGACTTGCCCGTTTGCTATAAACTTATGTAACCCACAGTTTTTTAAAACAGGATTTTTCAATAATCACAATTTATCAAACTTGATACACGTTCTATCAAAAGGATGCAAGCTGCAAATGCCGAATTAGTATCTAAATTTAGCTTTTAAGTTTGAAAAAGATGACCTTGTAAAAAGTTAAAACCAAGAAAAAATACTGAAATAAAAGTTTTTCCTAGACAATTTCTTTAATTAATATTAGGTTATGTCAATTAAACACCAGCTTAGAAGTCTCCGTGCACTTCAAGGTTGTGTATAATTCATAATTTGCATATGGCCCAAAATCATCAAAACATGTTTTTTGCTCTTCCTGTAAAATTTGATATGTGTGTGTTTCGTCCTTTTTCCTTTCCACAGTCGATATGCTGTTATGTCTCTCCTGTTTCTTTATATTATCTATGACGAATATTTGAGAATTCTTTAGATCTTTTTACGATAAATATGTGAAAGAATTTTAAATATTGGGACGCCCAATGAACAAGGCTATTGATAATTTTCAATCAATTCAGTATTAATTTGGTACATTTCCATACGTTTTGTCGCTGACGGTTTGGATATCACATTTCGGCATCTTCACGCATTCAAGTGCGTAAAAATCATACGAAAAAAATAATTTAAATCGCTATCAATTACTTTTAAACTTACTGATAATATTTTTAACCTTATTTGTATATATTTTATTTTAATTCATGTCCGCTACCAATTTGGGGCATATGGCCTCCTAATGGAGGTATCTCAGTAGAAGTATTTTCTACGATAACTGTTTGTTACTCAATCGCTCAAACTTTCAAATAGAGTAGTAGTGATATAAGTATAAGACTAGGACAGGAGTAGTGGTTGACCAATCGCTCTTGCTGCGACCATTTATTGAAGGATCGGAAAGGTTGGGAGGGATTTTTTAGACATCACAAACACCCATGCCTTTGAACGAAAAATCGATCGAAAAAATGCTGTTAGTACACTTCAAATTGAACCCTTAAGATCCGGTATGGAAGCCCACAATGCTATTTTTTGTTTAGCTCTTCCATGTTTCAATTTTCAATCCCGAAATCCCGGAATTATTAAACTATTTACCAAGCGTCAATTAAAGTTTTTCTGTGCACTTGAATCCCCGACGAGGCTTGGGCGGGAAGTTAATGTTCCAATCAGCACCCTACATTGATATCTCAAAATAATTTTCATTCTTGTTTATTTTTCAGGGATCGCTGTCGGCAACCCCATGCATAAGACCGATTCCTACACCATGCATCCGCACCACCCCCAAGCCCCCGTGCGACCCTAGGACGCCAATAAACCCCTACCTCTACATCGTCGACTACTGCTCAAAGAACCCCAGGTGCCCAAGATGTGTCTGCTTCATGGCCTGGTACAAACAGTGCCACACCGCGACCGTCAAAAATGACCTATGCGCGTGCTTCGGCCGAAGGTGCCCATGGAAGAATTAGGTCTTTTTGACTTGACAACAATACAATTATACGTGATTAAGCGAAAACATTGTTTTGAATACTCTTGATAATGATCTGTTTGTGTGAATAATACAATTTCTGTCTTGCTGTACCATTCATATACCAATAAAGATAGTTCCTTTTGATAATAATTGCAATAATAAAGTGTAAAAAATAATATTTTGTTTGTTTTGTTCGATGCCCGGAAGTAGGTGACCTTTTTTATTATTGTTAAACATTCTTTAATTGAATACAGTGAAACCTGGATCTACCATTCTCACAATCCTTATTTACTGTTTTTACTTTTTACATAAAGAATTTTTTTCTACAAGAACTGTGGGTAACTCAGTTTTTCAACATCAGTATAAAGTCTTTTTTTTATATTATAGAGCATATGGCTTTTAGGCGAAGTTTTTCTGCGAGAACTGTTTGTTACTCAGTCGCTCAACCTCTATATTTGAAAGAGAGTAGGAGGTGTAGAAGGATACGACTAACAGTGGTTAACTAATCGCTCTCGCTACGCCAAGTTATTGAAGGATCGGAAAGGGTGGGAGTGAATTTTTATACATCACAAATATCCATGCCTTCGAACAGAAATTGATGAATCGATTGAAAAAATACTGTTCGTTCTGGAACTCAACCAGTGAGATCTGGCATGAGTTCGTTGATGCCTTAACGAATAGTCAACTGAGCAATGGATCGTAACTCAAAAAACTCGTAAGATTCATACATTTCGTGTACACAGTGACATCTCTTGGAATTATAGAGTAATACTTACACTTCACATATTTTGTATTATTATCAACGTTACATTGATTTTAAAAAGAAGATTCTTTTTCTAAAATCAATTTATAGATTTCTATTTGAAGGCATGGTTGTTGGAAAACTTCTGTTAAAATACCTCCATTTGGAAGGCAATATGCTCTACATTGGGAGCGGGAATGTATTATTGTAAGGTTGTAGATGTTGCTAACGTTCTTTTAAGGAAAATTCAAATTCAAATTCAATTCAATTACTAAGCCAAAAGATGGCACTGATGAAGACTATTGCGGATAATTAGTTTCAGGTCTTTAATCTTTCAGACATGATTGTTTTAATTGATTAAAGGTTTTGATCTAACGGTATGGGCGCTTGAGATGTATTTAATACCAACCAATTCACTGTAGATCTGAAAATATGGCATAGACTTGCTAGCTGTCAGTACTTTAATTTCACCTTTTTTTGACGACAGAGGTTGAAAGTAGTGTTACAACTAGTACACTTGATAGAAAGTATTGTTAAGATGCTACTTTAGAAGTCCATACGGTACACATTGGATCTGTTAAGATAATCCTCATTCGGAAACTATATGCTCTACATTAGAGGCAAACATGGCTGAAATAGAGCACTTTAATAGTTGGTATAGTTAAAAACAAAACAAAATTGTTTTAGAATATTTTTTTATTTTCAATAATTTAACAAGGAACACAGATACAATAAATTTAATTTAAATACGGCATAAATATTTAAAAAATAATTATAAATAAATTCAATTTTAACACTCATTAACTTTCGAAACATTAAATAATTAATTTAAATAACAATAAATAGATTTTTAATCGATGGAAAGGTTTAATAATTTAATTAAAAAAGAAAATGATTCATGATGATTCAATGGATTTCTGAATGATGATTGATCTTTGTGAGGTCAATCACAGAATTTAAAAATTGTACATATTATTTTTCCGGCAACAAAGGTTATCATTTTGTTTTGAATATTGTTATATAAAAAACCTTCAATGGATGAATTTTACTAATATTTAACGATAACATTTTAGTAAGTTCTAAATTACTTAAGGTAATTACAGTTCTATTTGCTTGGGAAATATCCCTTTTGATAGAAATATATGATATATTTTGTTGGAATTTTAATATTTAATTTTGTACAACCGACGCCCTTGTATTAAAACGTTTTAAATTATATGAAGCCCGCGTGAAGCATAATTTAATTAACTTTTCCGGTTCTAAGCTCAAGAAATGCGACCCCAATACCCACATTTTCTTAAATATCTATTTTAATATGGGTGATACAATGTTTATAATTAAGGTATTCTTATATCATAGTTTTTTGGACCTTTTGTAGTTTATATAAATACGATAAGATAAGAGATAAGCGCCCGCTTATCAGCGATCGTTCGTAAGATTATAAGCTGAACGCCGCTAAGCAAGTGTGCCAGTCGCGCATTGACATTTGCACCGAAACCACGTATATTTTACGCGCAACTTAAAATATGATTATTTATTAAAAAAACACGGATTTTTATAAAAAATGTATGAGGAATGATGCAGAGAGATATTTTAAAGCCCTTAGACTATTTTTTTTTTTGAAATTCATAAGAATAAGGCCAATAATGAGGAAACCACTGGTGTCCCTAAACGGCCTCAATCGGAGGAGTATTTTTCTAGTCTCCGAGCCGCGAGAGTTAATGAATAATCCTCATTACAAAAGGAATTGTTGACGTACAACAATTGAATTTTTTTTTTTTTGTTGATTGATAAAATAGAACAAATTGTAAATTTAATAAATTATTTACTTAAATAATATGATTGTTGTAAAATGGTTTATATTTGTGTTAATATACCTAAAATAAAATATATTCTTTTATAGAAGAACTAAGTCTTGTTGCAATTAGAACTATTAACCGGATGGCTGCCACAAGCGTCTTAAGACGCGAACATTTCCGTGAACGGTACGCCAATCATACATAAAATGACGTCTTTGGACGCACGCTTTGAAAGGGATTTTACTAACGTAAATCAATTATGTTAAACATACAACTGTGTCGAACACACTACGACATCTATTGGGAATATCGTCCTATACTCACAATTGAAACAGTTTTCGTTTTTACTACTTGAAAAAACGATAAATTAAAAAATATATATAATTGCAATAAAACTCGTGGCGTGTGAGGTACCGCCATACATACACCTGCTGGCAGTTAAAAGGTTAAGGTTTTAGAACTGTCAAATAGGGCGCGTCCTTTTCAATTGTTTGATTGATTTATTATTGAAAACTCGATTGCTATGAGCTGTCATTTGTGTTGAAGAATGACAATGCGTTTGAGTAAAGTTTTTGGAATTTAACATCAAAGATGCACCATGACACTGCAAAGTTTTTGGCGCCTCTAAGTAATATGTGAATATTATCAAGATACAAAATTAAACATGCATAAGAAATATGTTATTATTTTTCATTGTAGAGAAGTCTTCCATTATTGTGAATTATGTTTTTAAATTATTGTATATGAAGTATAAAAGAAAAGGATATGGTGATATATGATTAGCCAAGAAGGACAACAAATGAATGAACGTGAATTTGATGAAGTGAAAAATAATTACTGTTTGTTTTTCAGAATAAATACAATACAATTCTATGAAGACTGTTTAAGCTATATCCAAAATATGAATTGAGAGAGAAAAAATGAAGTAATTTATTTATTTATTGTTCATCTTTAGTTAATTTAAGACCAATTGCAATAATTTTTAATGTTTGGCAGGCTCGATGGGAGAAATCTTCTGAGGGGATGCAAACTTTTAAATTCTTTCCAAATGTTAAATGGCGAATGGAGATAACCAAAGTCCTGACTCCTAATTTCTGGACCAGCCAATTCATAACTGGCCACGGTTACTTCGCTGCCAAGCTCTTCCAGCTTGGCCGGTTAGTAAATAGTCCTAAATGTAAATGCGGATATATGATTCAGGATGCTGATCACATCCTCTGGGAATGTCCAGATTTAAATAATGAACGGGAAAAATTGCTCAAGACGATACGACTATCTGTCGGATCTGTCGGCCCCGTCGGTCATGCCGACTTGGTTGCATCTAAGGCAAATTATAGGGCATTTAAAGAATTCTCCGCGTCTTTTGGAAAAAGAGTTGAGTTAAATAGATAAAACCTAACATTTTCAAATGCATTTATTATTAAATTTTTATTTCTGCACACTGTAGTGCATGCAACCAAGTCTTGAGGAATTTCTTCTCGGGACATTTCTGGCAATATTTTGAACACGATTAACGTTGTTACGCTACGGAATACACCCTATATAAAGAGTGTGAAGCCGTAGCGGGTGGTGGTGGGTACAACGTTGAGTACCCTAGGGAATTAAAAAAAAAAAAAAAATTTTAATCAAATGACCAAATAGTGGATACCGACAATGATTTTAAACACTATATGAAAAGAAAAAACTGGAAAACACTTGCATTAACACGGTAAAGAAAAGTAATATTTTTTAATTTGTCTTTTTAAAAGACGTCATCTATCAAAAAAATGTTAAAACTATTTACTGAATCTCTGTGAGTGACTTTTTAACCAATCGGGAGGTCCTGGGCGCAATC
Organism: Himalopsyche anomala; assembly: GCA_031772345.1. Classification (NCBI taxonomy): domain Eukaryota; kingdom Metazoa; phylum Arthropoda; class Insecta; order Trichoptera; family Rhyacophilidae; genus Himalopsyche; species Himalopsyche anomala. Next base: position 6,626,368 of record CM062843.1, read on the forward strand.
AAATTCGAAGGAGATGTTTTTCGAATTACTAAAACTGAATTTCAAATATAATACGACTTTTATAAGATATATGATATTTTGAGGACCATAAGATCGGAGGCTTCATGTATTGATGGCTTGTAACTGTATATGAGCCCATTAGAGGTGAGAGGTCTTATTTTAGAATAAATAAGTTAGAAGCGTTGTAATATTCTACACGTCTTAAAGTATCGTAAAAGTGAAGTAACCTCAGTTAATACAATGATGTCTTAAAGACGTGATCGTACTTACAAGTTTTACCATTTTACTAGTTGGCTAACTTTACATCTCAAGAGATCGTTTTATATAGGTATAGTATTATTTTTTAATACATTTTAACACTTGGGTAACGAATCGTCAAAAATAGGACCAAGAAGTGACAAGGTACAAAGTGACCTCAGGCAAATTTGCATTGCATTTATTGAGGTATCATTGTTGATTCCAATAAACATCAGTTAGATATTATTAGTATTTAACGAATGGTTGAAATAAATAGAGTTTTGCAATGTGAAGGATCCCAAAGGTTAAATGCTCTCTTGGAAATATTAAAGCAGATATGACGACATTAATATTAATCTAGGTTACGAGTTGTTAGCTTCTGGTGATCAATATGTTTAAGGAACTGTCACAATATATTAAACATAAAAGTGGTATCATTAATTGAAACAAAGCGAATAATTTATAGAAACCATTTTGTAAATAATTTTCATACAATGTACATATTTTCAAGATGTTGGTACTAAAAGAACTGTTTTATATCAAACAAAAATGTTACCTATTTTTAAAAGCTATGCGGGGATTATTACCTTATGCACTCCGACTGTCTACCAAAATGACAGTCCTCGTGACAAGGGAACTGCATGCAGAATTTCCAGTGCTCATAGCTCAAGTCCACGTACCCTGATTGAGACTTGTTGGCTGACCTTCTAAGGCTGTCAGATTCTTCACTGGAATCGTTGTTTCTGTGATGATGACGATTCTTGCCATGCGTGCGTTTTAGTAGACTACGAAGATAATTATCAGAGTCATAATTATTGTCAACCAGAAGGGAGTTACCATCGTAGTCGTCATATGATAAAATGTCGTTTTCATAATCTCTGTCAATCCAATTGGAGCCACTATTTCTATTCACCGAAAATCTGGAATTGATTCCATTTTCATCAGTATCGCCACTAGACCGAGATGAGACAATGCTCGATGAACCACTTGAACGACTTCCACCATTGTTTGCAATTGAACTTTTAGTGGAAGAAAGAGAATTCTTTCCACCTGTGGAGATATGCGAATTCCCTGCTAAAGAAGTTGATCCTAGGTCCTTAATGTGGTCATGTTTTGTAATTTGAGAACTTCCAGATGAACCACGAGAATTACCTCCACCGGCCGAAATGCTTGCACTTCCAGCTGATGATTGTGAAAAACTTCCACCAGAGCTAACCAAAGATGAAGCTGATCTCGATTGTGATTTAAGGTCGTGGTTGCTATCTCGAGAACCACCTGTTTGAATAGAGGAATGTACAGAAGAAGCACTTGAACTAATTGCAATAGAAGGTAAGCTACCGCTGCCAGTTGATAGTTTCGACTTGCCGCTGCCTGCTGACGATCTAGATGAGAGAATTGAACTGCTTCCACCAGCGGCAGCACTTCCAGACGATAATCTTGTTGTACTTCCACCTGATGAAACTTGCACCACCGAGGATGAGTCGTAATCATATTCTTCGTTTTCATCAGTATCATCAATGGACCAGGACGAAACAATTGAACTGCCTCCACCAGAAGATGCGCCAGTACTTCCAACTGATGAACGTGTTCTACTTCCGCCCGCTGAGGAGATGGCGTTACCGGTAGAGACTTGCACCACCGAGGATGAGTCATAATCATATTCTTCGTTTTCATCATTATCATCAATAGACCAGGATGAAACAATTGAACTGCTTCCACCAGAAGATGCGCCAGCACTTCCAACTGATGACCGTGTTCTACTTCCGCCCGCTGAGGAGATGGCGTTTCCTGCTACAACTTGCACCACCGAGGATGAGTCATAATCATATTCTTCGTTTTCATCAGCACTATCACTAGACCATGACGAAACAATTGAACTGCTTCCACCAGAAGATGCACCGGCTATTCCAACTGATGACCGTGTTCTACTTCCGCCCGCTGAGGATATGGCGTTACCTGCTACAACTCGCACCACCGAGGATGAGTCATAATCGTATTCTTCGTTTTCATCAGTATCATCAATGGACCAAGACGAAACAATTGAACTGCCTCCACCAGAAGATGCGTTGGTACTTCCAACTGATGAACGTGTTCTACTTCCGCCCGCTGAGGAGATGGCGTTACCTGCAGAAACTTGTACCACCGAAGATGAGTCATAATCGTATTCTTCGTTTTCATCAGTATTATCACTAGACCATGACGAAACAATTGAACTGCTTCCACCAGAAGATGCGCCAGCACTACCAACCAATGACCGTGTTCTACTTCCGCCCGCTGAGGAGATGGCGTTACCTGATGAAACTTGCACCACCGAAGATGTGTCATAATCGTATTCTTCGTTTTCATCAGTATCATCAATGGACCAGGACGAAACAATTGAACTGCCTCCACCAGAAGATGCGCCAGCACTACCAACTGATGACCGTGTTCTACTTCCGCCCGCTGAGGAGATGGCGTTTCCTGCTACAACTTGCACCACCGAGGATGAGTCATAATCATATTCTTCGTTTTCATCAGCACTATCACTAGACCATGACGAAACAATTGAACTGCTTCCACCAGAAGATGCGCTGGTACTTCCAACTGATGACCGTGTTCTACTTCCGCCCGCTGAGGAGATGGCGTTACCTGCTGAAACTTGCACCACCGAGGATGAGTCATAATCATATTCTTCGTTTTCATCAGTATCATCAATGGACCAGGACGAAACAATTGAACTGCCTCCACCGGAAGATGCGCTGTTACTTCCAACCGATGACCGTATTCTACTTCCACCCGCTGAGGAGATGGCGTTACCTGCTACAACTTGCACCACCGAGGATGAGTCATAATCATATTCTTCGTTTTCATCAGTATCATCAATGGACCAAGACGAAACAATTGAACTGCCTCCACCAGAAGATGCGCTGGTACTTCCAACTGATGACCGTGTTCTACTTCCGCCCGCTGAGGAGATTGCGTTACCTGATGAAACTTGCACCACCGAAGATGAGTCATAATCGTATTCTTCGTTTTCATCAGTATCATCAATAGACCAGGACGAAACAATTGAACTGCCTCCACCAGAAGATGCGCCGCCACTTCCAATTAATGAACGTGTTCTACTTCCACCCACTGAGGAGATGGCGTTACCTGATGAAACTTGCACTACCGATGATGAGTCATAATCGTATTCTTCGTTTTCATCATTATCATCAATATACCAGGATGAAACAATTGAACTGCCTCCACCAGAAGATGCGCTGGTACTTCCAACTGATGACCGTGTTCTACTTCCGCCCGCCGAAGAGATTGCGTTACCTGATGAAACTTGCACCACCGAGGAAGAGTCATAATCGTATTCTTCGTTTTCATCAGTATCATCAATAGACCAGGACGAAATAATTGAACTGCCTCCACCAGAAGATGCGCCGCCACTTCCAATTAATGAACGTGTTCTACTTCCACCCGCTGAGGAGATGGCGTTACCTGATGAAACTTGCACTACCGATGATGAGTCATAATCGTATTCTTCGTTTTCATCATTATCATCAATAGACCAGGATGAAACAATTGAACTGCCTCCACCAGAAGATGCGCTGGTACTTCCAACTGATGACCGTGTTCTACTTCCGCCCGCTGAGGAGATTGCGTTACCTGATGAAACTTGCACCACCGAAGATGAGTCATAATCGTATTCTTCGTTTTCATCAGTATCATCAATAGACCAGGACGAAATAATTGAACTGCCTCCACCAGAAGATGCGCCGCCACTTCCAATTAATGAACGTGTTCTACTTCCACCCGCTGAGGATATGGCGTTACCTGCTGAAACTTGCACTACCGAGGATGAGTCATAATCGTATTCTTCGTTTTCATCAGTATCATCAATGGACCAGGACGAAACAATTGAACTGCCTCCACCAGAAGATGCGCCGGCACTTCCAACTGATGACCGTGTTCTACTTCCGCCCGCTGAGGAGATGGCGTTACCTGATGAAACTTGCACCACCGAGGAAGAGTCATAATCATATTCTTCGTTTTCATCAGTATCATCAATGGACCAGGACGAAACAATTGAACTGCCTCCACCAGAAGATGCACCAGCACTTCCAACTGATGAACGTGTTCTACTTCCACCCGCTGAGGAGATGGCGTTACCTGATGAAACTTGCACTACCGATGATGAGTCATAATCGTATTCTTCGTTTTCATCAGTATCATCAATAGACCAGGATGAAACAATTGAACTGCCTCCACCAGAAGATGCGCCAGCACTACCAATTGATGACCGTGTTCTACTTCCGCCCGCTGAGGAGATGGCGTTACCTGCAGAAACTTGTACCACTGAGGATGAGTCATAATCGTATTCTTCGTTTTCATCAGTATCATCAATAGACCAGGACGAAATAATTGAACTGCCTCCACCAGAAGATGCGCCGCCACTTCCAATTAATGAACGTGTTCTACTTCCACCCGCTGAGGAGATGGCGTTACCTGATGAAACTTGCACTACCGATGATGAGTCATAATCGTATTCTTCGTTTTCATCAGTATCATCAATGGACCAGGACGAAACAATTGAACTGCCTCCACCAGAAGATGCGCCAGCACTACCAACTGATGACCGTGTTCTACTTCCGCCCGCTGAGGAGATGGCGTTTCCTGCAGAAACTTGCACCACCAAAGATGAGTCATAATCGTATTCTTCGTTTTCATCAGTATCATCAATGGACCAGGACGAAACAATTGAACTGCCTCCACCAGAAGATGCACTTCCAACTGATGACCGTGTTCTACTTCCACGCGCTGAGGAGATGGCGTTACCTGATGAAACTTGCACTACCGATGATGAGTCATAATCGTATTCTTCGTTTTCATCAGTATCATCAATAGACCAGGATGAAACAATTGAATTGCCTCCACCAGAAGATGCGCCAGCACTACCAATTGATGACCGTGTTCTACTTCCGCCCGCTGAGGAGATGGCGTTACCTGCAGAAACTTGTACCACCGAGGATGAGTCATAATCGTATTCTTCGTTTTCATCAGTATCATCAATGGACCAGGACGAAACAATTGAACTGCCTCCACCGGAAGATGCGCTGTTACTTCCAACCGATGACCGTATTCTACTTCCACCCGCTGAGGAGATGGCGTTACCTGCTACAACTTGCACCACCGAGGATGAGTCATAATCATATTCTTCGTTTTCATCAGTATCATCAATGGACCAAGACGAAACAATTGAACTGCCTCCACCAGAAGATGCGCTGGTACTTCCAACTGATGACCGTGTTCTACTTCCGCCCGCTGAGGAGATTGCGTTACCTGATGAAACTTGCACCACCGATGATGAGTCATAATCGTATTCTTCGTTTTCATCAGTATCATCAATAGACCAGGACGAAACAATTGAACTGCCTCCACCAGAAGATGCGCCGGTACTTCCAATTAATGAACGTGTTCTACTTCCACCCGCTGAGGAGATGGCGTTACCTGCAGAAACTTGTACCACCGAGGATGAGTCATAATCGTATTCTTCGTTTTCATCAGTATCATCAATGGACCAGGACGAAACAATTGAACTGCCTCCACCAGAAGATGCGCCGCCACTTCCAATTAATGAACGTGTTCTACTTCCGCCCGCTGAGGAGATGGCGTTACCTGCAGAAACTTGTACCACTGAGGATGAGTCATAATCGTATTCTTCGTTTTCATCAGTATCATCAATGGACCAGGACGAAACAATTGAACTGCCTCCACCGGAAGATGCGCTGTTACTTCCAACCGATGACCGTATTCTACTTCCACCCGCTGAGGAGATGGCGTTACCTGCTACAACTTGCACCACCGAGGATGAGTCATAATCATATTCTTCGTTTTCATCAGTATCATCAATGGACCAAGACGAAACAATTGAACTGCCTCCACCAGAAGATGCGCTGGTACTTCCAACTGATGACCGTGTTCTACTTCCGCCCGCTGAGGAGATTGCGTTACCTGATGAAACTTGCACCACCGAAGATGAGTCATAATCGTATTCTTCGTTTTCATCAGTATCATCAATAGACCAGGACGAAATAATTGAACTGCCTCCACCAGAAGATGCGCCGCCACTTCCAATTAATGAACGTGTTCTACTTCCACCCGCTGAGGAGATGGCATTACCTGCAGAAACTTGTACCACCGAGGATGAGTCATAATCGTATTCTTCGTTTTCATCATTATCATCAATAGACCAGGATGAAACAATTGAACTGCCTCCACCAGAAGATGCGCCAGCACTACCAATTGATGACCGTGTTCTACTTCCGCCCGCTGAGGAGATGGCGTTACCTGCAGAAACTTGTACCACTGAGGAAGAGTCATAATCATATTCTTCGTTTTCATTAGCACTATCACTAGACCATGACGAAACAATTGAACTGCTTCCACCAGAAGATGCACTTCCAACTGATGACCGTGTTCTACTTCCGCCCGCCGAAGAGATTGCGTTACCTGATGAAACTTGCACCACCGAGGAAGAGTCATAATCGTATTCTTCGTTTTCATCAGTATCATCAATGGACCAGGACGAAACAATTGAACTGCCTCCACCAGAAGATGCGCCGGCACTTCCAACTGATGACCGTGTTCTACTTCCGCCCGCTGAGGAGATGGCGTTACCTGATGAAACTTGCACCACCGATGATGAGTCATAATCGTATTCTTCGTTTTCATCATTATCATCAATAGACCAGGATGAAACAATTGAACTGCCTCCACCAGAAGATGCGCCAGCACTACCAATTGATGACCGTGTTCTACTTCCGCCCGCTGAGGAGATGGCGTTACCTGCAGAAACTTGTACCACTGAGGAAGAGTCATAATCATATTCTTCGTTTTCATTAGCACTATCACTAGACCATGACGAAACAATTGAACTGCTTCCACCAGAAGATGCACTTCCAACTGATGACCGTGTTCTACTTCCGCCCGCCGAAGAGATTGCGTTACCTGATGAAACTTGCACCACCGAGGAAGAGTCATAATCGTATTCTTCGTTTTCATCAGTATCATCAATAGACCAGGACGAAATAATTGAACTGCCTCCACCAGAAGATGCGCCGCCACTTCCAATTAATGAACGTGTTCTACTTCCACCCGCTGAGGAGATGGCATTACCTGCAGAAACTTGTACCACCGAGGATGAGTCATAATCGTATTCTTCGTTTTCATCAGTATCATCAATGGACCAGGACGAAACAATTGAACTGCCTCCACCAGAAGATGCGCCGGCACTTCCAACTGATGACCGTGTTCTACTTCCGCCCGCTGAGGAGATGGCGTTACCT
>CM062843.1:6634020-6666520 GCA_031772345.1 Himalopsyche anomala
CGGTATCCACTATTTGGTCATTTGATTAAAAAATTTTTTTTTTTTTTTAATTCCCTAGGGTACTCAACGTTGTACCCACCACCACCCGCTACGGCTTCACACTCTTTATATAGGGTGTATTCCGTAGCGTAACAACGTTAGTCGTGTTCAAAATATTGCCAGAAATGTCCCGAGAAGAAATTCCTCAAGACTTGGTTGCATGCACTACAGTGTGCAGAAATAAAAATTTAATAATAAATGCATTTGAAAATGTTAGGTTTTATCTATTTAACTCAACTCTTTTTCCAAAAGACGCGGAGAATTCTTTAAATGCCCTATAATTTGCCTTAGATGCAACCAAGTCGGCATGACCGACGGGGCCGACAGATCCGACAGATAGTCGTATCGTCTTGAGCAATTTTTCCCGTTCATTATTTAAATCTGGACATTCCCAGAGGATGTGATCAGCATCCTGAATCATATATCCGCATTTACATTTAGGACTATTTACTAACCGGCCAAGCTGGAAGAGCTTGGCAGCGAAGTAACCGTGGCCAGTTATGAATTGGCTGGTCCAGAAATTAGGAGTCAGGACTTTGGTTATCTCCATTCGCCATTTAACATTTGGAAAGAATTTAAAAGTTTGCCTCCCCTTTGAAGATTTCTCCCATCGAGCCTGCCAAACATTAAAAATTATTGCAATTTGTCTTAAATTAACTAAAGATGAACAATAAATAAATAAATTACTTCATTTTTTCTCTCTCAATTCATATTTTGGATATAGCTAAAACAGTCTTCATAGAATTGTATTGTATTTATTCTGCAAAACAAACAGTATTTATTTTTCACTTCATCAAATTCACGTTCATTCATTTGTTGTCCTTCTTGGCTAATCATATATCACCATATCCTTTTCTTTTATACTTCATATACAATAATTTAAAAACATAATTCACAATAATGGAAGACTACTCTATAGTGAAAAATAATTACATATTTCTTATGCATGTTTAATTTTGTATCTTGATAATATTCACATATTACTTAGAGGCGCCAAAAACTTTGCAGTGTCATGGTGCATCTTTGATGTTAAATTCCAAAAACTTTACTCAAACGCATTGTCATTCTTCAACACAAATGACAGCTCATAGCAATCGAGTTTTCAATAATAAATCAATCAAACAATTGAAAAGGACGCGCCCTATTTGACAGTTCTAAAACCTTAATAGTTCTAATTGCAACAAGACTTAGTTCTTCTATAAAAGAATATATTTTATTTTAGGTATATTAACACAAATATAAACCATTTTACAACAATCATATTATTTAAGTAAATAATTTATTAAATTTACAATTTGTTCTATTTTATCAATCAACAAAAAAAAAAAAATTCAATTGTTGTACGTCAACAATTCCTTTTGTAATGAGGATTATTCATTAACTCTCGCGGCTCGGAGACTAGAAAAATACTTCTCGGCCGATGGGGGTCTTTTAGGGACCCCAGTGGTTTCCTCATTATTGGCCTTATTCTTATGAATTTCAAAAAAAAAAATAGTCTAAGGGCTTTAAAATATCTCTCTGCATCATTCCTCATACATTTTTTATAAAAATCCGTGTTTTTTTAATAAATAATCATATTTTAAGTTGCGCGTAAAATATACGTGGTTTCGGTGCAAATGTCAATGCGCGACTGGCACACTTGCTTAGCGGCGTTCAGCTTATAATCTTACGAACGATCGCTGATAAGCGGGCGCTTATCTCTTATCTTATCGTATTTATATAAACTACAAAAGGTCCAAAAAACTATGATATAAGAATACCTTAATTATAAACATTGTATCACCCATATTAAAATAGATATTTAAGAAAATGTGGGTATTGGGGTCGCATTTCTTGAGCTTAGAACCGGAAAAGTTAATTAAATTATGCTTCACGCGGGCTTCATATAATTTAAAACGTTTTAATACAAGGGCGTCGGTTGTACAAAATTAAATATTAAAATTCCAACAAAATATATCATATATTTCTATCAAAAGGGATATTTCCCAAGCAAATAGAACTGTAATTACCTTAAGCAATTTAGAACTTACTAAAATGTTATCGTTAAATATTAGCACAATTCATCCATTGAAAGTTTCCTATATAACAATATTCAAAACAAAATGATAACCTTTGTTGCCGGAAAAATAATATGTACAATTTTTAAATTCTGTGATTGACCTCACAAAGATCAATCATCATTCAGAAATCCATTGAATCATCATGAATCATTTTCTTTTTTAATTAAATTATTAAACCTTTCCATCGATTAAAAATCTATTTATTGTTATTTAAATTAATTATTTAATGTTTCGAAAGTTAATGAGTGTTAAAATTGAATTTATTTATAATTATTTTTTAAATATTTATGCCGTATTTAAATTAAATTTATTGTATCTGTGTTCCTTGTTAAATTATTGAAAATAAAAAAATATTCTAAAACAATTTTGTTTTGTTTTTAACTATACCAACTATTAAAGTGCTCTATTTCAGCCATGTTTGCCTCTAATGTAGAGCATATAGTTTCCGAATGAGGATTATCTTAACAGATCCAATGTGTACCGTATGGACTTCTAAAGTAGCATCTTAACAATACTTTCTATCAAGTGTACTAGTTGTAACACTACTTTCAACCTCTGTCGTCAAAAAAAGGTGAAATTAAAGTACTGACAGCTAGCAAGTCTATGCCATATTTTCAGATCTACAGTGAATTGGTTGGTATTAAATACATCTCAAGCGCCCATACCGTTAGATCAAAACCTTTAATCAATTAAAACAATCATGTCTGAAAGTTTAAAGACCTGAAACTAATTCTCCGCAATAGTCTTCATCAGTGACATCTTTTGGCTTAGTAATTGAATTGAATTTTAATTTTAATTCTCCTTAAAAGAACGTTAGCAACATCTACAATCTTACAATTTACATTACATTTACATTCCCGCTCCCAATGTGGAGCATATTACCTTTTAAATGGAGGTATTTTAACAGAAGTTTACCAACAACCATGCCTTCAAATAGAAATCTATAAATTGATTTTAGCGACAGCTTTTGGTAAAAAAAAGAAGGTTCTTTTTAAAATCAATGTAACGTTGATAATATTACAAAATATTTCAAGTGTAAGTATTACTCTATAATTCCAAGAGATGTCACTGTGTACACGAAATGTATGAATCTTACGAGTTTTTTGAGTTATAATCCATCGCTCAGTTGACTATTCGTTGATGCCTTCCATGCCAGATCTCACTGGTTCGAGTTCCAGAACGAACAGTATTTTTTCAATCGATTCATCAATTTCTGTTAGAAAGCATGGGTATTTGTGATGTCTAAAAATTCACCCCCACCCTTTCCGATCCTTCAATAACTTGGAGTAGCGGGAGCGATTAGTTAACCACTGTTAGTCGTATCCTCCTATACCTCCTACCCTCTTTCAAATATAGAGGTTGAGCGACTGAGTAACAAACAATTCTCGCAGAAAAACTTCGCCTAAAAGCCATATGCTCTATAATATAAAAAAAGACTTTATACTGATGTTGAAAAACTGAGTTACCCACAGTTCTTGTAGAAAAAAATTCTTTATGTAAAAAGTAAAAACAGTAAATAAGGATTGTGAGAATGGTAGATCCAGGTTTCACTGTATTCAATTAAAGAATGTTTAACAATAATAAAAAAGGTCACCTACTTCCGGGCATCGAACAAAACAAACAAAATATTATTTTTTACACTTTATTATTGCAATTATTATCAAAAGGAACTATCTTTATTGGTATATGAATGGTACAGCAAGACAGAAATTGTATTATTCACACAAACAGATCATTATCAAGAGTATTCAAAACAATGTTTTCGCTTAATCACGTATAATTGTATTGTTGTCAAGTCAAAAAGACCTAATTCTTCCATGGGCACCTTCGGCCGAAGCACGCACATAGGTCATTTTTGACAGTTGCGGTGTGGCACTGTTTGTACCAGGCCATGAAGCAGACACATCTGGGGCACCTGGGGTTCTTTGAGCAGTAGTCGACGATGTAGAGGTAGGGGTTTATTGGCGTCCTAGGGTCGCACGGGGGCTTGGGGGTGGTGCGGATGCATGGTGTAGGAATCGGTCTTATGCATGGGGTTGCCGACAGTGATCCCTGAAAAATAAACAAGAATGAAGATTATTTTGAGATATCAATGTAGGGTGCTGATTGGAACATTAACTTCCCGCCCAAGCCTCGTCGGGGATTCAAGTGCTCAGAAAAACTTTAATTGACGCTTGGTAAATAGTTTAATAATTCCGGGATTTCGGGATTGAAAATTGAAACATGAAAGAGCTAAACAAAAAATAGCATTGTGGGCTTCCATACCGGATCTTAAGGGTTCAATTTGAAGTGTACTAACAGCATTTTTTCGATAGATTTTTCGTTCAAAGGCATGGGTGTTTGTGATGTCTAAAAAATCCCTCCCAACCTTTCCGATCCTTCAATAAATGGTCGCAGCAAGAGCGATTGGTCAACCACTACTCCTGTAGCCTTGTTCATTGGGCGTCCCAATATTTAAAATTCTTTCACATATTTATCGTAAAAAGATCTAAAGAATTCTCAAATATTCGTCATAGATAATATAAAGAAACAGGAGAGACATAACAGCATATCGACTGTGGAAAGGAAAAAGGACGAAACACACACATATCAAATTTTACAGGAAGAGCAAAAAACATGTTTTGATGATTTTGGGCCATATGCAAATTATGAAATAAACACTACCTTGAAGTGCACGGAGCACTTCTAAGCTGGTGTTTAATTGACACAATCTAATATTAATTAAAGAAATTTTCTAGGAAAAATGTTTATTTCAGTCTTTTTTCTTGGTTTTAATTTTTTACAAGGTCATCTTTTTCAAACTTAAAAGCTAAATTTAGATACTAATTCGGCATTTGCAGCTTGCATCCCTTTGATAGAACGTGTATCAAGTTTGATACATTGTGACTATTGAAAAAGATGTTTTGAAAAAACTGTGGGTTACGTCCATTATCCTTGCCACAGTCGATATGCCATAGTACATAACAAACGGGCAAGTCTAGATTTTTGTATTTATGACATATCGTAGTTTTACTGAAATGTACATCCCCATGGACAAGGATTGTTGAAAATAAAGTTAAATTATCGGTATATTATCTATGATGGGAAGATATTTGAGTTATTTTAAGATCATTTTACGATATTTCAAATATAGACACACCCAACAAACAAGGCAGTACGAGTTTACGTTCTTTCATTTTGCACAACGGAGAAACAGAATTAATATTTTTTTTAAAGAATACGTTTTGCTTAAATTTTGTAGATATAAATAGATATTGTTTTTCTTTTTAATTCATGTCCGCTCCCAATATGGAGCATATGGCCTCCTAATGAAGGTATCTCAACAGGAGTTTTTTTCTACGAGAACTGCTTCTTACTCAGTCGCTCAACCTCACTTTTTTCAAAGTGGTAGTAGGGAAAAAAGGATAAGGCTAGAATAGGACTAGTGGTTGGCTAATCGCTATTGCTACACCCAGTTATTAAAGGATCAGAAGGATGGGAGGAGAGGAAATGATGAGAACTGACATCACAAACACCCAGTCTTCGATCACAACTTTGAATTGAATAATTCTCAAATTCACTGTGATCTGACCGGGAATCGAACCCAGACCTGCGTGATCGGTAGAGCAAGCTCTTACCAACTGGGCCACAGCAGGTGACAAAGAGATTGTTAGTATAATATAATACAATATAAAAATTGTCTTACCAGGACAAAGAAAAGAGACAGAAAGAAGAGAAATTTCATTTTGTGTTTGTTTTTTTTTCACTTGTTACTACAATGAAGAACAAAATTACTTTGTTAATATTTATGGAAAATTTGGCGCCTTTTATATTAGAATAATTTGACAAATAAATGATATATCGTTACTACATAAATAATTATTTATTAGAGAAATTTATTTCCTAAATATTTGCATTCAGCTTTATTGACAGGTCGTCATTGAACTGACAGAAGTTGGTAATTAAATAATTGGCAAAAAATGATTAAGTACACAACGAGGTATGTACTTTAATATCAATTCGTTGTCTGGTAGCTCAGGAATTATTACTTATGTAGATTTAATTGTCAGGTCCACAGCACAGTGGTAAATGCAGTTGGCTTCCATGCCGTACCTCACGGATTCGAATCCTAGTACGAACAGAATTTTTCAATAGATTTATCGAATTTTGTTCGAAGACATGGATGTTTGTAGTATTTAATAAAAAAAAAACGATCGCAATATCCTAAATCCTAAAATAATGGGGCGTAGCGCGAGTGATTAGTTACTCAATAGTCCTATCCTAGTCTTATTCTTCTATCCCTCCTACTCTCTTCCAAAAAGAGAAGTTGAGCGACTGATTATCAAACAGTTTTCGTAGAAAAACTTGGCCTAGAGGCCATTGTGAGCGAATATAGATATAAATAAAAGACTTAAAGAAAATAAGGATTGTGAGAACGGTAGATCGGTGTTCCACTGTATTCAATCAAAGAATGTTTAACAATAATAAAAAAGGTCACCTACTTCTGGGCGTCGAACAAAACAAACAAAATATTATTTTTTACACTTTATTATTGCAATTATTATCAAAAGGAAATATCTTCTTAAAATATTGGTATATAAATGGTACAGCAAGACAGAAATTGTATTATTCACACAAACAGATCATTATCAAAAGTATTCAAAACAATGTTTTCGCTTAATCACGTACAATTGTATTGTCAAGTCAAAGAAACCTAATCCCTCCATGGGCCCCTTCGACCGATGCACGAGCATAAGTCATTTTTGACAGTCGCGGTGTAGCACTGTTTATACCAGGCCATGAAGCAGATACATCTGGGGCAGTTGGGGTTCTGTTGGCAGTAGTCGACGATGTAGAGGTAAGGGTTTATTGGTGTCCTAGGGTCGCACGGGGGCTTGGGGGTGATGCAGCCGCATGGTTTGGGAATCGGTCTCAAGCATGGGGTTGCCGACAGCGATCCCTGAAAAATAAACAAGGAATGAAGATTATTTTGAGATATCAATGTAGGGTGCTGCTTGAAACTTCAATTTCTCGTCTAAACCTTGTCGGGAATTCATGGACAAATTTCAATTGACGCTTGGTAAATTTTGATCGCGTATATATAAGATAAGTCGAGACCTATGGTGGAGCCAATTCAGTTTTGTATTTTAAAATGTCCTTTAAGAGTACAGATGAATTATATTATTATAAATATTATTAAAAAATTGTCTAAGCATGTACCCACATCTTAAATATAAGTCTTTTTAACATTTGGAACAGCTAATAATGAGCTTATGATAGCCCAGGTAGTAGAATTAACGAATCGTTGTATTTAATAAATAATTTTTAATTTAAATTTGCGACTATTTCTTTTATCAACTGTTAATTGTGGGGTTATAATGCAAAACGTACCATTTCCAAAATGAGCGATATTGAGATAGGCATGCAAATAGGGTAATTCAAGCCTAAGGAATCGACTGATCATATTAGTTTTAATATAAATTGTCTATAATACTGTCATCTTCAAATTGGAAATCATATTGTAATGCAAATATTTTGTTTGTGTTATTTGTTATAGTATTTGACTCTACTGAAAAGTTTGAGTTTTGGAAATAGTACGTTTTGCATTATAACCTCACAATTATTGATAACTTTTAACATCCAGGGAATATTAAAGTCCATGATTTCTTTAAAGATTTTTATTTCAATTAATATCTAATTTCCCATTCTTAGCTGTTAAAAATTGTATCAAATTTAAAACCATTAATATTTGAGATGTGGATACACAGACCTTCTGTGAGGATAGGCGAGTAGCCAGTTGCCAAGGAGTGGCATGTCTTAGGGAGCGGCAAATGATCACAGATTTTTTAAATGACACATGAATTTGGCTTAGAATAAATGTGATTCAGTAAGGGCACTATTTTATACTCTGCCTAAGAGCGGCGCATAGCTTAAGAACGTCAATTTTTGGATACATGCTTAGACATATTTATAAAGATATAATTCATTTGTGTTCTTTAGATTCTTTACATTCCTTCTTCATTTTGCACAAGACGGAGAAACAAAATTAATATTTTTTTAATCAATTCGCTTCGTTTAAATTTTGTAGATATAAATAGAGATTGTTAATCAAATATAAAAAAAATGTCTTACCAGAACAAAGAAAAGAGACAGAAAGAAGAGAAGTTTCATTTTGTGTTTGTTTTATTTCACTTGTTACTACAATGAAGAACAAAATTACTTTGTTAATAATTATGGAAAATTATGCGGCTTTTATATTAGAATAATTCAACAAAAAAAATGATATATCGTTACTACATAAATACTTATTTAATAGAGAAATTTATTTCCTCAATATTTGCATTCTGCTTCGCTGACAGATCGTTACTGTACTGACAGAAGTTGGTAAGTAAAAAATTGGCAAAAATTAATTAAGTACACAACAAGGAACTTCAATATCAATTCTTTGTCTGGTATCTCAGGTTTATGTATTCAAGAATTACTAGCTGTAAGCCCGTTCCCTTCAACGGGGGGATTCTCATTGCATATTTAAATATTCAGAAAATTTACTGGCGTGTAAAATCAATTGCAACCCTATTTATTGAATAAACCAGAAGATCTAAACGTAATTAATTCTCTAAATAGATTTTTTCGAAATACACCCAGTTCTCTAAAAGAACTAAAATACACCGGGATTGCAAAATAAAATAGTGGAAAATTCCGGGCACGTGAAAACAGGATTTCACTGAACTGTAAATAATCAAAGTTTAAGTCCAAACTAAATTTTATAAGAGAAATTTTTCTGCTCAAAGGTTAAAAAAGAGTTTATAGTAAAAAATATGTTAATTAATTTATTTGTAGTTTTAGTATAAATCAGTGGCGGTTTCTGACCTAAAATCTTGGGTGGGCTAGAGAAAAGCATAGCATTGTATACTATTTACAAAATTGTGTATGTTTCCACTTCACCTTATACATTAATCTACAAGCAAATTAACAAATACTACGACACTACTGCAAAGCATAAATTATTATATAATAAAATCAATGCTAATGTAATTAATAAATAATAGAATAATAATACTGGACCCTTAAATTCGTCTCTTTCGAAGTGAACTAACCAGTACACAAAGCCTATCTCTGACAAACCCATACAGAGCTGTCACATATTAATCTATGGCTGTCACTGAGAGACAATATCTGTCACTTTCATACAATACAACGATATTGGTATTTGTGTTTGAATGTATGGGCCATGGGCTGATTCGATTTAGCCCGTAACATTTGACAGAAGCCTAATACTTTGAATCACAATCGTGTGAGTTTAGATGACGTTTCCGTAAATACAAATACAAAAAAAACCAGGTCACATATAGAATGACAAAAATCATTAAGACAGTGGGTGGGGTGTCGACTTTTAAAATGTTGAGAAACTGTGTAACATAGTATGACAAAAATCATCAAGGGAGAGGGTGGGGTGTCGACTTTTTAAATGTTGAGAAACCGTGTCACAAATAGGATGACAAAAATCATTAAGACAGTGGGTGGGATGTCGACTTTTTAAATGTTGAGAAACCGTGTCACATATAGGATGAAAAAATTATCAAGGCAGAGGATGGGATGTCGACTTTTTAAATGTTGAGAAACCATGTCACATATAGGATGACAAAAGGCAGACAATTGTCCCTGCCTTTATTCAGGTCAAATTGGCCCAAATTTATCTATATTTTAATATTATAATTAATTTATGTAACATAAAATATTGAAATTTTTTTATCGTTTTTACTCTTGTCTATCAATTTGTTACTTACCAACTTTTGCCAGAACATACAGTGAAAAGTAGATCTTTTAACAGCTCACAATATGCATATTTTTTAAGAATCTTTTTTTGCTGACAAAATCAATCAAACGCGTGTTTCAGTTTGTTGTCAAACGCTGTGTTTTCTTCTTCTTTTTTATCATCACCTCGTGTCTGTACTATGCTAATCAAATAAAGAGACGAAGATTATGCCATGGTAACATATGGGTGATATTCTGCGTCAACCTTAATTGTGGAGGAAACTGGATGCATATGGGCAGGGGTGGGCTGGAGGGGGCTCGCGCGAGCCCCTTGTTACTTATGACTAAGGCCGGCGAGCCCCTTACTAATTTAAGAGAAAACAATATTCTCAGATCAAATTAGTATATAACTGCAATTTCTGTCTTGCATGTTATCTACGACAGCTTCAGTATACACAGTTGTACATTTTTAGCCATTTCGATCAGTGGTTTCCAATCTTTATGTTTCTGTGCCTCCCTTTGAAGAAAAAAATATATTTATTTATTTATTTCATATAATAATAAAGATACGTTTTGAAGGGTAAATAAATATTTTTGATTGTTCGCGCCTCCCAGGTTGGAAATCACTGATTTAGATTGATAAGTTGGAAAATTGCATATTGTTACATACGATAAGAATATTACGTAACAATTGATTGCTTATTTAAGTATTACATATAATTGCATAGAAGAGATACAAAAATTCACTCCTTCCCCAGAACACCGAGAATTGCTTTCCGATTAAGCGAACCCCTTGTTAAAATATTGGCAGCCCCCAGTTGCATATGAAAATCAAAGATTGTGTCAGAATCTTTCATTCAACACCCGAATGGTTCGGGGTCACAACTGGAGTAAGACAGAGTTGGATTCTTGCACCGTTCCTGTTTATTATTATATTTGACGTCATAGATACAAGTTCGATTGCATCTATAGCTTTACTCTTTATCTGAGGTTGTGAGACCTTCAATATGCTTAAGATTCAATTGACAGGTTGGAAACAAAGCATGACTAGGGCAGGACAGATCATCGGGTCGAAGGTCGGCAGCTTCAGGTAACTCAGTGTACATATCCACAAAGACGGTAACACAAAGAAAGCTTTACTTTTGGCTTGAGAATAGTTAGAGCCACATTGAAATCATTTAACATTTCGTTACGTTACTTTGAAAAGATTCTAAATGACGTTTTAGTCGGAGAATGTTGTATTTGCCACAATCTAACATATATATTAATTTCAGAGTCATACATTTTTAAATAAAGAAGTTAGCAGGATTCAAGAGTTCTATCTACACACTTTCTTTCATACAGTAATTATACAAGCTTCTAAGAAACAATAGGACTTTTTATAATAGATTTATAAACAAAATTCGTCTTGCAATATTACAACTCAGTATATTATCATAAAACTTAAATCTTTTGAACGAAGTTGCGACAACATTCAGCTAAGACAATCGATTGATAGGTGGCAACTGTCAAACGCATATTACAGACCGAGTGTAGAAAGTTCAACTGGACGTTACAACCTTTTCAAACTCAATTATTGTTGTCAGTTCAGAGCAAAAAGGTTCTAATTACAGTTTTAAGCAATGATTATCTCCATATATGTAGGGCTTAAATTAAATAATTTTTGCTTAAAATTAGTAAAATAATTATGTTTATACTTGCTCATAATTAAAAATGCATTTTTTCTTTTCAATTTCACAATATGATCAGTCAAACATTCAAACGCTCATATCTCAAAACATGGTAAAGTGCAAATAGAACTATTTCAAAGTAAGGTAACGATTTGTCATCAGACACCATTCAACCACTATTGGACATAAAGAAAGACAACGGTTTTGCACGAGTTGTCTTGTTATTTTGACGCCAACTAATAATGTTTTCTCCGATGGCTCACCAACTGAGAACCTATGTAGTGTTTGTTCATTTTAACCTTGAATTACGCATACTGAATTACTCCGATTCTATGTCACATATGATGAAAGTAAGAACTGAAGAGAGGTGGAGAGAATACCATAATTTTCCATCAATTATCGCTTTTCTGTAGTCTTTTAACTCGATGGCCGCCACAGACGAGATATCTCTTAAATTTGTTCGTGCTCAAGACGCCAGTTATCTCGTCATTAACTAATTAAAATAATAGTTGCAAATTATAGTCGGCGTGCTAGGTAATTACTATTAATTATCTACGGCAGCTAAAAGGCTAAAAATGAAGAATCAAGAATCCACTGCTCTCGATAGTACATATATATTAAAAAGGACACAATATCTTCATAATATCATAAGTAATTTATTTTTTAATCGCTTCCAATATAATAAGAATTATTTACATTAGCAATTTCAATATGAATTTGAACAAACGACGATCACTGTTTGATCAGATGATTGATTTTATTTGATCAGATTGCCAATGAGATTGCCTCTCCGCCAACAGAAACACTTGCTTAGTAAAAGTAAATAATTACAGCACATATTAGTTTAAATTCATATTTTATTCGAAAATAGATTAAAATTAAATATTTACATTATTAAATTACATGATATGAAATACAATTTTTGAATTTTGACTGAAAAGACTTCAATCTAATCCTTTGGCAATATTCTTTACAAATACAGTGAAGGCTTATTTACCGGGGTACTTGGTTCTTCTTCTTTGACCATATTCGCTCCCTATTTGGAGAAAATGGCTGCCACGTGTCACATTTATTATTATCTGTATCCCGCCAATTGCTTTGCTTCTTCCCAGGACATGCCAGCACCCCCAAGTATCGCCGAGTACATCCGATAGATCAACGGTTTGCAAAGTGGTGGTCCACGGACCACTAGTGTAGTGGTGGATCCAGAAATTGTCCGACGAGGGGACCGCTTATTTAAAAATAATAAATTATACTTTAAATGATTTTATATGGACTGTGGAAAGGAAAAAGGACGTGACCCACAGAATTTCAAAACAGGTTTTTTCGATAATCACAATGTATCAAGCTTGATACACGTTCTATCAAAAGGATGCAAGCTGCAAATGCCGAATTAGTATCTAAATTTAGCTTATAAGTTTGAAAAAGATGACCTTGTAAAAAATTAAAACCATGAAAAAAGACTGAAATAAAGGTTTTTCCTAGACAATTTCTTTGATTAATATTAGATTATGTCAATTAAACACCAGTTTTGAAGTCTCCGTGCACTTCAAGGTTGTGTATAATTCATAATTTGCATGTCACAAAATCATCAAAACATGTTTTTTGCGCCTCCTATAAAATTTGATATGTGTGGGTTACGTCCTTTTTTCTTTCCAGTCGATATATAAATAGTATTAACCCTTCTAGTTCAAAAAAAAAAACACAATAGATTCACAAGAGAAGCAAATATTTTCATTATTTTTTTCCGTGTCCACTACCAGTGTGGAGCATATGGCCTCCTAATGTAGGTATCTCAACAGGACCGTTTCTACGAGAACTGTTTGTTACTCAGTCGCTCAAAAATTTTTTCGGAGACTGTAAGATATCCGTATAGGAGATAGAAGGATAGGACTAGCGGTTAGCTAATCGCTCACCTTGCGCCCGTTTAAGGATAGAAGGAGTGGTAGAGAATTCAAGACATTACAACATACATGCCTTCGGACAGAAATCCATAAATTAATTGAAAAATCAATCTATAAAAACTGTCCGTACTGGGATTTGAATCCGCACCCTGTGTATGCTAAGTCAACGACATTAAAGATGGACAAAAAGACAGTAAAAATTGTTTATTTTATACAAAATATACATTGTTAATTTTATAACAACAATCATGTTTACATGGTAGACATAAATAATGTGGTATATACAGTATTATCAACCTTCAAATCGTCACAATTCAATACAGCCAAGTTTTAACAAATGCAATTTGTTCAACACGTGCATTCTACCAGTACTAATTTACGGTTGCGAATTATTTCACCTAACGACGACTCACGAAATACCGTATACTAAGCTTCGAGATCAAATTCTTGCATCGGATAATGGGGGTGAGTTGGATTGATTTCGTGATGAATTCGGAGATTAGCGAAAGCACAGGACAGCGCACAGTCACTGGCTGGGTCACGTGCTGCGAATGCCTCCGAAAAGCCTTCTTTTTCTACCAACCGGTGGGATTCTAAAGTCCTGAACGTCCATCGGGTACTATACGTAAGATGTACTCGGCGGAACTGAGGGGTGCTGGCATGTCATGGGAGGGAGCAAACCAATTGGCGGGAGACAGGGAAACATGGACACATATGCTCCACATAGGGAGCAAATATGGTCAAAGAAGAACCAAGTACTTGGGTAAACAAGACTTAACCGTCTTTGTACCATGAACGTGTCAACACGTTCCACAATTCCATCAGTGCAGTGCCAGCCACT
Organism: Himalopsyche anomala; assembly: GCA_031772345.1. Taxonomy (NCBI): domain Eukaryota; kingdom Metazoa; phylum Arthropoda; class Insecta; order Trichoptera; family Rhyacophilidae; genus Himalopsyche; species Himalopsyche anomala. The sequence continues at coordinate 6,648,269 of CM062843.1, forward strand.
CAACTTTACAACCCCTATACTAGCCTATATTTTAATAATTAAAACATACCATAAGCACAGTGACATCTCTTGGAATCAAGATGAACAAATTACTTGTTAAATTACAAATTATCGCTGACAATAAGCAATACAACAATATGCAACTTTGATGAAAAGAAATTACTGGCTTTCGAAACATCAAATAATTAATTTAAATAACAATAAATACATTTGATGTGATCTTTCTTACGAATTAAAAAACTACAGATATTTTATTTTTACAGCATTTGGCAACATTCAATGAATAAGTTGTAAGAATAGCACACGCCCTCAATATGCAGGGCGTCGGTATGTACAGAAGATTTAAGTCTTAGAGTTCTACGTGCGATGAACTAACAAGTTTGATACATTTTGATTATCGAAAAAAATCGTTTTGAAAAAACTGTGGGTTACGTCCATTTTCCTTTCCACAGTCGATATGTAAACCTATTTTAAAAATAAATAAATCTTCATTTGCAAAATATAATAAAAATAATGTAATGTCCAATAATCACTGATACATGTGTCTAGTGTCGGTATCTGAAGATATATCTGATAGAGTTTTCTTCATCTCTTGTTAAGCTTGTGTCGTGTGGAATAAGAGGTAAAGTTTTTTCATAAACGATACGCTGTACGACAATCAATGTTACATCCATTCTAAAGAGGGCATCCTTACCGAAATGCGTCGCTGAGACTACTCCGTCCTAGGACCACCTTCAACTGTGCCGACTAGCAATGTGCTCCTCGAATTGGATCAGCGACACCGTGCAGTAAGTGCACAAGTGGCACAAGAACTGCTTCTCCGTCTTGTGTATCGTGACGTGCAACCGCAGATGCGCGAGCGTCTTGGACGTGAACGAGCACAAACTGCACCGGTGCCACTTCTCTTCGGAATGCTTAGACGAAATGTGAATTTTCAACGTAGAGCTTACAGTAGTTCGAAAATCACACAAACCACAAGTGAAAAGCTTTTTTTCGGAGTGCGTCCGCTTATGCTGCTCCAAGCCTCCAGGATGTGGTGCTTTGAAAGGGCACATGTCACACTGGAAACGTCGATTCTCAGCGTGTATTCCTGCATGAGCTGCCAAGTGTTTTAAAGACAAGCAATTGAAAGAGCACACTTCGCATTTGAACGGTTCTCCTATTGGGTTGCACGTTTGCATTTTTTTATTGTCGTGAAACATTTTATGCTCCACCAGATCTTTTATATCGTCAGACCGGTAATTACATACATCGCATTTGTATCTTGTGCGTTTTTTAGCGTGTGCACTCAGACTGGACGCCGATCTGCAGGCAAAAGAACTCGACTGACGCCTCCGAGGCTTTTCGTCAGAATGTTTCAACAAGTGACTGTCAAAGGTATTTTTATCCTCAGTTTGATATTGACACTGTCGACAACTGAACAGGTTTACATCGCTGTACGTCATTGGCGCCTCTTCGAATGATACCGCACCATCCGATTCCGGTGTTTCATCTTGAATACAACTCGATCGACTCTGGATACAGCAATCCGTACATGTGTACGTCGTGACGTGTTCCGTGGTGAAACCACGTCTTCTCATTTCAAATTCCTCTTCACTCTCATCGACAAATACACCCTTTTTTATATCGTAAATTTTTTTATACTCGAAAGTGCAACCGTCGCACTTATACAGTTCAATGTGCGCTTGTATTTCATTCAACGGTATTCCACAATATTCAACGGATTCATTTGACGCCGCGCCCTCTAAGCTATTACAGTCGGCGAAAGCGGCAGACGGTGAATGTATCTCCATTTCGTTTTGTTGTTCGCGCTCTTTTGGACCGCTTGATGTATCACTTTTTAAATTATCGCTATCGGGTGACGAAACGTGCAAATCTTCACGGAGAGGCTCTTTAGTACTACACTCCGGAGACGAGCCTTTCAACTGTTTACCGAGAGCGTGAATTTCGTTAACAGAACACCGATGCTCTTTTAAGTCTTCCGATTTGACACAACTGAATCTGCAGCTGACGCAATTATATTTCATAGGGACCTTTTCGTTTATGTGAGTTGATATAATATCGAATATTTCACGACTACTGAGAGATGTCTGCAAGCCGTTGTGGAGGATGTGCGTCAAGCTGTGCCATTGAAAATAATTCAACTCCGTGCACGTAAAAGGGCACAAGTCGCATCGCAACGTCTCCTCTGAATGGTGGATTCTATGATGCTCCTTCAGGCTGTATTCAGTTTTACATTTAAACTGACAAACGGCACAAAAATACCAATCGTCGACGTTCAACAGCGACTTGGCGGCGCTGAGATCGTGGTGCAAGACGTGCAGTTTGATTTCCGCGGGCTCGTCGGTCCCAAACGCGCACTTGTCGCATCTGTACATGGAAATTTTGGAAAAAGCCGGTCGCTGCGATCGATTTTCGGAACCCGATGGCGCGTCAGGAACGCGGGTCGACTCGAGCTCCTTGAAAACGGACAACACTTCAGCGCTGAACGGGTAGAAGGCGCGCAGTTTGGATTTTTCGCCGTTGTGCGACAATATTTCAGCGCCGTGCAGTGACAGATGCTGTTTCATCATCGGCAAATTCACACTTTTAAACGTACAGAAGTTACATTTGTACACGGCCGTTTCGGTAAAAGTCGTTTTCGTTAAGTTGAATTTACAATTTGCATTCGTCAACTGACAGTCTTTATCGCTGGACAATTCGTTTTCATTACATTCTGTGACTTCGGTCGAAGATATGCCAACAGACGAAACAACGTAGGAATTATTCGAATTTGCCGAAGTTAAAGAAATCTCCGCTGCGTTTGTCAACTTGTAGTCTTCAACATTAGACAATTCGTTTACATTATATTCTGTGCTGACGGTACATGATTTGGGGCTTTCCGAAACAACGTTGGAATCATTCGGAATTTCTGGAGTCGAACAAGTGTCCGTTGTATTTGTCAACATTACAGTATCATTTGACATTTTAATTCTTTTACGTTGTTTGAACTTGGTTAAAATTCTAGGGCCTGACCAAACAACGTCGGAATCATTCGGAATTTCCCGAGTCGAAGACGTCCCCGTTGCGTTCGTCAACTTACAGTCTTTAATATTCCCACGACATTCTGTGAATTTGTTCAAAGGTCTCGAGCCAGACAAAACAATGTCGGAATCATTCAAAATTTTCGGAATGGACGGCGTCTCCGTTACATTCACCAATTCACTGTCTTTATCGTTAGACAATCTGTTTCCGTTATTCTCTGTGATGTCGGTCAAAGATTTGGGGTGGAACCAAACGACATTTGAATCATTCGGAACTTCCAGAGTCGAAGATGTCTCCATTGCATTTGTCAACTCACAGTCTTTATCGTTAGATATTTTTTTTTCAACATGTATACTGCTTTTTGTCAAAGATCTTAAGTCAGACGACACAATGTTGGTGTCATTCAGAATTCCTGGAGTCAAAGACATCTTCGTTGCATTTGTCAACTCGCAGTCTTTAACATTAGACCGTTTTTTTCTTTTATATTTTATAATTTTGGTCAAAATTCTAGGAACGGACAAAACAACATTTGAATCTTTAGAAATCGCCACAGTAGAAGAAGTCTCCAATACGTTTGTCAACTCACAGTCTTTAACATTAGACAATTCGTTCACATTATATTCTGTGTTGACGGACAATGATTTGGGGCTTTCCGAAACAGCGTTGGAATCATTCGGAATTTCACGCTCGTCAACGGATTCATTCGACGCCGCGCCCTCTACGCTATTACAGTCCGCGAAAGCGGCAAATGTTGAATGGTTATCCATTTCGTTTTGATGTTCGCGCTCTTTTGGACCGCTCGACGTATCATTTTTTAAATTATCGCTATCGGGTGACGAAATGTGCAAATCTTCACGAAGAGAATCTTTTGTACTACACTCCGGAGACGAGCCTCTCAAGTGTTTATCGAGAGCGTACTTTAGTGAATTTTTAAATTGCGTTTGAATTTCGCTAACAAAACATCGATGCTCTTTCAAGTCTTCCGATTTGACGCAACTGAAACTGCAGCTGACGCATTTATATTCCAAAGAGTTCTTCTCGTTCACGTGCGCTGTTATTATATCGGTTATTCTACAACCACTGAGAGATGTCTGCAAGCCGCTGTTGATGACGTGCGTCAATTCGTGCCATTGTAAATAGTTCATATCCGTGCACGTAAAAAAGCACAAGTAACATCGCAACGTCTCCTCCGAATGGTGGACTCTACGGTGCTCCATCAGGCTGTATTCAGATTTACATTCAAACTGACAAATGGGACAAAAATACCGATCGTCGACGTTCAACAGCGACTTGATGGCGCTGAGATCGTGGTGCAAAACGTGCAGTTTGATTTTTGCGTGCTCGTCGGTCCCAAACGCGCACTTGTCGCATCTGTACATGGAAATTTTGGAAAACGCCGGTCGCTGCGATCGATTTTCGGAATCCAAAGGCGCGTCCGGAGCGGGGGTCGACTTGAGCTCCTTGAAAACGGACAAGGTTTGCTGTTGAGATGTTTCGCCATTGCGCGACAATATTTCAGCGCTGTGCACTGACAGATGCCGTTTCATAATCGACAAACTCACACTTTTAAGCTTACATGAGTTACATTTGTACACGGGCGTATCGGTAAACGTCGTTTTTGTTGGGTTGAATTTACAATTCTCATTCGTCGACTGACAGTCTTTGTCGTTGGACAATTCGCTTTCATTACACTCTGTGACTTTGGTCGAAGATATGCCGCCAGACGAAACAATGTAGGAATCATTCGAATTTGCCAATGTCGAAAAAATCTCCGTTGCGTTTGTCAACTTGTCGTCTTCAACGTTGGACAACTTGTTTTCATCATGTACTGCAAATTTGGTCAAAGATCTAGAGTCAGGGGACACAGTGTTGGTATCATTTAGAATTCCCGGAGTCAAAGACGTCTTCTTTGCGTATGTAAACTCACAGTATTTAACATTGGACAGTTTTTTTCTTTTATATTTCTTAATTTTGGTAAAAATTCTAGGAACGGACGAAGTCGAAGAAGTCTCCATTGCGTTTGTCAACTCACAGTCTTCAACATTAGACAATTCGTTCACATTATATTCTGTGTTGACAGTACCTGATTTGGAGCTTTCCGAAACAACATTGGAATCATTCAGAATTTCTGGAGTCGAAGAAGTCTCCGTTGTATCTGTCAACATGCAGTCTAAAACGTTTACATTATATTCTGTGTTGACGGTACATGATTTGGGGCTTTCCGAAAAAACGTTGGAATCATTCGGAATTTCTGGAGTCGAACAAGTGTCCGTTGTATTTGTCAACTTTACAGTATCATTTGACATTTTACTGCTTTTATATTGTTTCTTGGTTAAAATTCTATTGCTTGACAAAACAAGGTCAGAATCGTTCGGAATTTTTGGAGTCGAAGAAGTCCCTGTTGCGTTCTTCGACTTACATTCTTTAATATTCACACGACATTCCGTGATTTTGTTCATAGATCTCGCGTCAGACAAAACAATGTTGGAATCATTCGAAATTTTTGGAATGGACGGCGTCTCCGTTACATTCACCAACTCACGGTCTTTATCGTTAGACGATTTGTTTTCGTTATTCTCTGTGATGTCGGTCCGAGATTTGAGGCGGAGCAAAATGACATTGGAATCGTGCGGGATTTCCAGAGTCGAAGACATCTTTTTTATATTTGCCAACTTGCGGTCTTTAACATTAGGCACTTTTTTTCTTTTGTATTTTATAATTTTGGTCAAAATTATGGGTTCGAACGAAATAGCGTTGGAATCATTCGAAATTTCCAGAGAGGAAGGTGTCTCCGTTGCATTTGTCAACTCACAGTCTTTATCGTTAGACAATCTGTTTCCGTTATTCTCTGTGATGTCGGTCAATGATTTGGGGTGGAACCAAACGACATTGGAATCATCCGAAACATCCAGAGTCGAAGATGTCTCCATTGCATTTGTCAACTCACAGTCTTTATCATTGGATATTTTTTTTCCAACATGTAGACTGGCTTTGGTCAAAGATCTTATGTCAGACGACACAATGCTGGTGGCATTCAGAATTCCTGAAGACGAAGACGTCTTTGTTAGAGTTGTCAACTTGCAGTCTTTAACACAAGACAGTTTTTTTCTTTTATATTTTGTAATTTTCGTCAAAATTCTAGGTCTGGAAGAAATAACGTTGGAATAATTCAAAATTTCCGGAGAGGACGATGCCTCTGTAGGATTCACCAACTCACAGTCTTTATTCTCTGTGATGTCAGTCAAAGATTTGGGGTGGAACCAAACGACATTGGAATCATCCGAAACATCCAGAGTCGAAGATGTCTCCATTGCATTTGTCAACTCACAGTCTTTATCGTTGGATATTTTTTTTCCAACATGTAGACTGGCTTTGGTCAAAGATCTTATGTCAGACGACACAATGCTGGTGTCATTCAGAATTCCTGAAGACAAAGACGTCTTTGTTAGGGTTGTCAACTTGCAGTCTTTAACACAAGACAGTTTTTTTCTTTTATATTTTGTAATTTTAATCAAAATTCTAGGTCTGGAAGAAATAACGTTGGAATCATTCGAAATTTCCGGAGAGGACGGTGCCTCTGTAGGATTCACCAACTCACAGTCTTTATTCTCTGTGATGTCGGTCAAAGATTTGGGGTGGAACCAAACGACATTGGAATCATCCGAAACATCCAGAGTCGACGATGTCTTCGTTACATTCACCAAGTCACAGCCTTTATCGTTAGACAACTTGTTTCCATTATACTCTGTGATGTCGGTCGTAGATTTGGGGTGGAACCAAACAACTTTGGAATCATTCAGGATTCCCAGATTCAAAGATGTCTCCGTTGCATTTGTCAACTCGAAGCCTTCGTCATTAGACAATTTGTTTCCATTACGTATTGTGGCTTCCATCAAAGATCTAGAACCGGATGAAACGGTGCTGTAATTATTGGGGATTTCTTGAGTAGAAGATATCTCCGTTTCATTTGTCATCTTGCAGTCTTCATCGTTAGACAATTTGTTGCTATTAAATTCTGTGATTTTGCTCCAAGGTTTTGGGCGCAACCAAACAATGTTGGAGTCGTTCAGAATTCCTGGAGTCGAAGAAGTCTCCGATGCATTTGTCAACAAGCCGTTTTCAGTCGACGACGTGTCCTCTTCATCCGTCGACATATTTTCTTTAACTTCAGACAATTCGTTTACATTACATTCTGTGACGCTGGGCAGAGTTGGGTAGAACCAAATTATGTTGGAATCATTGGAAACTTTCGTAGTCGAAGATTTCTTCATTGCATTCGTCAACGTAACGTTCGGCAATTTGTTTCTAGGTCCAGGACCGGACGAAACAATGTTACTTCTTCTGGTTTGAGAAGTCTTCATTGCATTGGACAACTTGAAGACTTTATCATTAGAAAAATTGTTTTCATTGTATTCTTTTACCTTGTTGAAATCGTTTGCAATTTCCGGAGACGAAGGCGGATTCGTTTCATTCAATTTTTTTCCGTTATACTCTGTTACTTCAGTTAAAATTCTTGGAGCGGACGAAACAATCGCGGAATCGTTTATAATTTCAACATCTGACTCGGCAGCCTCTAAATTCGAAATCTTTTCTTTGACATCGTGCTCGTCGATTGTTATGTCAAATGAGGGAATTCCCGCTTCAAGGTCTGACGCAGCAGCCTCTGAATTCGAAATCTCCTCTTTGACATCGTTTTCGTCGATTGTACTTTTAAATGAAGAAATTCCCGCTTCAACGTCGAGCAATGCTGATAGGCAACTGTCATCGTTATTTTCATACAAATGTGGGCTTAAAATTTGTGTAAAATTATCCATGTCGCTTTGTTTCTCAATATTCAGTCTCATATAATTATCCTGGAAAGAAAAAAATAAACAAATATTAAGCCAAATGAATTCAGGAACAGCTGGGGCGTATATTCAGGGTGTACTATAAGCCCAAGACTAATATCAATGTAAGCAATGTACTATAAACCCAATGCCAATGCCGCCTGTGTGGTCGAGTGGTCAACGATGTTGGCTTCGGTTACGGGCAGTTGAATTATATATTGATTTTTCAATCGATTTATGAATTTCTGTTCAAAGGCATGGATGTATGTGATGTCTTGAACTCCCACCTCCCACACATCCTATCCTATGAACGGGGCGTATCGAGAGCGATTAGCTTACCACTAGTCCTGTCCTAGCCCTAGTCTTTCTATCCCTACTCTCTTTGGAAAAAGATAGGTTGAGCAACTGAGTAACAAGCAGTTCTCGTAGAAACACTTCCGTTGAGATAAACTCCATTAGGAGTCTGTATGCTCCACATTGGGAGCGGGCATGGTTTAAAAAAACCCAAGACTTATATTATGTTGATAAAAACACAATATTCCTTTGTACTTCATTCCACTTTATTTTTGGCAACTCGGCAAATTCCTGGGTTTTTGAAATTGGAAATGAAATGAAAAATACAAAACTTTTCTTAAATTATACACGATTTCATGTTGATACTGGAATTCCGGGATACCAGGATTGACTAATTTTCAATCCCGGGATCACAAAAAGGCTCCGAGATTGGACACTCTAATGAAGGTATCTCAACAGAAGTTTTTTCTATGAGAACCTCTCTTTTTCAATGAGAGTAGTGGGGTTAGAAAGGTAAGGTTAGGACAGGACTAGTGGTTAACTAATCACTCTCGCTACGCCCAGTTTTAGGGAAGGATCGGAAGGATGGGAGATTTAGAGAAAACTATTTAACTTCGATTCGAAAGTCTCGGAAGAGCTAAAAAAAAAACGATTCACGCTGGTATTTTGGGCAAATCGGTAAATTCCTGGGTTTTTGGATTCAAAAGTCAGCGAATCGGACAAATGTCCGGGATTCACTTGCAAGAAATCTGGCAACCCTAGTAATGACCCAGAAATATCAACATATTGCTTAATAAGATGTTTATTGCTATTATAATTGTTGGTAAATTTGCGTTATAACATGCTACTCTTATACTGCCCAGAAATTAACTAAAACATTAAAAAAACAATGCACTTATCGGGGAAACTTAATTGCCGACACGAAAATATCATAAAAACTATCGTTGTAAACAAAAAAAACTGATATTTTATGTGAATTACGAAATATTTTTACGAAAATTTGTCGCCATATTTCAAATATGCTCTATGGTTTGCTTTCAGAAGTTCCATTTGACATGTTGTTGTTGACTTTTTCATACTGATATTACAATCATATTTCGCGTAAATAATCGGTTTCCATGGTTACCCAATATGATAATTCGACAATTCTCCATGTGTAACTAAATTTTCTACGGAGTTGAATTGTTATCAGCGACATTAAGTTTGTAATTAAGTAGAAAAAGAGTGGCACGTAGTACGGCAAATTTTACCATTCTCCTATTCATAATTGAATTTCCTATAGAGCTACATTGCAATTAACATATTTTCCAAATACAAAAGATGATATTGGCACTAACAAAAGTAAAAAAACGGACCTTTTCACTGGATAACGGACTCAAATTAGCTTTTTCCTTGTGCTTTGGTATCGGTCCATAACTGTACGTATGGTCCCTATAGTTGACAAACCCCTCCTTTTCAATTGACAGTTAACCCTTCGCATTATCTATGCTTTCATTTAAGTTTAATTTTGTTTTTATTTTAAACATCAATTCGAATTCAATATTTACAATTTTTATATTTTGACAGAAGGGTATTTGTAATAGACAATAATTCTAAGATTTTGAAATCTTACAAATTGATAGGGATACTTAAATAAAATTTTGTAGATGGAAAATTTATCATAATAATTAATGTTTATATTTATACATTGTTTATAATTAGTACTTTTTAAAAACAAGATACCGAATTTTTTCAAATATTGATTTGAAGCAGCATTTAAAATGCCGAGAAAAGAGGTGCTGGAACGCCGTTCCACTGCGTTACATGAAGAAACGCACTGCTTATTAGCAATAAATATGCTTTTCGATATTTTTAGAACTATTTTTTGATCCCACAAAAAGTACTTAATACAATTATCTAGAAAATTTTATTGCAGAAGTATTTAATATCAATGAATTACGGAAAGAAATGTAATAAATAAAATCAATAATTTGTACTGATAAAGAAATTTTGTGAGGAAAATTTTGAAGCCATATTTTACAAATTTGTTATTTTTCAGACTGATTTTTTCCAATCGATTTCTATTCAAATGAGTGGATGTTACCGATGGGTTGAACAATTGACTGACAACCAGTTCTCGTAAAAAACCCTGTTTGGATACTTCCATTAGGAGGCCGTATGATCCACATTTGGTTTGGACGTGGATAAAAAATGCTATAAAACTTCTACTAAGACAAACTTTATTACTTAGTGGTCCATATATTATGCTTCACATACGGAGTGGACATGGTTAAAAAATACTTTGTATGACAGTTGGACTGGTTTTTTTTGAAAAACAAAGATGCCGGAATGGATTTTTTTTTTCTAATTAATGTCCGTTCCCAATGTGTAGCATATGCTTTCTGGAGGTATATATTCTGTTGCAAGACCTATCTTAAAAAAAGCATTAGCAATATATCAAGCATTAGACCTTTGATTCTGGTCACAGAGTAAGTCTATGGACCTAGTATTGTTTTGTATTTTGACATTAATTTATGAGTGTCACGGTACTTGGTAAATTAAATTCAAAAGAAATCTGAGATAGAGACCAACAAGAAATGGTTTCTAAACAAAATAAAAAACATTTAAAATGCTAAGGAAAGGGTGCCAGAACGCCGTTCCGCTGAGTTAAATAGGAAAAAAATACCATCTGCTTTCTAAAATTTTTATCAAAAACTGTTCTTAAAAAAATAGCAAAACAAACCAAAAAATGTATCAAAATTATTTTATTTAAAAATATAAGAAAATAAATATTTAGTCATTTCATCTTGTACACATTTGTAGTGTGTATGCTTGCTGGAATAGCACCACTGGATATCTTAAATTCCACGTTTGGTGGAAATTCTCTCAAGTTGGTTACCCCTGCCCTAAAGCAACTTTGGTTTTATCTGTTTCTCCTTTTAACCAACATGATTCCTAGACATTTGAGGAGAATTGACAGACTGCTTATTACCCGTTCAGTGTTAAACAACACAATTGTAGCGCTTGTCTGTTTATATTAGCCATACATACAACGGCCATCAAAGGTTGAGCGAGGTAACAATAAATTGCATTATACACAACTCAGCATTGCTGCAAGTCTTCAATGTTGACAGAATAATAATGAACATGTCAATCATCCATCCAGATTAAATTTCTGGCGCAGCGGCACATCGGATGGTCACTTATCGGATAACAGAAATAGAACCAAACATAGATTGAATTACACCTGTCCTTTGTGGTGTACAATAAACATTTTTGTCTCATTTCTTCGATTTCTTCGTCGCTTTGTTTCATTCCGTCTTTGGAATCCTTTTTCTTTTGTAAATACTCGACTAATTCTTTTTCTTCGTCGTTCTTCTTCTTCAAATTTATACTGTCCGTTACGGAAAGATGTAACGTTGAATCTTCGTGTTCGTTTTTCAGCCACTCGTTGATAACTTCATTGTTAGTTTCTTTGATTTCTTCGTTAAGTGTATGGTGTTCTGTGGGAACAGCTCTCGTGTCCATGACTGTTGCCTGTAAAAAAAACATTAAGTTGAGAGTTGAATGCTGTATTTTGACTGCGCAGCACTCAACTCAAATATACCATATACTTCTGTTAGCACAAACAATCTCGTTTCCTTGACGATGCTACAAACAAAACCGCTGAATCCTTTACACATGATTTGCATTAAATTAAATGAATTTATTTAAGTAAAGGAGTAACAAAGTTATCAAAACTCATTTTATATTAAAAATTAACTACTACAAAGTTTACAAACTTTACAATAAGATTACAATTCAATGAATAAAATTAATGTCCGCTCCAAATATATGACAACTCAACAGAAATTGTTTCTATACTCTCAAATTTATTATAGTCTTTTTTTTATTATATCCATTGTCGCTTCCAATGTAGAACAGATGGTCTCCTAATGGAGTTATCAAAACACGAGTTTTTCTACAAGAACTGTTTGTTACTCAGTCACTCAAAGGACTAGTAGTTTGCAAATCACTCTCGCTTCACGGCGCTATTTTAGGATTGAAATGGTGGATGAGAAAAATTTGTAGACATCACTAACAATCTATACCAGGGGTGGGGAACCTTTTCTTATCTAAAAGCCGCATTCATTTTTCTGATTCGACATAAGACTGCAGTAAACATTGACCAGGGAAACTTTGGCCGGAAACAGGAATTTACGGTCAGAATATGACAGGAATTTACAGAATTGACCAGAAGGCCGCAGGCCTGATCTATACCTTCGAACATAAATCAAAAAATCGATTGAAAGATGCTGTCCGTACTGGGATTCGAACCTGTAAAGTCCAGCATGAAAGCCAATTAAGAAATTTTTAATTTACTTACCATAAGCAACACGCCAAGTAATTTACAAAATATGCTATTTTGAAGCATCATATTTCTTTAATCAAAGAAAAATCTATTAATAATCATAGACAACAAATTCACTTATATTTTCAATTAAAAATGAATTCAAATTACTCTATCTGAAAATATATTATACTTTGAAATATAGAATTATATTATTTTTTTGATGATTTTTAATGTAATCTTATTAGCTTTTATTATAAGGAAATTGCTTGCCGTACTGTTGATTTGTGTTCAATACTTTCTGTTTTATCCGGGTTCTAACAAAAGTCAAATGTTTGGACGATTAACAATTGAATAGTATTTGCGTTTGACTGTTTATAGAACAATTGAACAATAAGAAACATGGCCGTTTGTTCTTCCTACAAAGGTCACAGTCAAAATTGTGTGCAGGCAGGTGTTGTCAGAGAAATAATTAAAAATACTATTATTTTTAATTATTTTGGTATCATTAGGATTGCAGTAGCTTACCCTACCGTAATCTTTATCTTCACCCATATTTCGTTGGAACTGGCTGGGTCAGATGCTGAGCTTCGAGAACAGATGCTTGCGTCGGATAATGGGGGTGAGGTGGTTTGATTTTGTGAGGAATTCAGAGATAAGGGAGCGTACAAGACGGCGTCCCGTCATGTCAGTGGTCATGGAGAGACGTTGGAACTGGCTGGGTCACTTGCTGCGAATGCCTCCGGAAAGTCTCAATCCTGCCTGCCTCTTCTTTCGACCGGTGGAACTGAGAAATGCTGGCATGTCATGGGAGGAAGCAAAGCAATTGGCGGGAGACAGGGAAACACGGTGGTGCCGCGTGGCGGCTATATGCTACACATAGGGAACGAATATGGCCAAAGAAGTAGAATGTTGAATGATGTGTTATCAGTGTACGAAGGTACGATGAGATATAGAAATGTTGGCATATTTCAACAAGGAGTGAAAGTATTAAATAAAATGTTTTTCGACTGATAAAATAAAAATTAAAATGATTCAAATTTAAAATTAAAATTGAACATCTATGAAACACAAAATACAAAAAGAAATACGATAATTAGACATTGAATAGCGGTACTAATATTATTTTTAAAGTCATTATTGTTTAAAAACAATTCAGTACGGTAAAACGGCCAATTCAACACCTCGTATCTCACAAAGAACTCTCTTTCCTTGACATATGATTTAACTGTGCCTTATTTTTATACTTGTCGCCTGTTGTGGCCCAGTTGGTAAGAGCTTGCTCCACCGATCACGCAGGTCTGGGTTCGATTCCCGGTCAGAACACAGTGAATTTGAGAATTATTCAATTCAAAGTTGTGATCGAAGACTGGGTGTCTGTGATGTCAATTCACATCATTTCCTCTCCTCCCATCCTTCTGATCCTTTAATAACTGGGTGTATCAATAGCGATTAGCCAACTACTAGTCCTGTTCTAGTCTTATCCTTCTTCCATTACTACTCACTTTGAAAAAAGTGAGGTTGTGCGACTGAGTTACAAACAGTTCATGTAGAAAAAACTTCTGTTGAGATACCTTCATTAGGCCATTTGCTCCACATTTGGAGCAGACATGGATTAAAAACAAAATGTTTGATACATTTTACGAGGTATTGCTGTGTAAATTCACAATACAAATATTGGCCATCTGTTTTCGATAATAGTATACAATTAATATATTCTACGCAAACTATGAACGTTGGTTATTTGATGTTTTTGCTAATGAAAATAAAAATGGAATTCTAACTTCCTTTATTAAAGGAAACACAATGTAAATCAATATTTTTTATTCAATATATTCATTGTTAATTAATGCGATTCAGCAATTTATTTTATTCAAATGAAGCAATGAATGAAATTGTTGAAGAGGAAGTTTTTGTCCGGGCTACGATTGATCAATTCGGTTTTAATTTTGATGAAAGCGTATGGACTCTCGTCTAGATTATCCCAGCTGAAGATTTCTACGAGAACTGCTTGTTACTCAGTATCTTACGATTCGTTGAAATAAAACACAGGGCTATACAAAACTTCTTATAATAATTATCTTCACTGAGGTAAAACGGAAACAAAATAACTTTTATTATGTTTATAAACTAAAATTAATCGTAAATGTAAGGGTACGTATAGCTATAATATTTCTTCAGTTGGCAATCTCCATGGCCGACGAATCTTTGGGCTCGTCTGAAATCAAAAAAAATATCAAACAATAAATAAATTTTGTATAAGAAAGGATAGCATCTGGCAACATCGGCACAACCATATATATAGATATATATATATCACGCATGGATGAATTTAAATTTACAAAATGTAGACCGGGACTTCGCTGGATGGATGGGTTGTTAACAGGACCTGCAAGGTCAGAGACTGACGTAGTAAGACGAAAGGTTCGAATGGAGCGGAGGAGATTGATCGTGACGGCCAAGGTCGCCAACCTTGTCCCGAAATGTAACCCTGAACTGTCTACCAGTGCTGCTTTACGATAGCGAATCATGGCACCCGACAAAGCCTCCAAAGCGCCGTATACTGAGATTTGGAAATAGATACTGTGTGTACCAACGGATTACAACTTCCTATGTGGACAGTGGTGTCAATTCTCCATATCAGAATAACTTATCAGATTTTTGTAATGTTCAAATCAAAATGTGCAATTGTTTTTTTGGTTTTAGTGGCACGCAGTGGCGTAACTTTGGACTCCAGTTGGATACACAAAAAATCCACTCCGCAGCCCTGTCGAGAGCAAGTACGAAACGGTTTATCGAAATCCTCACCCATATCGTTGAACATGAACTCGTCTTGGTACTCTTTGAGGAACTGAGAGGAGCGGTGCTCGTCGAGGAACAGCGAGTATACTTTCTTCACATCCTCCATGGCGACCTGCAATCAGACGACATTCATCGTTACGTTAATATCGCAATCAGTGAACATTCTAGATTAATTAGTCATAGAACTACGAAAAGTGACACCAATATGCAAAATTTACCTCGTTCGCCTTCCGCCTCCGGGCGACAAGCGACGCAGTGGTGATGAGTTGGATGGCGTAGCGCAGGGAAGTCTCGGTGGCGATCCGAGTCAGCACCGTAAGGGCATCTGAAGACATCTGGCAATCTTCTTCTTCGCATCTGTGTACCATAAAAAAAAAAAATTATCACTCACGACATCGCTGCAATGCTCAAAAGACGGTGCAATATGATTCAAGATGCTGATCACATCCTGCGGGAATGTCCAGACAAGGACAGTGAACGGAAGTGATTTTTCAAAACAACACGACGTAACTGTCGAATCTGTCAGCGAAGAACGTTAAACGTCGGGTTAGTATCCCAGTATGGACGTTTCAATAAAATTATTTTTAAATTGATTTCTAGATTTCCGTTTGAAGGCAATTCCACTATGTGTTCTTAAAAGTGGGGGATTAGCTAACGATTAGTCCTGCTATGGATGGGAGGGAGTTTTTATGCATCACAACTCATTCAAACAGAAATCTATGTAAAAAAATTGGATTCAAGCCCGTGAGATCTGTCACAGAAACCAACAACGTTGACCAATGCGCTATGGTCCCTGCCACCCATTCAAACGTGCGTAGCGTGAGCGATTAGCTGACAACTAGTCCTTTCCTCATTCTTTATCCATACTCTCTTCAAAAAAAGAAAGGTTGAGCAAATGAGTAACAAGCAGTTCTCGTAGAAAATAATCTGTCTTGAGATACCTCCATTAGAAGCCAAATGCTCCACATCGGGAACGAGCATAAATTTAAAAAAAAATGTCCTGTCCTAACTCTGTCCTTCTGCCCCTACTCTTTAAAAAAGAGAGGTTGATGACTGAGCAACAAGCAGTCCTCGTAGAAAATAACTCTTGGAGGCTATAGGCTACACATTGGGAGTGGACATGGTTGGGAAAATAAATAAGCAAACGAGCCTATCAATTCAAATTAAATTTGATAACGTTGTTATTTCACTGTTCGCTTCATGGAAGTTAATTTTTAACATAAACTAAAATGAAATATCACAACGAACCTTATATTCAAAATTTCCTTAAGCTCGTTCTGTGAATACGGTGACGTCGGCACGATGATCATTCTGTCGAGGAGGTCGATCGGTATACCTGCAAAGAAGATTTAAAGAACGTTAATAAGATTTCAACTACCACATGATTGGAATTAAAAGAGGCGTGTTTCTTCCTACATGGCTGTCTCTAACTAAAGATTGCACCTCAAGATTTGTTCTTTTAAACTACATATTCAACTATTTGCATAAATAATGGTTGAATGATATCAAATCACATGCAACATTCACTCGGGGGCAGCAAGGTGGGCACTCACCGTGAGGACTCTTGTAGTTGGTGCCCCTGATTCTAGTGATCCCCCTGTTGGTGGCCATCATAACGACGGGCGCCATGTCGCTCTCGAGGGCTCGGTTGAGGAACGAGAAGCACTCAATGTCCAACATGTGAGCCTGGAATACAAGACAATGTTTAGCAGAATCTATCGCAGACGGTTGAATGCTTTTAAGTGAAGCCTGTTTAATCGGATAACCTTTTGGCGGGTATACTGTAAGGATAGGACAGATAGGACCATGACCAGCACGGGTCAGATCATCGGGAAGGCCAATAGCTTGACATACTTCGGACGACAGTAGCACAAAGAAAGAGCTTGCCGTTTGCGGATTGTCTGACGGCTGAACACGGTAAAACTAAATGATACTTTTTAAACGCTTGAATTCTACCAGTGTTGCTTTACGGTAGCGAATCATGGCACCTGACGAAGACTCACAAAAACCGTAAGCTGAGCTTCAAGAATAAATGCTTACGTCGAATATTGAGGTTGAGGTGGTTTGATTTCATGAGGAACTCGAACATATAAGATGCCCACTTGCCTCTTCTTCTGACCAGTGAGTTTTCGGTGTCCTAGAAAACCATCGGTACTATCAATAGAATATACTCAGTGGAACTGAGAGATGATGCTGGCATGTCACAGGAGGCAGCAAAGCGATAAGCAGGAGACAGGGAACCAAGAACCACATAATGAGCGAATACCGTCAAAGAAGATACTGTAGGCATGCTTGCCAACCCGAACAACCTAATCAACTCAGTCTCCCGTTGCTTCTGTGGTAAAATTGAAATTACCGCATATAGTCAATACTTTAACAGGCAGGTTGAGAAAACTAACAAACGACGGAGAATCCAATAAGAATCAATACGCTAGTCAAATGTTTCCATTACAGTACGTTACGATATCGACTGCCGGGCTTTAAATAACCTGTTTTGAGACAACGGGAAAAGAAAGTCACCGTAAATCAAGGAACATCTATTTGAACCGGTGTTCACAGATTAGGTAAATAGTGTGTCTATCGTTATTACCTCATCGATGAACAGTACTCCGGGAATGATCTCTGCCTTGCCTTCTTCCCTCCACTCGCCGACTTTACCGTTGATCTGCTCGCGCACCTCGGATTTGATCTCGCCAGTGTCGCCTGTAACATTACATTCAATTTTAATAAAGCGAATCAAATGTGCATGCCCGATCGGTTGCTCGGTAGAGCGTCGTCAAGTATCTTACCCGAGAAGAGTGCGAGGAATCCGTGCGTCCTGGAGTTGATGACGTCCACCTCGTGCAGGGTGACGGTGTGCACTACTTCCTTGCGCTTCTGCAGCTCGCCCTCGGGGCACTGTACGAAACGGGACTGGGCACCTAGAATACGAAGATCATAATTAGAATCAATTAATTTCTTTATTTTTATCCATGTCAGCTTACAATGTGGAGCATA
>CM062843.1:6671520-6675217 GCA_031772345.1 Himalopsyche anomala
AATCTTCACTAGTCTTCAAATGCAACAGTCTGGCAAGAAGGCCAGAGGAAGGAGATTTACGATTGACGAGAAAATTCTTTCATTATCTATGTATAAGCAGAGCCCGAAAGCTTACAGACTTTTGTCAAAGATTTTTGTTTTACCTGCTGCAAGAACATTACTGAACGTTCTTCATGGAGTACCACTGTCGACTGGCATCAACGAGCAGATATTTTCCCACCTTAAAAAGGCGGTGGTGACAATGACACCGATTGAGAGATTTTGTACTTTGCTCTTTGATGAAATGAGTCTGAGTCCCCATTTACAATATGATGAAAGGAAGGACAGAATTGAAGGATTTGAAGATTTTGGCAATAATCGAAGAAGTATTAATATTGCTGATCATGTACTCGTTTTCATGATAAGAGGAATTCGTCGTAAATTTAAACAACCTGTTGCGTACGTATTCTGCTCAGGGCCATGCAAAACAGCAGAGGTCATGTTCCAGTTGAGAAGTGTGATAAAAGCTGTCCACTCAACTGGATTGGAGGTTGTAAGCACAATTTGCGATCAGGGTAAGTCAAATGAAAGTGCCATTAAACAACTTGTCCAACAGACAAAAGGATCATACATTAGGGTTAATAAGGAATGGAGAGAAGACGAGTATTTCTTTGAGGTAGATGGGAAGAAAATAATTCCATTATTTGATACTCCTCATTTACTCAAAGGAATTAGAAATAATATGATCAGCAAAAATCTCAGTTATGAAATGGGGGGAAAACGTC
The DNA here is from genome assembly GCA_031772345.1 of Himalopsyche anomala. Lineage (NCBI taxonomy): Eukaryota > Metazoa > Arthropoda > Insecta > Trichoptera > Rhyacophilidae > Himalopsyche > Himalopsyche anomala. The sequence continues at coordinate 6,672,285 of CM062843.1, forward strand.
TCGTTGCGAAATGGGAACATATTTTACAGGTTTACAATTTTAATACTGAACGGTATCAGATCAAGATGTTGTCCACATTGACTGATTACCATGTCATCCCAGACAAAATACCAAAAATGAAGGTGAAATATGCCAGTCAAGTATTCAGTAAGACAGTGAGCGGACTTATGATGCTCTTAACCGGTATGTATTACCATTGATTGACAATTTATAGGTATCTATGTATATTCATTTAGTACATTTTTAGTTTACATTCAAGATCATATACAATTTACATGATATAAAGACGCATGTGAATTTTATTTACCCACAATACACATGGTAAAGCCCACAGATGCTATTATAGGATTGTATATGTAATTAATTGCCCTTGTTCTTTAATTCTATTGGCTTTACATGCACACAATTTTTTGTTCTTAATAACGCACACAACCTAATCGCGCCAAATTGTACCCAGATGTACAGCTTGCTATTGATAGATAAATGTTTACGTTTATAAATTGATGCTGTGAGTATATAGTCAATACATAATGATGCAAACTATAAATAAACAGCTATTTGATATTATTTATTTGAATGAATAAATAACCTCATGTATTTTTAAATATGCCAAAATTTTGCTGTATTCTTAGTTTTTATCTTTGCATAAAATTTCATTTGGTTTTTTTTAATTTTCAGAGCTCAACCAAATTTCAAGTGATGCATCGCAGACATCTGATGTTTTGTTATTTTTTGATCGTCTATTTGATTCGGTCAATGGCAGTTCAGCTGATATTCTCAGCGGTAAAGAATTACGGGCTGCCCTAACAAGAAATTCCCCGCACTTGAAATTTTGGTGTGATGCTATTTCCACTCTGAATTCTATGGAATTCATTGATGGAAACGGTAAGAGCAGCAAACCGCCTACCTTGGGGAATTGGATCAGAACGATCCGTGGGTTCAGAGATCTTTGGAAATACCTAAAAGGTTGCGGCTTCAATTCTTTGTTGCTTCGGCATTTCAATCAGGATCCCTTGGAGAACTTCTTTGGTTCGGTAAGAAGCCAAGGGGCACGGAATGTAATGCCGACGTGTACAGGTTTTGAAGCAGCTTACAAAACTCTGCTCATTAACAATTTGGTCTCATCTCATTCCGTGGGATCAAATTGTGAGGATGACCAGTCAGGGGAATGCCTACAATCCCTAAAAACATTAATTACTAATAGGGAAGAGACTGCTGTTGATAAAGATACATGCACAACTTCGGAAAATGAAAATATATTTCCTGAAAGTGTAATATCTGAGATTACAACATCTTCCCTAGCCCGCAGCAGCTTAAATTATGTTGCTGGCTACGTATTAAAGAAGTTACAAAAAGAGATTTTTAAAAATTGCATTGCATGCAATGACTTTTCTTTTGGCAAATCTGATGCGGCAGGCATGGATATTATCACTGCCCGCGAGTATGCCAATAAAACTTGGCTTAAATATCCATCCGCGAATTTTTCATATATTTTCACAGCTACAGCACAAATTATTGATCATCATTTAAAAAAACAGTGCCACGTGGCAGATTTGAAAAAGAAAATCCATTTAGACATAATGCAAAATGTCAATTTTGACATTATTTATTGTGATAGTCATAAGATAGAATATATAAACAGGCTTTGTCAATTAAGTATTAGGATAATTGTGCACAGTTGGTGTAGGGATGTAGGTAGATTACTGATCGGTAAAATTAGCCGAGTCAATGGCGATGACCCGGTTAAAATTGCTGCGAGAAATCGCTACACCAAATATCACAATTATAGAAATAGGAAATAATTTTTTATTTTATTCGCCTATGTGATAAAATAAAAACTGTACAAGTATGTACTGCAAAATATAAATATGTATGTTTATACTACATCGCTTAAAAGAATTGTATAATTTTAAAAGAATTAATTAATACATAGTACTGTATGCTCAAATGATTGTACTATTTTGTATTTACATTGTTTTATTGTTTTTAGTAATTAACCCTGAATGTTACATAGTGATTAAATACATATGTATTTAAAATTCACTTTTCATTTTCTGTTATATTTGAACTAAACCTTTATTCTCGTATTTAAAATATTGGTCTTAATATAATTCAACGAGATCACTGAAAATCCAACATAACCTGTTTCAATATGTTGAATGAAGTAAAACAAAAAATCAATATGTATTTAAATTGTCAGGCACATAGCATTGAAGGCATTTAAAAACATGAATATATTTACTTTTATATTTTTTTATTTGTATTTAATTGATTAATAATACTGTATGCCCAAGTGGTTAGGCAATTTATTACGATTATTTTTACTTTCGTCACATATAAGAATATTTAATCAATCAATATAACTGTATACTCCAATAACCGTATTGTATATACATTGTTTTATCAGTATTATGATATGATACTTGTAATGCATTTAAAATGCACTTTTCATTTACTTTTAAAAGACTTCCATAATGTTAAAATTTTATTTAATTACTTAACAATACAGTATGCTCAAGCGATCATATCGTTGTGTATTTACATTTTTTTTAAAGTGTGTGGTATGATACTTATAATGCATTTAAAGTTCACTTTTCATTGACTGTTTAAAAGTTTATTTAACTAATCAATAGTACTGTATGCTCAAATGATCATACTATTTTGTCTTTACATTGTTTTTGAGTATTATGATATAACACTTATAATGCATTTAAAATGCACTTTTCATTTATTGTTAAAAATACTTAATACAAGTACTCGAGTAACAATACTATTGTGTATTTACTTTATTTTGATTATTTTTCCATCAATAAAATATTTTATGTTAAACAGCTGTTATCATTCTATTCCCCGCCATTTTTTAAATAAATTAATAACATTAATAAGAAACTTTTACTTCCGACACCAAATTGTAGGTGGTGTATTTTGTAAAA
>CM062843.1:6675317-6735916 GCA_031772345.1 Himalopsyche anomala
CAACATTCATTAATTAAATCAGGCGAATGACAAACGGCATTCATTGCGCTCTCAAATGTCAGACCAAAAAAGAAATGTCAGAAATAGTAACTCCAATCTTGTCTGAATTAAGCCACGAAGCCGCACAGATGGCGATACAGCTAGCTAAATTGGAAGGAATACTTGAAGAAAAGGACAAGTACACAAAAAATAACCGGGCAACTGAAGAAGCCAACACTGCCTCTGTCGAGGATATAACTCTACGGTGGACGACTGTAGTCGGGAGACGGCATGAAAACAAATTCACTACTCACCAGCAGACGGCCTTCCCTAGTCTTCCCGCAACTGCCCCGTGACCCGGAGTTCTATTCTTCCCAACCGGCGAAGAAAAAATTTCGGACAAAACCAATAAATCATTAAAATCTGCAATATCCCCAGGCGCATTGGGGATTCAAATAACCGGAGTACGCGCAATTCGCAATGGTGGAGTAATTGTCCATCCGAAAACTGACGAGGAAGCAAAACTACTTCTAAACGCCCCGTGCTTCCTGCAGAAATAGCGGGAAGAAAACTTCCTCGTGTGATCATTTCTCAATCTGCCCAGCCACATGAATGAGCACCAAATTCAGGAGGCTATTCACCAAAGAAAGAACCGGTCTTGGAGATTCTGACGGCAAAGACCTAATTAAAATTAGCCATAAAGCTGGCCCACGCGAGTCGATAAAATGTCATTACGTGTTATATGTACCTGCTGCTATTCGTGGGGCCCTTATACATGATGACCGTCTTTTCCTGGGATGGGAGTCATACTACCTCCATGACTTTCTAGGCGTTATCAAATGCAGCAAATGCCATCTATATGGTCACATGGCGAAATTTTGCTCTGCCAAAGATAGGGTATGTGCCCACTGCACTGCTACTGGGCATGACAAGGCAGACTGTCCAAAAAAAGCTGAACCTACTAAATGTGCGGCATGCTTCAAATACAAAAAAACCACACAATCACCCAACTCATAGTGCTGACTGCCCTGCACGGCAACATACAGAACTTAGGGAACAAGCGAAGGTTGACTATTCGGCGGCGCGGTGATAAAGTTCGCCCAATTGAATGTGGGAAGAGGTCGAGCAACCACCCTTGAGCTGGCAAATATTATGCAGGCATGTGAACTTGGCGTGGCATTGGTTCAGGAGCCGTACCGCTGGAGCCCAAGAATGGATTTTGAGGACGGTCGCGTGATCTACGACAGCCTGGCATCTAAGGCTTGCATTTACGTAGCCAACTCTGAGATTGGAGTATTGCACCTATCTTATCTCTCATCTGAATATATCGCCTGCGCTGAGATCTCCATTCCTGGATGTGCCGCTGTTGTGGTGATCTCTGCGTATTTCAATTATGAAAGCTCAACAGACCACATAGTACGGCTGTAAGACTCGGTTCTTGGCTCTCTCGCGGGGAGATATGTCATCATCAGAGCTGATGCCAATGCACAGTCCCCTTTATAGGCCCCTATAAACCACGCAACTAGCGACGGTTCCGTCATTGAAGAGTTTATATCACATCATAGTCTAATCGTTGTTAACAATCCTGATAGCCCACCCATTTTTATGAATTCAATGGGAATATCTCACATTAACATTACACTGGCTACAGAGGCAACGTGTTTTCAAGTCAGTGGCTGGCGAGTTTATGAAGATGTTTCTATCAGTGATCACCGACATATAACATTTAAGCTGCGACAGAATCTTGAAATAGCTGTCCCAAACATTACTTCACCAGTTATATTAAAAAGGTTTCGAACGCGACATGATAAATGGGAAGAATTTGATAACGCGCTGACCAAAAAGCTTGACCGGGCAGCTAGGAATCCCGTATCGGACCTGCAGTTGGCTGCTTCACGGCTAATGGGAGACATAATTAATGCAGCAGAGCGCACTATAAGCCGAGAAATCAGACGCAATCTCCCTGGTGGACCCGGGCCGTCTCTGATTCGAGGGCACTCTTCAAAAGAGCTATGAGGTCACTTCAAAATGCTCGCCGGACTGCAAAGCCACCCGCCATCATTGAACTATTGGAAGCTAGGCATCGATCAGCTCGATGCAAATATCGAAACGCGATACTTAAGGCTAAATCAGACCATTGGCGAACTTTTGTCTCGGCTGGAATCCTTGGGGTCCTCCGTATCGGGCAATAAAGAGTAATTGCAGACCAAATAAAATTATTTGTGGCATTGAACGACCTTATGGAAATGGTTTTACCAGCACCCAATCAGAAACAATAGAAGTGCTGCTGAATGCGCTTATTCCACAGGACAATCCATTGTTAGATGATGATCGCCTCAGACAAGCCCGCTACTTGGCTACTTTTCCACTTGACACTGCTCACTCACCACTGCCTTCTGAGCAAGAAATCAGTAAAATTATTCTCATTAAAATGTAACAAGGCTCCGGGTCCGGACTGTATCGATAATACTCTTGTCAGACGATCCTGGGTTCTTGCCGCTCCAGAAATAACAAAAATATTGTGTCAATGCTTCTCTTCAATGTCAATGCTTTTTTGTCAGTCGAGAGTCGTGGATGAACGGCCCCGTAACAATACGACACATTCAGGGCTAAGACGGAAGAAAAGAGGAGTAGTAACAAAGAAACTCCTCCGAGTAACGAACCCATGTATGACATGGGTCCACACTCGACAATGGTAGCTGCACAGGACGTGCACTGCCAGAATTTAGATTTTGGTGGGTACATCTCATTGATTAATGAGTCGTACGAGAATTTGAGAGCTATCGACCCACGCTTGATGGAGCGCTTGCCATATAGTATGTACCAACATGCTATGTGCGTACACTTGAATTTACAAGTGTGCGAAGTAGCAAGGCTTGGCCGGCAGAGAGTTATCGACCAGACTGTCGATTTCAGGGAGTTATTACCTGACTTCCAATGCATTCCCGAGTGTTTATCGGACTATCTGGGGCATATTGCTCCAGTTATAACACCGAATGGCATGGAAGTAAGATTGAATCTACCCCCAACGGCTACACCTCAAGGTTCAATACAGAATGAAGATGGTGACGACTTCATTCCATCTGGAACATTTGGACCAGTAGACGCGCAAACCAGTCGTCGTTTGAAAAAGAATATGATATTGAACAAATTACAAATATCATTTGTAAAGTTTGGGCAGACACCCAACACTAAAATTGATCGCGGAGACATCAATCAACTCATAGAAAACAATTCGAAAGATCTCAAAGACGAAGAATCATCATACATTGTAAATCAAAGAATTGAAGAGACTGAACGAACGAAATTGAACTAGAATCTCCCAAAAGATTCGTACCGAAAGAAATGGAGGCAGCGTTTCTCCAAATTAATGAAGGAAAATGGATTCCAATGAAGACAGATTCTTAAATGTAAGCCGTACTATCCATATGATGTACTCGGCGGAACTGAGGGATGCTGGCATGTCATGGGAGGAAGCAAAGCGGTTGGCGGGAGACTCGGAAAGATGGAGGTGCCGCGTGGCGGCCATATGCTCGACATAAGGAGCGAATATGGTCAAAGAAGAAGATAAGAGTACCTAGATAGATTTATTCATAGTACGTCTATTCAAATCTGAGTTTAGACAGTTGACAGTAGACAGACACGACTTCGGTTGGAATGCTTTGTGACCTTCGTAAGGCCTGTGATGATGAATTTCCACGTGCGCATTTGATGAATACGGCGTCTAAACCAACAATTTGGAGATCTGCACGAAGATACTGAATTACACCAAGTGTCTCCCGATACGAGTGCATGTAGAAGACGGTGAAAAGATATGACAAAACATTGACAACAAAGAACTTGTTTAGTAAAAACACAATATTCCTTTGTACTTCATTCCACTTTATTTAATGTCAGGACCGTCATTTGGAAACCATCTGTTTCAAAATAATCACACTTTCGATATTAGTAGAAATTTTAAAGTTTTACATTTAAATAACAAGTCTGTCAAACTAGACAAACAAGAATTCAAATTTTTACCTGATTCAGATCTTTTGAACGATCAATTAATATTTGCTAGTTCCCCGTTACTTTATCCATTGCATTAGCCCTTGTTAACTATTCTTTTATATAATTTAAAATATATATATATATATTTCTTTGTTAGAATTGATATGGTCTTTGAAAAATTTCTTTTTCAGAATCTTCCTGGCTGTCGATTTTGTTTAAGTATGTACACTTACCAACTACTTGGAACCGGGGAAAAATAAGAAACTATCATTAAGCCTATTCACTATATTATTGTCATTATTAATATCATTATTTTCATTGTATCACTTTGTCAAAGAATTCCCAAATTTTAATTATGTTTGTAATTACTTTCAATTCCCATTCTAAATTTATTAATCTGAGATGACTTTTTAATTATATGTTAGATGTGTTAAACATTTTAATTTTGTGCTATTTTAGAATCACTTTTAATGTAATTGGTATTTTCTTTTCAATGCCAATTGTTGTTTATAACTGTTCATTTTTGTATAAATAGCACTGTTAAATTATATTTCTTATCAGTTGACGATGCTCGTAATGAGCGAAACCGATCCTGACATATTAAATAAAGTGGAATGAAGTACAAAGGAATATTGTGTTTTTACTAATATAATGCCTTTCCACCAAGTATTGACAGTGAACACCCTAAAAGTGATCAAAGAACTTGTTGTTAGTAAAATCGATCATTCTAATAATGTAACTGATTCCATTGTGGATCTTCATCGTGTTTGATGAATAAGTCGTCTAAACCAACGATTTGGAGATCTGCACGAAGACACTGAATTACACAAAGTGTCTCCCGATATGAGTGCATGTAGATGACGGTGAGAAGATATACCGAAACATTGACAACAAAGAACTTGTTGTTAGTAAAATCGATCATTCTAATAATGAAACTGATTCCATTGTGGATCTTCATCGTGTTTGATGAATACGTCGTCTAAACCAACAATTTGGAGATCTGCACGAAGACGCTGAATTACACCAAGCGTCTCCCGATACGAGTGCATGTAGAAGACGGTGAGAACATATACCAAAACATTGACAACAAAGAACTTGTTGTTACTAAAATCGATCATTCTAATAATAAAACTGATTCCATTACAGATCCTCATCGTGTGTTACTTCTTATTTTTCATCTCGCTCAATTTGACGCTATGTGACTTTGAAAAGGACTGTGATGACTTTAGTGATGAGGGAAGTGCAGAATTTCCGTGTACGAATTTGATGAATACAGCATCTAAATAAAGGATTTGGAAATTAGTACGAAGACTGATGAATTACATCAAGGGTCTCCCGATACAAGGGGGTGCTAACGTTTCAGATTGCCGATATTCGAAATTCATAATTATTGTTACCAGTACCGACCGCCGCTTCTCATATCTGAATACCGCAATAAGATACCTGCAAACCGTACAAACATTGACAATACCAACAGCAACACTATGTCATGTGTTGTGGCCCCATACTATCATCCGATCTTACGCATGTAGAATACGAAAAAGGAACAGCCCCAATTATAGACTGGCGAAGACTCCTTGCTGTTTAAAATAACAGATTTACTACGCTCCGGAAAAGATGGGAAAGGGGTTATATCAGTGTAGTGTCTGTTAACATTATACCAACTACTCACAATTGCCTTCGCCCCTGACACGGGGAACAAAGAAAAGTCAGTAAATTTCAAACACATAATCTTCGACAGAAATGGACCCTCAGTTGACCTGGCATCGGACGACATGTCATATGACAACAACTCAATACCAATACTGCCACCAAAAAAACAAGATTAGAAGACGACGACACCCGTCTAGACACCTATAAAACTATCACTACCAGACGCACAAGACAGGCCACCAAATGCGCTCGAAACCAGCCTTCGCCAGTAGCCAACGACACAGCAAGATATGACCACCAGCACCCCCGCACAAACACAGAAGACCTTTCTTTTTCTTAATCAAATGTACCAAAAAAAAAAAAAAAAAACAGACAAAACCAAAGCGTTCTAAAATAAAGTAAATAGAATTAAAGTCAATAAAATGGGCCCACATCTAAATTAAAAAAAGATTATATACATCGACTGTGGAAAGGAAAAAGGACGTAACCCACACGTATCAAACTTTACAGGAGGCGCAAAAACGTGTTTCGATAATTTTGGGCCATATGCAAATTATGAATTATACACAACCTTGAAGTGCACGGAGACTTTTAAACTGGTGTTTAATTGACATAATCTAATATTAATTAAAGAAATTGTCTAGGAAAAACATTTAATTCAGTCTTTTTTCATGGTTTTAATTCTTTACAAGGTCATCTTTTTCAAACTTAAAAGCTAAATTTAGATACTTATTCGGCATTTGCAGCTTGCATCCTTTCGATAGAACGCGTGTCAAGTTGGATACATTGTGATTATCGAAAAAAAAACTCTTTTAGAAAATTGAGGGTCACGTTCTTTTTCTTTTCCACAGTCGATATGTATAACCTAAGATCGGTGTTTCTTAACCGTTTTGACAGAATCGCCCCCTTTAGCAGAGATATATCATCCAAAATTATCTAACGGGGGGCGTTACACTACACAATTCTCTATATAGTACTATTATTTCTTGCAATGGATTTCCTATGCAAATAAAAAATATTATAAAAAGTACAAATAAAACGTCAATAATAAAATAAGTACAATGATAAAGTCTTGCATTATCTCAGTGGCCCTCCCACTGAGTTAAGAACCACTGATGATGCTCTATCCTTTCTATACCGACTCCCTTCGAAAATAAGAGAGATTGCGCAACTAACTGAGTAACGAGCAGTTAATAATAAAGCTGGTAAAAATAAAAAATAAAACTTCCGCTGAGATATCTCCATTAGGAGGCCATATACTCCACATCGGGAGCGGACATGGATTAGAAAATAAATAAATAATAATAATTCATAAAGGAGTGGCAGACTTCTTAAATATTAACATTTTAAATTGAGTAAATATCACAAAAATTAGAAAACATGCACAGGCGTTGAAACTCTAAAATAAATAATTCATTATAAAAAAAAAAACATTGAAGCATTCGCCACTTAACATTCAGACCGGCGATCTATTGAAGTTTGAGGCCGAGATGAGCCAATAAATATCATGAATTTAAAATGATTTTTATCTTATAAGTTGTACTTATGATATTTATTGACTCAAATGCGCAAAACCTGCAATTGCCATATCCCGCTTAGAAAATTTTAGGTACACGAGTTAACGAAAGACAAATACGTAAATTTCATTCATGATTTCGTCGAAACGACAAACGTATTCGGAAATCGCAAATTCGCTCAATCGTTTAGCAGAACGTTGTTCAACAGAAGTATTTCCTGCTGCAGTTTCTTAACCCTATTCCACTTCTTTTTCTTTAGATATTCCTCGTCAGGTCTCTCCGTCAGATGCCCGGTGAGGTGCTTCGAAAGCTCCACCTTCCGCTCGAAGCTCTTCGAACACAAATTACACTCGTATTTAACGCCTCGCATGTGCATCCGTTTCAAATGCTTCTTCAGCACGTGCTTGAACCTGAAACGCACGCTGCATATGTCGCACGGGTACGGCTTCTCGCCCGTGTGTATCCTGATGTGGACGCGGAGATGCGACTTGCCTGCGTACACCTTCTTGCAGTGCGAGCATTCGAAATCGGGATTACCGTGACGCAGCGCGTGTTTTTTGTACAGAAGCTCCGACTTGAACTCCTTTTTGCACGTCTCGCATACAACGTTCACACATTTCCGCTCTTGACCTTGCGTGTAATCGGCGTGAATCGTTTGTATGTGACGAATCATTGAATGTTTCTCGACAAAGTCTTTGTCGCAGATGGTGCATTTGTGCTGCTTTTCCAGGTGCGTCCACATGTGCCGGCGTAATGTCGACCACTCTTTGAACGAAGTCTTGCAGATCCTGCACAGGTGCGGTCTGTCTTGGCTGTGGACCAGCCGGTGATGGGCCAGGGAGCTCTGCGTTGGGCATTCTTTGTAGCACGTCGCGCAAATGTATCCATTGGTCTTTGCATTTCCCGGTAGCCGATCGCTGTCCCAGTGACTCGTCTGGTGGCGTTTTAGCGATGCGTATTTATGGTCTAACAAATGACCCGCTTCGCAGTCATCCTCCACGGATTCTTTAACCAATGAATCATCATTGTCATTCCCATCGTAAACCCTATCAAAGTGGCTTTTTATGAAGAACTGCAAACAAAAAAAGGTAAATTTACGATGGTATCCAGTAACTAACTATCAGAGATTTGAACAAGAAACCGAGTGATTCTAATTTCCTTTTATGTATTCCATTTTCTTGACTGGATGACTGCCACATGCGAGATATCTCGTCAAATTATCCGTGCCCAACACGCCAAGGACGAGTTATCTCATCGATTCCTAATTAAAATAATAATTAAACAATTATAGTCGGCACGCTAGGTACGGTCGTACTTTTTTCTACGGCAACCAAAGGGTTAATAAAATAATAAGTAACAATTCTACCAGCAGCTGATGAATAGTTGAAGTCAGTTTCCTTTATAACTTCTCCTGTTCTAAGCTCAAGAAATGCGACCCCAATACCCACATTTTCTTAAATATCTATTTTAATATGGGTGATACAATGTTTATAATTAAAGTATTCTTATATCATAGTTTTTTGGACCTTTTGTAGAAGAAAAAAAAAATATTCGATCGCTAGTTCCGTCTCTATTAAATAAAACAGAGAAGAAAAAATTCAACTAAATAAAAAAGATCCTCAAAGTAGAACAAAAAACGGTTTGATGTGTACGAAGTTAAAGATAATAATTTATGTATCCTCGAATACTATTCTCAAAAAAAACACAATATCTTACTTACATCGATGCCTCATTTTATATAAATACGCGATAAGAGGTCGCTCGTAAAATAGCATTTGCATGATTGGTTGGCTAAATCTCGTCATTGCGATTACATATGTGTTGATAAAATGCAGGTTGACCGCAGCCCTGATTTTAATATAAATCAAACCATACGTACGTCTTCTTGGTCCAAAATCTCCTTCTTGATGTCGATTTCATCAATTGTAATATCTATGGGCTCCACCTTCACGCGGAAATTATCATCTATTATATTGTCTCTGATATTCCTCAGTTCTTTGCTGCAGATGTCAAACTCCAACGGGATTTGGCTAGAATTGAACACGCCTTCTATTTCTGTCGGTTCCACTTTGACATGCATCATGTCGGATTGCTTGGCGTCATATGAATTATTTATATTGTCGTCGTACAAACTTGACTTCATACATTGAACGTAGGATTTAACATACTGATTTTTTTCTGTTTTAATGGATTTTTTATCGTCGTATTGGCCGGACTTCCTTTTGGCTCTGTTGCTTGGTTTTTCAACGCATTTTCGTTGTTTCCTAACGTGTTTTTTCTCGCCGTCATTTCGTTTATTTCTAACTGGACTGATCTGGAAAGAAACAACCAAAATTAAACACGAAAATCAAACAAGGAATTCCGGAATCCTGCATTGAATTGACTGTGAACGTGTTTAATGCACAGACGCTAGCCAATATTTGACTGTATGCGCGGCACAGACGACCGTCTCGTAGCAACGGCAATGGAATGCGACCGTGTAATTGGTGGATTTGCGGCGGAATATTTCAAGCCAGCAAGAAGTAATTCGGGGTAGTGTAATTCCATTGTACATTATATATTGACTGTGGAAAGGAAAAAGGATGTAACCCTCAGTTTTTCTGAAACAGCTTTTTGTCGATAATCACAATGTATACAACTTGACACACGTTCTATCAAAAGGATGGAAGCTAAAAATGCAGAATTAGTATTTAAATTTAGCTTTTAAGTTTGAAAAAGATGATACTGTAAAAAGTTAAAACCAAGAAAAAAGACTGAAATAAAGGTTTTTCCTAGATAATTTCTTTAATTAATATTAGATTATGTCAATTAAACACCAGTTTAGAAGTCTCCGTGCACTTCAAGGTTGTGTTTAATTCATAATTTGCACATGGTCTAGAATCATCAAAACACGTTTTTTGCGCCTCCTGTAAAATTTGATATGTGTGGGTTACGTCCTTTTTCCTTTCCACAGTCGATATAAAAAAAATAACTAATTTCCAACAGGTAATTCCAAGAGGCTAACCACTTGATTAATACTGTTCACGTAAGGCGAGCTATCAAGCCTTCGATTTTATATTAATTAGGCATTCAAGAGTAAGCAATCAACTTTTACGAGTCGTACATATATTCACATAACCTTAAATAATTTCAAGCAACGGCGTATTAATACCTTTTGCGAGACATTTTTCCTAGACTGCCAACCAGCTTTAGACAATCCAACATCACTATGCATTATTAATTCATCTTTCACTGCGCCAGTGGAGTAATTAATGAATTCTCGATCAACAGCATCCTCATCGACTGGTTCTGTTTTTATTTTAACATCCATTCCGGCTTGAAGCTACGTGTGCACAAGCAACTTTCAAATGTTATTCATATTTACTTTTAACGGACGCTGAGAAATTTAAAAGAAACAAAAACATTGTAATTATGCTCGTACCGTGGTGAAAATATTAAACACTACGCCATACCTGGTACTCTACAAACTCTGCTAGACTGGATGTTACCTCTGGCAAGACTCAAAGTATACTAGTCTATGGTCGGACTGTTTGTATTTGATTATAGAATGTGGTACTGGTTAATTACACGGGAACCATAGATTATGTAATTTTCTAGCGGCTTTGTTCGCACAATTCGAGTGGACTAGTATTTTTTTATATCCATTTCCGCTCCCAATGTGGAGCATATGGGCTCCTAATGGAGGTGTCTCATCAGTTTTTTTTCTACGAGAACTGTTTGTTAGTCAGTCGCTCAATCTCTCTTTCCCAAAGAGAGTAGTAAGAATAGGAGAATATGACTAGGACAGGACTAGTGATTAACTAATCGCTCTCGCTACGCCCGGTTATTGAATGATGAGAAAGGTGGCAGGGAAATTAAAACAACATAAACACCCATGCCTTTGAACAGAAATCGATAAATCAATCGAAAAAATGCTGTTCGTACTGGGACTCGAATCTGTGAGGTCCGGCACAAAAGCCCACAACGCTAATCACTGCGCCATAGGACCCAACGGGACTAGTGTAATGCATAGTTTCTCAACCTTTTAGAGCCGGTGTACCCCTTTTGAGTCACATATTTTTTCTTGGCTCACCTTTACCTACTCATACTAATTAGTTTTTCGAGATTCAGGTAGAATGAAATAAATAAAAAATATTAAGAAAAACTCTATGATACTCATCCTCACAACAACCCACTACGGTTTCACATTCTTTTTATCATTTTTGATTAATATTTTGCAATAAAAACAGTGACAAAAATCAAAATTAAGTAGAATTGTTCACACTAAGGTGTCAACCCGTGAGTGCTTTAATTACAGTCAACGACTTTGACCCTCGACCACGTATCTATCAAAATAATAATATAGGTAATTAGATACCTAATTGACATATTAATTTTTAATTATATTTTATCATTACTACTGGCAACCAGATTCTATAGTCTATGGCTATAAACAATCAAATAAAGTCATCTGTCATGGACTTGTCAAAGCATACCAAATATCCAGAAAAAAATGGACATTAAATTGGAGCCGGAAGACCTGTCTTTAGATACAAAAAGGCAGCCAATTTTTGTCAATATTCCTAATAAATATTCATACAGTCCGGAGGCACAAACCTCTATAAAGCAAGATGACTTGTCCGTCAGTGATTTCTGTGAGGTGAATATTTATAATTCGAAGCAATACTTTTGGTAGATTTTTATTTATATCTGTCACCATAGCAACCGTGATAAACAACTTTACTCCTGTTATCATTTCAAATATCAGTTAACAGTAGGTAACTGCAGTTGTCAAATAGTCATCTCTCAGTGCTTTTCTTCTATGTTTCCTTTTTTTTCTTTTTCTTCTTCTTCTTTGGCCATATTCGCTCCCTATGTGGAACATATGGCCGCCGCGCGGCACCTCCATGTTTCCCTGTCTCCCGCCAATTGCTTTGCTTCCTCCCATGACATGCCAGCATCCCTCAGTTCCGCCGAGTACATCCTATAGGCGCCTGAATCCCACAGGTCGATAGAAGAGGCAGGCAAGATTGAGGCTTTCCGGAGGCATTCGCAGCCAGTTCCATAACCACCAACGTGACGGGGCGCTGTCTTGTACGCTCTGAATTCCCTTATCTCGCAAGCATCTGTTCTCGAAGCTCAGTACATTGGCGGATCCAGAAATTGTCCCAGGAGGGGGCCATTCAATTTGAAAATAAACATGACACATAAATAATACATTAAAAAATAAATGATTTTAAACTAATATATCTATATAAAAATAGTCAATACATAATTAAGTATGTATTCTATAAAAAATAGTAAACCAAACGATTAAAGAGCCTATTTTACAATAAAGTTTTAAAATAGAAAATAAATTCTCCTCAGGGGGGGGCCATGGCCCCCATGGCCTCCCCCTTGGATCCGCCAATGGCTCAGTATGCGGCTTTTCTGAGTCTTCGTCAGGTGCCATGATTCGCAACCGTAAAGCAGTACCGGCAGAATGCAAGCGGTGAATAAGTGGCATTTGGTTTTAATCGCCTACAGCTGTGTGTCCCGGACAGTCAGCATTGAGTTGCATGTGGCTCCAGCCATTCCTAAATGAATGGCGAGTTGCTTTTTTGTACTACCGTCTTCGGGGATATGTACGTCTAGGTATCTGAAGCTGTCAACCCTCTCAATGATCTGTCCCGTGCTGGTAAGGGTCCTATCAGAGTCACGACAGGTTTGGTGACACGGAGGTTTTACTAGAATTAATTTTTAGACCAATGCTTTTGATAAATGTTTTTCTTACAAGTACTTACTGGAAATCTTAAAGAGTGAGATAGATGAATTAAGAAAAGAGATAGAGCTAGCGGTTTTAAAGAGCTGGAACGTCGAGTAGTTTTATTATATTGAACAATTATTGGCTGAAAACGCAATTTACCTAATCGTGTCGCTTAAGATCTTTTGCCGAGTATGGATCGATATGTCAAATAACATAAATCTTTGATTGTGTAATTGATTTGTAATATTTTGACAGGTGTACATCAAACCAGAAGTGGAAAGCAATCCCGACATCGATTCAGAATGGGAGAATTGCAAAGAGAATTTCTACGACAACCTATTCCCGCTCTCCAAAAATGAATTTGGGGAATGCTCCAATTCTAGCAAACAGGTAATAGCAATCATTGTTCATTGGGAGGCCCTAGGCACAATCAAATTTGAAGGACCTGTCTTTCAAATTACTATAAAATATATCCCATTTAGAAGCCCCTAAAATTAGAGGTTCCATGCACCCGCCTCGTGCGTTTATCAGTGGCGGTTCCTGACCTAAAATCTTGGGTGGGCTAGAGAAAAGCATATTTCTACTTCACCTTATACATTAATCTACAAGCAAATTAACAAATACTACGACACTACTGCAATGCATGAATTATTATATAATAAAATCAATGCTAATGTAACTAAGAAATAATAGAATACGGAATCTTTAAATTCATCTCTTTCAAAGTGAAATAACAAGTACCTACTAAAAGCAGTATAGAACTGTCACTTGCTGTCACTGAAAGTCAATACCTGTCACTTTCATACAATACAACAATATTGGTTTTGTGTTTCAATGCATAAGTATGCGTAATGGGCAGATTCTGTTAAGCCCCAACGATCAACAGAAGCTTGACAGATTGAAACACAATCGTTTGTGATTGATGACGTTTCCGTACATACAAATACAAAAAAATCTAATCGTGCTTGATTGCGCCCCAGTGTAAAGAAATATTGTTGTGGTTACGAGCTAAACATCGCTAGCCCTTGAGTGATGTTGCCAGAGTGACGTGACGTTCCTGTTCCCTGTGAAGTATTTATAGGGTTATTGTTTTTTTTATGCCAGCTCAGTTTAAAATTGTAATACAAAACACAATCGAGAATATGATTGTAGGTAGACGTAACATTGTCTTATATTGACAGAGGAAAATTAAAACAAAGATATTATATTCATTTGGGAAAGGTTAGTTATGCTTATAAATGTATTTATTTTGTTCAGCGGCCGAATTGCTGCTCATTTTTATTCAGCCATCTAAAGTTTTGGGTGAAAAATGCAGGTTGGGCTTAGCCTACCTAGCCCAGTACCTGGAACCGCTACTGGCGTTTATAGTGTAATCCGCCACAGGTCATAAATAACAAAACGTACGATTCAAATTTATGTTAATGTCTACTTACCCTTCTATATTTAAACATATTTTTTTTTTATATATTACAGCAAACCACGCCTCAAAACAAAATCTACCGTCATCAGATGATTCCAGAACAATACTCAACCGGGCAAAGGGAAGAATGTTGGAGTTATATCGATGAAAGCTATCCACCGGAAACCAGCATATCCACCGAAGAAATAACTGCCTTTGAGAAATATATAAAAGAAGAAATCTTGTATTCAGCCAAAAAAGCTTGTATAAGATTGATTCGGATGTCATTTTTTAAACGAAATTTCGTTTGTAATATATGTAATGTGATATTAAGTAACTTCAAATCTTTAAAAAGGCATATATCCCTTCACGAACACATGGCCGTTAATTTGAACCGAGTTAAACATGCTTTAGATAAGAGTTACAATGGAATACAGCGTGGAATTAATGCCGACGGACTTATGCCGTTTCAGTGCGGAATTTGTGATTTAAAATTTAGCACTTCGTTCTTTTTAAAGAGACACACCATGTGCCACAGCGACGGTAGACCTTTCCAATGCGGCGAATGTTCGTTGCGGTTTAAACATATCAACAATTTGACGCAGCATAAAATGATACATAACGGAGAGAAGCCTTTTAAATGTCACATATGTCCTTTTCAATGCCGGAAATTGAGCGGGCTAAAACGGCACGCCATTAATCACACCGGAGATACGCCGTTTCAGTGCGAAGTTTGTTTGTTAAGTTTTAAAAAAGAAATCGTGCTAAAAAGACACAAGTCGACGCATAATAAAGAGCGCAGGTACGAGTGCGACGTTTGCGGTTCAATTTTCCGCAAAGTCAGCCATCTTACTTCGCACAAAGCGATCCACACCGACGTGAAACTCTTCAAATGCGACATATGCCAGTCTCAGTTTCGGAGACCTTCAGATTTGAAACGACACACTCAGGTCACTCACAGCGAAGAAAGAGCTTTCTCCTGCGACGACTGCAATATGAAATTTAAGCATTCGTGTAATTTAAAAAAGCACAAAGCTAAGCATTGTATTTCAATTAGTACTATGTACAACCAAGTCCACTTAGCCCAAGTAAATTCAGTCAATAGTTAATGAAGGACATGATCCATTTTACTACTGTACATAACCCCTTTTAGTACAACGGCAATTAAATGTACTAATACTGTTGTAAAATACCACAACTCTTTATGTCCATATCGATGGCTTAGTTCCATAGTGCTACAAATAGAAATTGTTAGTTTTGAGATATGGCTGATCAAAGTTTTGACGCCTCTAAACTGACTTGAACAAAAAATTGATAATTATTATTTGTCTCATCTTTTTAGTGAATCCTTTAGTCATTTATCTCAATTCAATTCAAATTCATTTGCAACGTTGACAAAATCATGAAACGATATTTTGGTTTGTATTTATATGCAGTAGCAAATCATCACTGGTACTATGAAAACTGTTTACTGAACTTCGAGAATAGCTGCTTGCGTCAGATATTGGGGGTGAGGTGGCTTGGTTTCGTGAGAAACTCGGAGATTAGGGAACGTACAAGATAGCACCCTGTTACGTCAGTTTGAATTGGCTGGATCACATGCTGCAGATGTCTCCTGAGAGCTTCTTTTTCCAACTGGTGGGTTCCGTAAGATCCGTAAGATGTACTCGGCATAACTGAGGGATGCTGGCATATCATAGAAGAAAGCAAAGTTATTTGCAGAAGACAGGGAATCATGAAAGTGGCGGCCATATTCTCTACATAAAATGTAAATATTATCGAAGAGGAAGATACATCCTTCTATATCAGCACCTTTGCAGCCTCTCACAGCATTTCACAGGCTCGAGCGAGTTGTTAGGAAAGTTATAAGACTGGTTGTCGGCAAATAATTATCATTCAAACTCATGGATACTGTCCGTCGGTTTGTTCCGAGCTTTGTTAGTAACTTGTCGATGAAAAATATTATTATATTATGGTACACATTCTCTTTGTATAGAACATCCATATCATTTACTTTACAATAAATATAGAATTTGACATATCTGTGTTTTATTTAATTAAATATATATGATTTTGTATGTGTAGTAAAATTTTCAAAAATAAATAAAGCGTTTTGGTTGATACGATTCTTTATTGAAAAAAAATAGGAGGTCAATGCTTAAGCACGCCACTGGCTACCTGTTCATTTTTTTACAGACTAATTTTATTGGAATAGAATAATAAAGAAAGCTTGGCTCGGCTTAAATGTTTTGAAAATACCATTTAAAATATTTTTTATTCAAATACGTGAGTAACCAAACCCAACAATGATGATCACTCGATAACGACTATTAAATTCTGGCTATTTGATATAAATACTGAATATTAAAAAATAATTACTGCCTAAAAAATGATTTTATTACTGACCATTTAATATAGTACTTTATAGCTATATAAACTACACTAAAAATAAAAGTGTTTTTAAGACTGGCAGTATTCAACACATTTATCAATATTTTCCTAAGGCAAATGTCAATTTGGCATTGAATAACAATTCATTTATTTAAACGAAATGGACATTAAAAAAGAACCAGAAGACATCACAATATTCCACTGTCAAGAAGAAGAAATATTTAATTCAAACACAAACAAAAGCCATATTAATTCGAATAATAATTCAAATAAAGAACGTCAGCTGTCAAATGTTTTTGATAAAAATGGCGAAGCTACCTGTCAAAATCCTACGGTATTTCATTTTTTACTAACTTAATCGTATTTAAATTAGAAGTCGTGGTGGAATGATAGATGGTAAATTTGTCATACTCCATCGTACGGACTATTGCGGCGAAAAACTTCACAAACTAAGCTAAAAACCACTCCACGATTTAAAAATATTATCTGAGATCATGGGAATCTCGTTAAAACCACACATTATTAAGAAGAACACTGATAAATAAATTATAGAAAGTATGTATGTGAAGTATTTTCAATATACATCGACATACTTTGCGCCGTTAGGTGTTGCTCAGTTCAGAGCATTGTTAGTGCAGTGCTACCAACTACCAACTGAGAGAGTTGCCGACTACTTCCGGCAATTTTTTTTATACAGTGGAACCCCGATCTACCTTTCTCGCATGGTTCTTTTATACAAAAAAATGTAATAAATAAAAAAGTTTTTTGAAAATTAAATTTTTTTTTTGTGTTATTTGAAAATTTCTCGCATTATCGGTTTCCCGCATTATTCGTTTATTTATTGCGGTTCATTGAAAAACGTGGAATCAAGGTTCCACTGTATAGGTATCAATAGTAAGCTTAGGTTTTTTTAAAAATTCCCTAGGGTACTCAACGTTGTACCCACCACCACCCGCTACGGCTTCACACTCTTCGTATAGGGTGTATTCCGTAGCTTAACAACGTTAGTCGTGTTCAAAATTTTGCCAGAAATGTCCCGAGAAGAAATTCCTCAAGACTTGGTTGCATGCACTACAGTGTGCAGAAATTAAAAGTTAATAAATAATTAAGTACAGTTAAAAATATTTGATTTTATCCATTTAACTCAACTCCTTTTCCAAGAGACGCGGAGAATTCTTTAAATGCCCTATAATTTGCAACCAAGTCGGCATGACCGACGGGGCCGACAGATAGTCGTATCGTCTTGAGCAATTTTTCCCGTTCGTTATTTAAATCTGGACATTCCCAGAGGATGTGATCAGCATCCTGAATCATATATCTGCATTTACATTTAGGACTATTTCCTAACCGGCCAAGCTGGAAGAGCTTGGCAGCGAAGTAACCGTGGCCAGTTATGAATAGGCTTAGGTATTATTGAATGAAGTTAAGATAATAAATAGACAAAGGTATAAAAAGTTAATGATACAATACAAACTCATTGGGTGGGCTTATAGAGCTCACCCACCATCTTGAAGAACGCGTGCACTCTATCCTTGTGGTCCTTTATTGTCCTCTTCCACAAAAACTCGCAAAGATAACCGTCATAGTGGCTTACACTTCGTCCATACCGAGGAACATTAGCACGCACCTCTCTCCATGTCCTTTCAATGTTCTGCGTATGAGCACCCGTTGAAGGGTCAACGAAATTCAACGAGTGGTTCACTTTAAGGTGGACGAAACCTTCCGATTGAAGGCAATCGTATGCCTTCCAGCAATCGGAGATTATCGTTGTGCCGGGCAGAATGTTTTTTTTTATTACTTCAAGTAATGTTGCTGTACACCTATTGTCCACAGCACATAAGAAAAGTTTGTGTGAGTTACGCTCAAAGCCACCAAAAACCCACTGTCCGTCGATTAACCTACCCCGATTATATTTACGTTTCCCAAACTTGGCTTCGTCTATTTCTACGGTTATCCCGATGCCACCAATTTTTTCGCTATTTTTTGTACACCAGTCTACACAAACTTCCCGACAATAGTTAGACCAATTTACTACCGTGTGAGAGTTTACCATCATTTCCGACATGATGAATTTTACCCGGGGAGAATGTATCACGCACCAGTAAACCATGAATTTACAAATTTTGTCAATAGACAGGTGGGAACCTTCGAAAAAGGTTCCCTTCCTGGCAGTCACGGAAAAATTACATTGTTTTTTTTTTTTTTGTTTTACTGGTTTATCGATAGTTTTAAAGCATCGGAACGTCAAGGATTTTAGAGAAAATTTACAAGGAATTGAACATTTGGGACATATAACCGTGCGCGCAATTACACCGTGCTTGCGAAGCCATTCTAATAAATCCGTGCTATAAACTAATAATATAAATGTCGAAACAGAATGTTTACATGCGTCACAATCCATGGTTAGACATTAACTAAATAACGGAAGCATTGAACGTTACGAATAGCGCGCAATTAAGCATAGACAGTATTGAAAACTAGACAATAAAGTTTGGCGATATTTGTAATTAAATCAAAAAAATTGTCAAATCAAATTAATTTAGCACAATGTACAGCAGGAATTCAAAATCAGTACAAAAGAATATTGTAATCAAATCAAAAAAATAATCAAATGAAATCGAACAAAAAAATATATACGTGGACCGATTTCTTTAATATATAATCAATAAAAAATGGTACATATGAGCAATCACTTTTAGGGTGTTCACTGTCAATACTTATTATATGCACTACTTATTCGAAATGAAATCGAACAAAAAAATATATACGTGGACCGATTTCGCGCGCGCGAAATCGGTCCACGTATATATTTTTTTGTTCGATTTCATTTCGAATAAGTAGTGCATATAATAAGTATTGACAGTGAACACCCTAAAAGTGATTGCTCATATGTACCATTTTTTATTGATTATATATTAAAGAAATCGGTCCACGTATATATTTTTTTGTTCGATTTCATTTGATTATTTTTTTGATTTGATTACAATATTCTTTTGTACTGATTTTGAATTCCTGCTGTACATTCTGCTAAATTGATTTGATTTGACAATTTTTTTTGATTTAATTACAAATAGCGACAAACTTTATTGTCTATAGTTTTCAATACTGTCTATGCTTAATTGCGCGCTATTCGTAACGTTCAATGCTTCCGTTATTTAGTTAATGTCTAACCATGGATTGTGACGCATGTAAACATTCTGTTTCGACATTTATATTATTAGTTTATAGCACGGATTTATTAGAATGGCTTCGCAAGCACGGTGTAATTGCGCGCACGGTTATATGTCCCAAATGTTCAATTCCTTGTAAATTTTCTCTAAAATCCTTGACGTTCCGATGCTTTAAAACTATCGATAAACCAGTAAAACAAAAAAAAAAAAAACAATGTAATTTTTCCGTGACTGCCAGGAAGGGAACCTTTTTCGAAGGTTCCCACCTGTCTATTGACAAAATTTGTAAATTCATGGTTTACTGGTGCGTGATACATTCTCCCGGGTAAAATTCATCATGTCGGAAATGATGGTAAACTCTCACACGGTAGTAAATTGGTCTAACTATTGTCGGGAAGTTTGTGTAGACTGGTGTACAAAAAATAGCGAAAAAATTGGTGGCATCGGGATAACCGTAGAAATAGACGAAGCCAAGTTTGGGAAACGTAAATATAATCGGGGTAGGTTAATCGACGGACAGTGGGTTTTTGGTGGCTTTGAGCGTAACTCACACAAACTTTTCTTATGTGCTGTGGACAATAGGTGTACAGCAACATTACTTGAAGTAATAAAAAAAAACATTCTGCCCGGCACAACGATAATCTCCGATTGCTGGAAGGCATACGATTGCCTTCAATCGGAAGGTTTCGTCCACCTTAAAGTGAACCACTCGTTGAATTTCGTTGACCCTTCAACGGGTGCTCATACGCAGAACATTGAAAGGACATGGAGAGAGGTGCGTGCTAATGTTCCTCGGTATGGACGAAGTGTAAGCCACTATGACGGTTATCTTTGCGAGTTTTTGTGGAAGAGGACAATAAAGGACCACAAGGATAGAGTGCACGCGTTCTTCAAGATGGTGGGTGAGCTCTATAAGCCCACCCAATGAGTTTGTATTGTATCATTAACTTTTTATACCTTTGTCTATTTATTATCTTAACTTCATTCAATAATACCTAAGCCTATTCATAACTGGCCACGGTTACTTCGCTGCCAAGCTCTTCCAGCTTGGCCGGTTAGGAAATAGTCCTAAATGTAAATGCAGATATATGATTCAGGATGCTGATCACATCCTCTGGGAATGTCCAGATTTAAATAACGAACGGGAAAAATTGCTCAAGACGATACGACTATCTGTCGGCCCCGTCGGTCATGCCGACTTGGTTGCAAATTATAGGGCATTTAAAGAATTCTCCGCGTCTCTTGGAAAAGGAGTTGAGTTAAATGGATAAAATCAAATATTTTTAACTGTACTTAATTATTTATTAACTTTTAATTTCTGCACACTGTAGTGCATGCAACCAAGTCTTGAGGAATTTCTTCTCGGGACATTTCTGGCAAAATTTTGAACACGACTAACGTTGTTAAGCTACGGAATACACCCTATACGAAGAGTGTGAAGCCGTAGCGGGTGGTGGTGGGTACAACGTTGAGTACCCTAGGGAATTTTTAAAAAAACCTAAGCTTACTATTGATACCTATACAGTGGAACCTTGATTCCACGTTTTTCAATGAACCGCAATAAATAAACGAATAATGCGGGAAACCGATAATGCGAGAAATTTTCAAATAACACAAAAAAAAAATTTAATTTTCAAAAAACTTTTTTATTTATTACATTTTTTTGTATAAAAGAACCATGCGAGAAAGGTAGATCGGGGTTCCACTGTATAAAAAAAATTGCCGGAAGTAGTCGGCAACTCTCTCAGTTGGTAGTTGGTAGCACTGCACTAACAATGCTCTGAACTGAGCAACACCTAACGGCGCAAAGTATGTCGATGTATATTGAAAATACTTCACATACATACTTTCTATAATTTATTTATCAGTGTTCTTCTTAATAATGTGTGGTTTTAACGAGATTCCCATGATCTCAGATAATATTTTTAAATCGTGGAGTGGTTTTTAGCTTAGTTTGTGAAGTTTTTCGCCGCAATAGTCCGTACGATGGAGTATGACAAATTTACCCAATAATTTGACAATTTTTCATGTGTAACTTAATTTTCTACGGAGTTGAATTGTTATCAGCGACATTAAGTTTATAATTAAGTAGAAAAAGAGTGGCACGTAGTAAGGCAAATTTTACCATTCTCCTATTCATAATTGAATTTCCTATATAGCTACATTGCAATTAACATATTTTCCAAATACAAAAGATGATATTGGCACTAACAAAGGTAAAAAAACGGACCTTTTCACTGGATAACGGACTCAAATTAGCTTTTTCCTTGTGCTTTGGTATCGGTCCATAACTGTACGTATGGTCCCTATAGTTGACAAACCCCTCCTTTTCAATTGACAGTTAACCCTTCGCATTATCTATGTTTTCATTTTAGTTTAATTTTGTTTTTATTTTAAACATCAATTCGAATTCAATATTTACAATTTTTATATTTTGACAGAAGGGTATTTGTAATAGACAATAATTCTAAGATTTTGAAATCTTACAAATTGATAGGGATACTTAAATAAATTTTTGTAGATGGAAAATTTATTATGCTAATTTATGTTTATATTTATACATTTTTTATAATTAGTACTTTTTAAAAACAAGGTACCGGATTTTTGCAAATATTGATTTGAAGCAGCATTTAAAATGCCGAGAAAAGAGGTGCTGGAACGCCGTTCCACTGCGTTACATGAAAAAACAAAGCACGGCTTATTAGCAATAAATATGCTTTTCGATATTTTTAGAACTATTTTTTAATCCCACAAAAAGTAATTTGTGTGACAGTTGGACTGGTTGAAGAAAAATAAAAGACCGGTTCTTTAGAGCCACCTTAATCTTAGGACCAGTCCCTTTTTTTAAAAAAAAAAGTGCCGGAACCCGCTTCTTGTCAAGCTTTTTACTAACGATTTTTTTTTAATCCATGTCCGTCCCCAATGTGGAGCATACGCTTGCTAATGGAGGTTATTCGGTTGCTTAACCTATCTTATTAAATATATATATCTATATATATGTTACACCGAATCGGTGAAATTGCCTATTTCACGGAGTCGGCAGAAATTTTGCTGAATGCGTGAATTCGGCAAGCCCGTTGCCTATTGCACGCATTCGGTAATATTTCTGCCGACTGAGTGAATTCGCCAGGGTGTATAATTATTGTCTATGGTCAGTGTATAAATTCTTTAACTGTCAACATGACAGTTGAAAAAATAATTTTGACACAGAAGTCAAATTTAGCTTGGCTGTAATATTGTCATTATTGTTTTTGATTGTGAATGCAGAATGATGACGCGTTTTGAAAAGATTATTTCTATACCATGTTCCAACCATTTTTCACGAACTAACTAAAAGGGCCAATCTTCATATTATTAATAACGCTCAATGCGGATCTTGCCGTGGAATTCGCCTAATGATAACGGTATTTTGAATAGCACATTTTCGAAATGTCGTTCTATCCAATGAGAGCGGATTATTTTAAGCCGCGCGTGAATGTTCTGATATCTTCCCGTTTGAAAAATCGATATTTCTTGGTGTAGAGCTGAAGTATTCTATCACCATGGATCATAATATTCGAAAATTTTCGAATAATCAAAGATTTTAATTCGATTATCGAAATGAATCGTTGGATCGTGTGAATCAAGTGAGAGCAATATTATTTGGAGCTGATTTGATCAATTGAATCATACTGATAAAATCTTTTCACTTCTGACCTTGAAAATCATTTTGAATTCTTTAATACATTAAGAATATTCGAATAATGATATGGATTTATCATAGAATAATATTTTGCTTTTTTTCATACATTTGGATAAAATGTGCAATTGATTTTTTATTTAAAAATTGCATTTGGTTTTTATATATTTTGACTATCTTCCATAATAGATAAAATATATTATAATTATAATTTTATTTTTTCATAATGTATGAGAATATATTTTGACTATTTTTCATACATTTGGATAAAATTTGCAATTAATTTCGATTATCCTATATGTGATACGGATTCCCAAAATTTTTAGAGTCAACACCCCCGCCCTCTGTTTTTATGATTTTTGTCATCCTATATGTAACACGGTTTCTCAATATTTTATTAGTCTACATTCTCCACTGTCTTTTGTTACTGTCACAGTGGAATGACACACTATTCTTTGTTTAAAATAAAAATATCATAACATTTCTTTTTACCATGGGTCGAATTTTTGTTTCTTAATTTAAATTTGGTTCAGTTGTAAATTTTTATTATTTACAGTGAAATCCTGTTTAAGCACGTCCAGAATTCACGTTTTCCGATATTTGCGTATTTTTTTACAACCCCAATTATTTTAATTCTTAAAGAGGTCTGGGTGTATTCTTAAAAACCATTTAGAGAATTAATTAAGCAAAACCTTCTGGCTTATTCAATAAATAAGTTTGCATTTGATTTTCCACGCCAGTAAATATTTGATTTATCAAAAATGCAAAAAAATCACCCCGTTGAGGGCAACGGGCTTACAGCTCGTACATTATAGAAACGTCACCCGTTGAGGTTATGTTGTACAGTGCTGTGTCCGAACGAACGTTATTTGATTTTATTGGATGCAAAAATGCGAGTAAATTTAATTTCTAATTTTTATAAGCTTTCTACAATTAAAATATAATTATTTTATCATCACTGCGACAGCTTAATCTTATACCATAGATAGTTCCAATATAACTTATTATGGTCTATGGTTTATTTTGACAACTGTCACAAAGGGAGACATTCCAAAGTCGAAAATAGATCTCTAAAATGACGCCCGATGAGTTGATGTCGACGAGTGCTGACTATCATATTACAGTTTTAACTTATTTGCAAGTTGTATGGAGATGAACGACATAGTAATTAATTAACAATATGCTTTTATATGCTATGAAATGACATTTGGTTTAGTTGCAAAAAACACCGCCAGAGCGCTGTGATCATAGACAACCTACAAAGTTTCTATGAATCTACCTGCTGAATGCATGAAATAAGCAAAAGATTTTATGCCGAATTCACGCAGTCGGCAGAAATTTTACCGAATGCGTGAAATAGGCAACGGACTTACCGATTTCACGCATTCAGCAAAATGTCTGCCGACTGCGTGAAATAGGCAATTTCACCGATTCGGTGTAACATATATATATATCAAACATTAGGCCTTTGATTCGGGTCACAGAGTAAGTCTATGGATTAGAAAAAACACAATATTCCTTTGTACTTCATTCCACTTTATTTAATATGTCAGGACCGGTTTCGCTCATTACGAGCATCGTCAACTGATGCTCGTAATGAGCGAAACCGGTCCTGACAAATTAAATAAAGTGGAATGAAGTACAAAGGAATATTGTGTTTTTTCTAATATAATGCCTTTCCACCAAGTATCGACAGTGAACACTCTAAAAGTAAGTCTATGGACCTGGTATTGTTTTATATTTTGACATTAATTTATTAGTGTCACGGTACTTGGTACAAGACATTCAAAAGGAATCTAAGATAGGGACAAACTACAAATGTTTCGTTAACAACATAAATATAAAATCATTTGAAACATTAAAAATGCTGAGGAAAGGGTGCCAGAATGCCGTTCTATTAAGTTACATGGGAAAAAATACCATCTGCTTTCTAAAATTTTTATCAAAAACTGTTCTTAAAAAAATAGCAAAACAAACCAAAAAATGTATCAAAATTATTTTATTTAAAAATATAAGAAAATAAATATTTAGTCATTTCATCTTGAAGACATTTGTAGTGTGTATGGTTGCGGGAATAGCACCACTGGATATCTTAAATTCCACCAGTTGGTTACCCCTGCTCTAAAGCAACTTTGGTTTCATCTGTTTCTCCTTTTAACCAACTGGATTCCTAGATCTTTGAAGATCGTTACTGACCAATATTAAGATGTATGACATAACTAGAACTAATACGCTAGGTAGAAGAAGCTGATGAAAAAAGTATATAGTCAATGATGATTCAGAGAATTATGGAAAGCTTTCATCCAGCAAAGTATTGTTAGACTGCTTATTACCTAATATATATAATATTTTGACTAATTGTAGCGCTTGTCTGTTTATATTAGCCATACATACAACAGCCATCTTGCATTTCATTCCAATTCCAAAATAGTTGAGCGAGGTAACAATATATTGCATTATACACTACTCAGCATTGCTGCAAGTGTTCTATGTTGACAGAATAATAATGAACATGTCAATCATCCATCCAGATTAAATTTCTGGCGCATCGGCACATCGGATGGTCACTTATCGGATAACAGAAATAGAACCAAACATAGATTGAATTACACCTGTCCTTTGTGGTGTACAATAAACATTTTTGTCTCATTTCTTCGTCGCTTTGTTTCATTCCGTCTTTGGAATCCTTTTTCTTTTGTAAATACTCGACTAATTCTTTTTCTTCGTCGGTCTTCTTCTTCAAATTTAAACTGTCCGTTACGGAAAGATGTAACGTTGAATCTTCGTGTTCGTTCTTCAGCCACTCGTTGATAACTTCATTGTTAGTTTCTTTGATTTCTTCGTTAAGTGTATGGTGTTCTGTGGGAACAGCTCTCGTGTCCATGACTGTTGCCTGTAAAAAAAACATTAAGTTGAGAGTTGAATGCTGTATTTTGACTGCGCAGTTCTCAACTCTAATATACCATATACTTCTGTTAGCACAAACAATCTTGTTTCCTTGACGATGCTACAAACAAAACCGCTGAATCCTTTCCACATGATTTGCATTTAATTAAATGAATTTATTTAAGTAATGGAGTAACAAAGTTATCAAATTTTATTTTATATTAAAAATTAACTACTACAAAGTTTACAAACTTTACAATAAGATTACAATTCAATGAATAAAATTAACGTCTGCTCCAAATATATGACAACTCAACAGAAGTTGTTTCTATATTCTCAAATTTATTATAGTCTTTTTTTTATTATATCCATTGCCGCTTCCAATGTAGAACAGATGGTCTCCTAATGGAGTTATCAAAACACGAGTTTTTCTACAAGAACTGTTTGTTACTCAGTCACTCAAAGGACTAGTAGTTTGCAAATCACTCTCACTTCACGGTGCTATTTTAGGATTGAAATGGTGGATGAGAAAAATTTGTAGACATCACTAACAATCTATACCAGGGGTGGGGAACCTTTTCTTATCTAAAGGCCGCGTTCATTTTTCTGATTCGACATAAGACCGCAGTAAACATTGGCTAGGGAATCTTTGGCCGGAAACAGGAATTTACGGTCAGAATATGTCAGGAATTTACAGAATTACTCGAAAATTACTCAGAATAAATCAAAAAATCGATTGAAAGATGCTGTCCGTACTGGGATTCGAACCTGTAAAGTCCAGCATGGAAGCCAATTAAGAAATTTTTAATTTACTTACCATAAGCAACACGCCAAGTAATTTACAAAATATGCTATTTTGAAGCATCATATTTCTTTAATCAAAGAAAAATCTATTTATAATCGTAGACAACAAATTCACTTATATTATCAATTAAAAATTAGTTCAAATTACTATATCTGAAAATATATTATACTTTGAAATGTAGAATTGTATTATTTTTTTGATGATTTTAAAGGTAATCTTATTGGCTTTTATTATAAGGAAATTGCTTGCCATACTGTTGATTTGTGTTCAATACTTTCTGTTTTATCCGGGTTCTAACAAAGGTCAAATGTTTGGACGATTAACAATTGAATAGTATTTGCGTTTGACTGTTTATAGAACAATTGAACAATGAGAAACATGGCTGTTTGTTCTTCCTACAAAGGTCATAGTCAAAATTGTGTGTAGGCAGGTGTTGTCAGAGAAATAATTAAAAATACTATTATTTTTAATTATTTTGGTATCATTAGGATTGCAGTAGCTTACCCTACCGTAATCTTTATCTTCACCCATATTTCGTTGGAACTGGCTGGGTCAGATGCTGAGCTTCGAGAACAGATGCTTGCATCGGATAATGGGGGTGAGGTGGTTTGATTTTGTGAGGAATTCAGAGATAAGGGAGCGTACAAGACGGCGTCCCGTCACGTCAGTGGTCATGGAGAGACGTTGGAACTGGCTGGGTCACTTGCTGCGGATGCCTCCGGAAAGCCTCAATCCTGCCTGCCTCTTCTTTCGACGGGTGGGATTCCGGCGCCCCGGACGTCCATCGGGTACTATCCATAGGATGTACTCGGCGGAACTGAGAAATGCTGGCACGTCATAGGGCGGAAGCAATGCAATTGGCGGCTATATGCTACACATAGGGAGCGAATATGGCCAAAGAAGTAGAATGTCGAATGATGTGTTATCAGTGTACGAAGGTACGATGAGATATAGAAATGTTGGCATATTTCAACAAGGAGTGAAAGTATTAAATAAAATGATTTTCACATGTTGTCGCATGTTTTTCGACTGATAAAATAAAAATTAAAACGATTCAAATTTAAAATTAAAATTGAACATTTATGAACCACAAAATTCAAAAAGAAAAACAATAATTAGACATTGAATAGTGGTACTAATATTGTTTTTAAAGTTATTATTGTTTAAAAACAATTCAGTACGGTAAAACGGCCAATGCAACACCTCGTATCTCACAAAGAACTCTCTTTCCTTGACATATGATTTAACTATGTCTCAGTTTAATATATTTTACGAGGTATTGCTGTGTAAATTCACAATACAAATATTGGCCATCTGTTTTCGATAATAGTATACAATTAATTTATTCTACGCAAACTATGAACGTTGGTTATTTGATGTTTTTGCTAATGAAAATAAAAATGGAATTCTAACTTCCTTTATTAAAGGAAACACAATGTAAATCCATATTTTTTATTCAATCGATTCATCGTTAATTAATGCGATTCAGCAATTTATTTTATTCAAATGAAGCAATGAATGAAATTTTTGAAGAGGAAGTTTTTGTCCGTACTACGATTGATCAATTCAATTTTAATTTTGATTAAAGCGTATGGACTCTCGTCTAGATTATCCCAGCTGAAGATTTCTACGAGAACTGCTTGTTAATCAGTATCTTACGATTCGTTGAAATAAAACACAGGGCTATACAAAACTTCTTATAATAATTATCTTCACTGAGGTAAAACGGAAACAAAATAACTTTTATTATGTTTATAAACTAAAATTAATCGTAAATGTACGGGTACGTATAGCTATAATATTTCTTCAGTTGGCAATCTCCATGGCCGACGAATCTTTGGGCTCGTCTGAAATCAAAAAAAATATCAAACAATAAATAAATTTTGTATAAGAAAGGATAGCATCTGACAACATCGGCACAACCATATATATATATATATATTATATATCATGCATGGATGAATTTTAATTTACAAAATGTCTCATATTTACAACCCCAGAGGGAAGACCGGGACTTGGTTGGATGGGCGAGTTGTTAACAGGACCTGCAAGGTCAGGGACTGACGTAGTAAGACGAAAGGTTCGAATGGAGCGGAGGAGATTGATCGTGACGGCCAAGGTCGCCAACCTTGTCCCAAAATGTAACCCTGAACTGTCTACCAGTGCTGCTTTACGATAGCGAATCATGGCACCCGACAAAGACTCCGAAGCGCCGTATACTGAGATTTGGAAATAGATACTGTGTGTACCAACGGATTACAGCTTCCTAGGTGGACAAAGGTGTCAATTCCTCATATCAGAATAACTTATCAGATTTTTTGTAACGTTCAAATCAAAAAGTGCAATTGTTTTTTTGGTTTAGTGGCACGCAGTGGCGTAGCTTTTGACTCCAGTTGGATACACAAAAAATCCACACCACAGCCCTGCCGAGAGCAAGCACAAAACGGTTTATCGAAATCCTCACCCATATCGTTGAACATGAACTCGTCTTGGTACTCTTTGAGGAACTGAGAGGAGCGGTGCTCGTCGAGGAACAGCGAGTATACTTTCTTCACATCCTCCATGGCGACCTGCAATCAGACGAGCATACATCGTTACGTTGACACCGCAATCAGTGAACATTCTAGATTCATTAGTCAGACATCTAAAATCGAAAAGTGACACCAATATGCAAA
Organism: Himalopsyche anomala; assembly: GCA_031772345.1. Taxonomy (NCBI): domain Eukaryota; kingdom Metazoa; phylum Arthropoda; class Insecta; order Trichoptera; family Rhyacophilidae; genus Himalopsyche; species Himalopsyche anomala. Next base: position 6,705,187 of record CM062843.1, read on the forward strand.
ATTTACCTCATTCGCCTTCCGCCTCCGGGCGACAAGCGACGCAGTGGTGATGAGTTGGATGGCGTAGCGCAGGGAAGTCTCGGTGGCGATCCGAGTCAGCACCGTAAGGGCATCTGAAGACATCTGGCAATCTTCTTCTTCGCATCTGTGTACCATAAAAAAAAAAAATTATCACTCACGACATCGCTGCAATGCTCAAAAGACGGTGCAATATGATTCAAGATGCTGATCACATCCTGCGGGAATGTCCAGACAAGGACAGTGAACGGAAGTGATTTTTCAAAACAACACGACGTAACTGTCGAATCTGTCAGCGAAGAACGTTAAACGTCGGGTTAGTATCCCAGTATGGACGTTTCAATAAAATTATTTTTAAATTGATTTCTAGATTTCCGTTTGAAGGCAATTCCACTATGTGTTCTTAAAAGTGGGGGATTAGCTAACGATTAGTCCTGCTATGGATGGGAGGGAGTTTTTATGCATCACAACTCATTCAAACAGAAATCTATGTAAAAAAATTGGATTCAAGCCCGTGAGATCTGTCACAGAAACCAACAACGTTGACCAATGCGCTATGGTCCCTGCCACCCATTCAAACGTGCGTAGCGTGAGCGATTAGCTGACAACTAGTCCTTTCCTCATTCTTTATCCATACTCTCTTCAAAAAAAGAAAGGTTGAGCAAATGAGTAACAAGCAGTTCTCGTAGAAAATAATCTGTCTTGAGATACCTCCATTAGAAGCCAAATGCTCCACATCGGGAACGAGCATAAATTTAAAAAAAAATGTCCTGTCCTAACTCTGTCCTTCTGCCCCTACTCTTTAAAAAAGAGAGGTTGATGACTGAGCAACAAGCAGTCCTCGTAGAAAATAACTCTTGGAGGCTATAGGCTACACATTGGGAGTGGACATGGTTGGGAAAATAAATAAGCAAACGAGCCTATCAATTCAAATTAAATTTGATAACGTTGTTATTTCACTGTTCGCTTCATGGAAGTTAATTTTTAACATAAACTAAAATGAAATATCACAACGAACCTTATATTCAAAATTTCCTTAAGCTCGTTCTGTGAATACGGTGACGTCGGCACGATGATCATTCTGTCGAGGAGGTCGATCGGTATACCTGCAAAGAAGATTTAAAGAACGTTAATAAGATTTCAACTACCACATGATTGGAATTAAAAGAGGCGTGTTTCTTCCTACATGGCTGTCTCTAACTAAAGATTGCACCTCAAGATTTGTTCTTTTAAACTACATATTCAACTATTTGCATAAATAATGGTTGAATGATATCAAATCACATGCAACATTCACTCGGGGGCAGCAAGGTGGGCACTCACCGTGAGGACTCTTGTAGTTGGTGCCCCTGATTCTAGTGATCCCCCTGTTGGTGGCCATCATAACGACGGGCGCCATGTCGCTCTCGAGGGCTCGGTTGAGGAACGAGAAGCACTCAATGTCCAACATGTGAGCCTGGAATACAAGACAATGTTTAGCAGAATCTATCGCAGACGGTTGAATGCTTTTAAGTGAAGCCTGTTTAATCGGATAACCTTTTGGCGGGTATACTGTAAGGATAGGACAGATAGGACCATGACCAGCACGGGTCAGATCATCGGGAAGGCCAATAGCTTGACATACTTCGGACGACAGTAGCACAAAGAAAGAGCTTGCCGTTTGCGGATTGTCTGACGGCTGAACACGGTAAAACTAAATGATACTTTTTAAACGCTTGAATTCTACCAGTGTTGCTTTACGGTAGCGAATCATGGCACCTGACGAAGACTCACAAAAACCGTAAGCTGAGCTTCAAGAATAAATGCTTACGTCGAATATTGAGGTTGAGGTGGTTTGATTTCATGAGGAACTCGAACATATAAGATGCCCACTTGCCTCTTCTTCTGACCAGTGAGTTTTCGGTGTCCTAGAAAACCATCGGTACTATCAATAGAATATACTCAGTGGAACTGAGAGATGATGCTGGCATGTCACAGGAGGCAGCAAAGCGATAAGCAGGAGACAGGGAACCAAGAACCACATAATGAGCGAATACCGTCAAAGAAGATACTGTAGGCATGCTTGCCAACCCGAACAACCTAATCAACTCAGTCTCCCGTTGCTTCTGTGGTAAAATTGAAATTACCGCATATAGTCAATACTTTAACAGGCAGGTTGAGAAAACTAACAAACGACGGAGAATCCAATAAGAATCAATACGCTAGTCAAATGTTTCCATTACAGTACGTTACGATATCGACTGCCGGGCTTTAAATAACCTGTTTTGAGACAACGGGAAAAGAAAGTCACCGTAAATCAAGGAACATCTATTTGAACCGGTGTTCACAGATTAGGTAAATAGTGTGTCTATCGTTATTACCTCATCGATGAACAGTACTCCGGGAATGATCTCTGCCTTGCCTTCTTCCCTCCACTCGCCGACTTTACCGTTGATCTGCTCGCGCACCTCGGATTTGATCTCGCCAGTGTCGCCTGTAACATTACATTCAATTTTAATAAAGCGAATCAAATGTGCATGCCCGATCGGTTGCTCGGTAGAGCGTCGTCAAGTATCTTACCCGAGAAGAGTGCGAGGAATCCGTGCGTCCTGGAGTTGATGACGTCCACCTCGTGCAGGGTGACGGTGTGCACTACTTCCTTGCGCTTCTGCAGCTCGCCCTCGGGGCACTGTACGAAACGGGACTGGGCACCTAGAATACGAAGATCATAATTAGAATCAATTAATTTCTTTATTTTTATCCATGTCAGCTTACAATGTGGAGCATATGGCCTCCTAATGCAGGTATCTCAACAGAAGTTATTTTCTACGAGAAATGTTTGTTACTCAGTCGCTCAATCTCTCATTTTCGAAGAGAGGAGTAGAAGGATAAGGCTAGGACAGGACTAGTGGTTAACTAATCGCTCTCGCTACATCCAGTTGACACTTCCCCTACGGTGCTAAAAAAACTTTCGATACGTTGCTGGCCCTTAAAGAACCAAGTGAAAAACATGTATGAAATTCAGACACATAAAAATAAGTGATTCTCTAATGCATCGACAATTAATTAGAAATGATTAATAAAACTGATTAAAAGATACAAATAAAATAATAATAACCAATCCAAGATGTTACCTGTAGCGTCATAGTCTCTCGCCCTCGTGAAACTCCGCCCGAGCTTGGTGATCTTTCCGGTGGCTTTGTCTATGGTGATTACGTCACCGGATTGAACCTACAGGTGAAAAACGATAAAATTGAATAATAAGCAGTTGCTCCTTAGACACTCCCAGTCAAGGAAAAAAAGCAGTAGATAGACTTGACGTCCGTTACACCACTCTATAGGAAAGCAGTGGTGGGCAAAAGAGGGCAAGCAAGTATTTTTTGGGACCCGCAAAAAAAAAATAATAAACGAACTTTAGTTATACAATTCACGACACATACCTTTTCCTTGACGAAGCTGTCAATCATCTTGCCGCCCATGTCATAATTGGTCTCCATGTCGGTCGTCTTCAGCGTCAGCTTTCCGAGCTTGGCTCCGGCGCCTCCCGCCGGCCTCTCGACTTGCACTTCGACGACCTCGCCTTCTACCATCTCGGTTTCTTCTCTAGTTAAAAAAAAAAACGACAAAACATTTACCAGATACAGACTTGGATATATGTTTATCGAGGTACAATTTGAAGAAGTGGCAATTGACTTAATCTGATGACGCCAAAAACCAATATTTTTACAGTAAGATTATTGTGGAATATATCAAGCATTGATCAGTCTTTGCAACGGGCGTCTCATACGATCGGGTCAAAGAACAAGTTTAGAAGAAAACATAACGTTAAAGTAACGCCCACATTGATTTCAAAGGGAGGCATGTAAGTAGCGAAATTCAGGATTGTGAACTCGGCTTAAAATCTAAAATGATCTTAGAGTTTCAACAGAGTGAAACGTTAGTCATTTCAACGCGTTAAATATAGTTTCGAATTATAGTTGATCCGTATTCAAGCATACATAGAAGAACCAAGGAAAAAATTAAGTGCCAACAATTTTAAATGGCTGATGTTTTGGCACAACAGTTTGACATGTTTTAGAAGTAATTTCAATTGACATAAACATAAACACAAAAAAGACATTACTCACTTGATTCTGACTCCGATGGATTTCCTGATCGCCTGAGTCAGGGCTTCCGTTTTGCTCATCTCCAAAGAGTATATCTCGGATCCTGAAAAGGTCGTAGAATATCTATTCAAATAAGGTATTAAATATGACGTCACGCTCCAATACCAGTTAACTCGATGGCTGCCGCTGACGAGATATCTCGGAAATAACTAATCAAATTAATAATTACAAATTATATCTGGCGTGCTAGGTTAAGATGTATTTTTTCTACGCCAGTCAAAGGGTTAAAAATAACACTTAAAAAATCATATGAATGGATTTCAAAAATGTGAATGGGTAGAAAGAGGTTGTCAAAGATTTCTCGACAAAATAGGTGTAGAAAATATATGAGGCATTAACAATACAAGTTATTTTGAGGCCCCAAACATGCGCCTCAAAGACTTATAGGGTAATCCGCCACTGCAAACGGTGACACTTGAAATTGAACATCGGACAGAAGCTTGCAATGTTCAGTCCGATGATGCTTCTGAAAGAGGCGAAACACGTGTCACCATTCACAACACAATCAGTGGAATAGCAAAGCAATCAATATCAATCTAATATTAACAATGAACTTCCGCAAAGTTACCACGGATACAAATATTCAATCTGGTTTCAAATTTACCTGCCATGCTGGTGAAGGGCGTGTCGGGACCCAGGGCCTGCGCTAAGGCCATGGCGATCGCGGTTTTACCCGTACCCGGCTGGCCGGCAAGCAATATAGCCCTGCCGGCAATTTTACCTGCAAACAAATGTATAAAAATTGACCATTTGACTAGACCAGGGTTTCCCAAACATTTTCTGGAATGGAACACTTCGCAAGTCCGGAAAATATAACGGAACACTTAGCTGAATTTTTAAGTTTTTTTTTACTGTGTTGCAGCGTACACAGCAAACATAGTTTGGGAAACCCTGAAATAGACTATCTGTTATTAACAAAATTATGTTTTCAATTATTGTATACAAGCTAATTAACACATTATAGGCGGGAAACGTAAAAATACGTTTATCGCAATTATTTATGATAATAGAATATGCCCCTGGCAATAGGACTAAATGAACAAACAATTCCTCGATTGGTGTAGTTACCGTCTTTAATCATCTGCAGTACGATTCCGGCAGCTCTTCGGGCAGGCTTCTGACCGACCATACCCTGCGAAACGGACCTCGGCTCGAGCGAATCATCCAATCCGAGGCCTCGTATGTGTGAGTGAGCTCCGATCCTTTCGATGCGCGTGATCGATCGGACCTCTTGTACCTGGGAAGCAGCGAGGGACTGGAAAAAGTAAAGGCATTTTGTTTTAGCCATGTCCGCATCCAAGTATGGAGCATATGGATTATGTGTAGTTATGATAGAAGGATACGGCTAGGACAGGACTAGTGGTTAACGAATCACTCTCGTTACTTAAACATAAAATTCTGTTTGTACTGATACTCAAGCCCATGAGATCTGTTAAGAAAGACAACAATGTGCAGCGCACTTGATTATGTATAGGGACTTTTATGGTGAACTGGACATATTAAGTACCGTATATTTAATTTATGCCGCCTGTGAAGTCGAGTGTTCAACGTCGTTGGATTCCGTTACGGGGATCAGGGGTTCGAATCCCAGTACATTTTTATAAATTGATTTTTTAATCGATTTATGAATTTCTGTTTGAAGGCATGGATATATGTGATATCTTTAATTCCCCCTCCCACCAATCCTATCAACGAGGCGTTTTGAGAGCGATTATCTAACCACTAGTCCTGTCCTAGCCCTATCCTTCTATTCTTACTATCTTCGGAAAAAAGAGGTTGAGCAACCGAGTAACACGCAGTTCTCGTAGAAACACTTCTGTTGAGATAAACTCCATTAGGAGTCCATGTGCTCCACATTGGGAGCGGACATGGTAAAAAAAAATGACATCAGCTGTAATGCCATATACAGTTAAACCCCCACTTACGCAAAAGTTGGTACCGCGTGATTGGGAGTCGCGTTATTGGGGGAGTGAATCTCGTACAAAAAGTGCCAAAACCAAAAATATATGGACGAAATATTTAGTTACCTAGTGGTAAAATGCATACGTTTGAATGTATGCGCCACAGACAGCCGCCCGGCTGTGTGTACAGCAGCAACGACAATGGAATATTTCTGTTCGGCGCATAATTTGAGGTAACATAATTGGGGGTTTCACTCTATCCTTTTCATTCATACAATAAAACACTTTCAACGCTAGAAATGTCCGACAATTCTAATGTGTTAGAATCTAATGAAGACTTTTGTTTTTGTATTACTGTCTTCTGCGTTACTTGTATCTGGGAATTGCCTAACCAATAATTCGTGTAAAAACATAGCATTTATTCTGAAACATTCAATATTGTCATGGTAACAGAGAACAGAGAAAATAACAATCAAAATGCTGGTGTAAAATTTAATATTATATTTTATTGTTTACAAATCCCATGATATAGAATATTACTTAAGTAACTGACAAAGATGTCTAATTGCTATGTAACACAGCCTCTCTCGTCATTAATTAACGCGATTTTACATCATAAATGAATAATAAACAAAATTATCGACGACGTTCGTTTCGATACATAACCTCACTTAGCGGCATGACTTATATAAAACAATTACGCAGCGTACGAACTTACTTGATGCAAGGAAATTAAAAATAATGGAAGAATGTAATTAATTATTTAACTGTGCGTACTTTCAACGTAAATAAATCGTGAAATCGTGAAAAACATTGGTTTTTTGCAACTTACCGCCATGTTCGTAGTAGAATATTATTTTGTTTTACCATAAACAAAGATATACGCTCAGTTGACAAGACGTCGAATTATTGCCAGTGTAGTATTTCTATTTTTAAATATAATATTTTATATACAGATTTTTAACAATAATTGTTAAAAACCAAAAGTAGGCATGCAGATAGGAACTAATTTAATTGAAATCTTGAATAAATAATTAAACATTGACACAGCATATTCATTTAAAAAAAAAACAATACCGATAGCTTAAAATTTAAATTTATTTCAGATGCAACATTTTACATGAATCAATAATACTATATTGATAAAAACACAATGGTCTTTTGTACTTTATTTCACTCTAATCAAAAGGTCAGGACCACTTTCGCTCATTGCGAGCATTGTCAACTGAGCAATGAAACCGGTCCTGACCTTTTAAATAAAGTGGAATTAAGAATAAATGAGTATTGTGTTTTTATTAATATAATGCCTTTCTACCAAGTATTGATAGTGAACACCCTAAAAATGAATATTATCATGGTGTTTTTATTATCCGGAGACTTTATTTGATTTGTGAGTTTAAAAGCAAAATAAGATTTTAGTGGCCAAAAAATACTTTAGTAATGTTTTTACAGAAAAAAATATTTGTTCAGTTAAGTATTTATAGCACTCGTATATAGTCTATGGTCGGTAAAGTCAAACGACAGCAGCGCGGCTAGTTATCTCTGAGCGCGGCGTTTTTAAGCGACCCCTATTTTAGACCGTAAAGATTTACATCATAATTTATTTTTGTGCGGCCCGCTAGAAAAAAAAGGTTGTGCACGCCCAAACCTGACGTCATGTTGCTAAATAATTTAGATTTGAAAAGACGTCTTCATTTTTAATTTTTTAATACTTACTCGTCAATCTTTTATCTTTGTTGTTGAATTTCTTTACCACCCATCAGTTTTGCAGGTTTTCAGTTTAACGCATGTGAAAATTGAATGTAAGTGGGAGAATGGAAGAGGGAAGCAATTGATTGGCAATGATACTAATATTTTTAAATAAATCAAACAGATGTTGCAAGGGCTACCTATCAATTTTTGTATGCTGCATACGCAAATTGTGTATGGAGGCATTTTTCACAATGCAGTGTAAAAAAAAACTGTAACCATAATTTTTAGGTGAATTTTATGAACAGCTTTGATGTTATCATCAATATATTATAATTTTTAAAATCTAATAACTCTTCTTCTTTGACCATATTTGCTCCCTATGTGGAGCATATGGCCGCCACGCGGCACCTTCTTGTGTCCCTGTCTCCCGCCAATTGCTTTGCTTCCTCCCATGACATGTCAGCATCCCTACAAGTACATCCTACGAATAGTACCTGCTGGACGCCCAGGGCACCGGAATCCCACCGGTCGAAAGAGAAGGCAGGCAGGATCGAGGCTTTCCGGAGGCATCCGCAGCACGTGACCTAGCCAGTTCCAACGTCTCTTCATAACCACTGACGTGATAGGGCGCTGTCTTGTACGTTACCTTATATTCGAATTACTCACAAAATCAAGCCACTTCACCCCAATTATCCAACGCAAGCATCTGTTTTTGATGCCAAGTATACTGTTTTTCTGAGTCTTCGTCAGGTGCCATGATTCACTTCCGTAAAGCAGTACCGCCAGAATACATGCGTTGAATAAGTGGCATTTGGTTTTAATCGAGTACAGCTGTGTGTCCCAGCCAGTCCGCATTGAGTTGAATGTGGCTCCAGCCATTACTAGACGAATGGCGAGCTCCTTTTTTGTACTAATAAAATATAAATATACATAGATATATGTAAATTGTGACAACCCTGAACAAACAATCGATAGTTAATGACGATCTTTCATTCGGTGAGCATAATATTGACTAAAATTAAATGCTTATTATGTGTCGAGACAAATCATTTTTTTAACAATTTAAAATGGTTCTAAAAACGCTGGCGTAGAGGACTGGATCAAATATTTCGCGCTGGAAGCCAAGTGGTTAAGGACCATGGAAACACTTCTTTGAGTTTGGTATTTTTTAAATTTATTTTATAAATAATTTATTATACACGACACATACTGCAATATTGATTGTTCAATTCATTATTAAAACAACATATTTTACTATATACGGGGGACTGGCGCATACAGTATAGGTAACTTCTCTATCAGAGAATTTACTGTATTATTATTATCGATACTTCACGCCGCGGCGACTGACATTACAAATGGCTCCACAGGATTCACCCTGCTCCATACGAATCCTTCAACTCTTTTTCTCGGCGACATCACCAGCCCTGTGCGTCAGCTTATGCCGCGTTAACGAATTACTGTGTCGGCAAATATAGCTGCACACGTCGCACTTGTACGGCGTCACCCCCATGTGTATCAACTCGTGCCGCTTCAGATCGTGCAATTGCCCGCACTTAAACGAGCACAGTTCGCACTTGATCGGGTATTCCCCCGAGTGCTTCATTTTGTGATACTTGAGGGAGTTAGAATGCCTGCACTTGAACGAGCACAGATCGCACTGAAACGGCTGCTCTCCGCTGTGCCTTAACTTATGCCTGTTTAGATTTTCAACCGACCGGCATTTGAAATCGCATTGGTCGCACTGTACGGGCGTTTCCCCCGTGTGTCTCAAAGTGTGAACTTTCAACGACTGCGATTGTCGGCATTCAAACGAGCACAGTTTACACTTGAATGGCATTTCTCCGCTGTGCTGCATTTTGTGCCTTCTGAGACTACAAACGAAACTGCATTTAAAAGGGCATATGTCACACTGATAAGGCTTACCGTCGTCGCATTCCACCATCAGAAAACTGTTCTTTTTCTTACGTATTTTAACCTTCGCCGGATTTTTATCAATTTTATTTACAATCTTTTTCGTGGCGCCGATTCTAACTAAATCAGGCTCGTACATCGGCACTTCAATGCTTATCATTTCATTAACTGTGACACTTTCACGGTGCGTAATATTGCAATTATTATTGTTGATGATATTTTGGCTTCCATAACTGTGCGACGTCGACGGTACAGTTGGCTTTTCGATTTTACTGTCGGTTTCGTTACGGTCCTCTATCAGGGCGTGGCTTGCCGGATCGCGTTTGATCGCTTTACATTGTTCAAGTACTTCTCCTTGGGGTGTTATCTATACGAAATAATAAAAAAAACAACTATTATTAACCCTTCAAGCTAAGATAATAGGCAGAAAATTGTAACCGACAATTTATAAATTTTACAGGAGAAGGTTTTTTAACAATACTTATAAATGGTCAATGCCTATCCTGTCTACTTTCCACTCTCAAGATCAGCGTTTTTCAATCGGTGTCCACGTGGAACAAACGATAACAAGTCAAAACACTAAAATATACAGGCCTTAACCTATTAGCTGCCGTAGATAAATAATTGTAATTACCTAGCACACCGGCTATAATTTGCAACTATTAATTGAATTAGTTATTGACAAGATAACTCGTGTCTGGCGTGTTAAGCACGAAAAATTTTACGAGATATCTCGTCTGTGGCAGCCATTGAGTTAAAAAAGATCAGGTGAATGAGATAACTTATATTTTTGTCACTGACGCCTTTGGCGGTATTGAACAATTATTGTCTTAAAACGCAATTTAACAAATTGTGTCGCTTAAGTTCTTTTGCCGATTATGGGTCGATATGACTGTATTTTAGGTGTGAAATATATATATACCTGAATACTCTTTGCAATATCCTCATTTTTGATATGAGAATGATTGTTATACTTTGGAGAATTGTCGACTTGTGACTTTGTTTCATATAAAGGGTCGAACTCCACCTCTAAGTCAGTCTCTGCTTTCACGGTTATCTGAAAAACATTTAATAGAGTTTTAAGCCAATTAGTTACCTGCAACATGATATCCGAGAGACGATATGGAAATAAGAAAATAAGGATACGTTATGTCGACAAAAATTCACTTTTTAATAAGTCCGCTTTTTGCGTCTAGCAGATTCTGGCTGCCCCACATGCTTGTATCGAACATTTTATTGTGACGTCGTACCCTTACATGAAAGTCTGACGACCTCTGACCTTGACAATGACAATTTTTTTTTTACTTCTTTAGAAGATTATCAAAATAACCTTTTTTTTATTATTTACGACTGAACTTGATAAGAGAGCAAGATTTCATACAAAATTGCATATTATTTAGCTCTGTTTAAAAAAATTCAAAGTAGCCTGAGTAATGAACTGGACCAGTGGAGGGGAACCTGCGGCTTTTTGACTTGATCAAAAATTGTACGCAAGCGTTAAAAGAGTTTAATCAACCCATTGTATGTTTGACAGTCGAAAAAAAGGGGAGGGGGTGTCAACATTTTTTTTACTGCAGCCTTAAGTTGAATCAGATAAATGAATGGCATTTAGAAATGGAAAGGTTCCCCACCCACGAACAGTACAATCGATGTAAGGCAGTGGTTTCCAACATTTATGTTACTGCGTCTCCCTTTGAAGAAAAAAATATCCGTCTTTTATTTCACATAGTAATAAAGATATGTTTTAAAGAGTACATAAATATTATGAACTGTTCGCGCCTCCAAGGTTGGAAATCGCTGATGTAAGGTGACCGTTACTGTGTTCCTATTTTAGGTAAATTATATAATTCTCCGCTTCTTATTTAAAATAATTTGTCATTTTTCTATTTGTTTTAATATTTCTTATAGAACTGCATTGTTATTAGCTGCGTTAAGGGTCAAAATAAACAAGTGACATTTAGCTGCCGCAGTCCACAGTCCGCAGCTTGGCGATACCTTTTTTCATATAAAACTCATATTGGGTGCACACACGGCAGCATTTTGCAATCGACCTAACATATGCACTAAGTGGCGGTTCTACATACTGGGCTAGGTGGGCTCAGCCCGGCCTGCATTTTTCACCCAAAATGTGTAGAAAAAAAACTTTAGATGGCTGACGTCATCTAATCGTACACGACTGCGCCTCGCGATACAGCCTGCAGTCATACGTCAGCGGGCTACTTCAAACTAGCCCACAAATAAAAACACAAATACCAATCTAGTTGTACTGTATGCCAGTTGATGACAGTTCTGTACTGCTTTTTGTACATGTTAGTTCACTTTGAAGGAGACGAATTTGAGGTCCAGTTTTTACTATTCTATTATTTCTTACTAACATTAGCTTTGATTTTTTTATAAAATAATTTATGCGTTGCAGTAGTGTCATAGTATTTGTTAATTTGCTTGTAGATTAATGTATAAGGTGAAGTGAAAACATGCACAATTTCGTAAATAGTATACAATGCTAAACTTTTTTCTAGCCCACCCAGGATTTTAGGTCACGAACCGCCACTGTATGCACTCCACGTAAACGATTGTTTGCTTGTTGTCAAGCATTTCTTTTCATACATGTTCGCTCTTAATGTAGAGCGCAAAGCTTTTCAATGGAGGTGTTTCATCAGAATTTTTTCTCCCAGAAATCTATTTTTTTCGAACAGTTAAAGCAAAGCACTTGTCGGTGAATACATTTTATTAAAAAAGGAACGTTTTCGTAATTGATTAAGTGAGTTCCATTGAAAAAAAAAAACACCAGATACATAGATAATAAATTTTTCAAGGAGATCTGTGCATTTATTTAGTAAAGAATTTTGATATTTTAGTCACCATAACAACAAACAACATAACCTCACTTCGTATTGCTCAAATTCTGGTTTTGCGGAATAGTTCTGTGTATAGAACGTGGTTGAAGGTTTGTAATCCGTTCCATATTGGAAATTATCTTCTGGTTCCTCCTTGACATTCATAATCGTAGATACAGTATTATTGTATTACTTTTCAAGCGATTGAACGATTTTTACTTATTCGCATACGTCATTTCATATATTTATTGATTGCTACCAGTGCTGCCAGTACACGCTAATAAAAACCCCTATAGACTTACTACGACTAACTACCAAAGACAATACTCTAACTAGCTATCTTTTTAATAAACCTAAAAAACATATTTACAGTTTAAAAAACTGTCATCATGCTATTTTTTTTATTTATTTAATATATTTTTGTTCATAACTTATGTATTTGAATATATTTAAGATTTTGACTGAAGATGCTTGGTGGAATTTCAATATTCAATTTGGATCGTTCAAATTATTTACATCCACACAAGTTGTGAAACTAACGATCCGGGTTGCGCCTTTCGGAATCTTCAGGCGTTTAAGTGCACGGATGAACTTGAACTGATGTTTGAATAGATTGTGATTTTTTCCCATGAATTTCAAATAAACAAAAGTTGACAAGGTACTTATATATTTGGTTTTCCAACATTAGTTATTTAATTGTGTAGACATACATTAAAAACAATTAAAAAAAATACTATATTGTTCGCTGTCAATACTCAGTAGAAAAAAAAAATATAAAAACATTATTTTGTTCTAATATATTATTATACAAATTAGTTTTAATTTTAAATAAAAAATAAGATTTTTGCTGTTTTTAAAGCGCTTGTTAGAACATTACAATTAGCAAGTACCTATAAATTATAATAGATTAGAAAACTTTTGTTAAGGGTAAGGGTCACGCTAAAGTTGTTCCCAAATTACACTGTAAAAAGTATTTATATTCGTGGTAATAAACTTAAGGGTAGCTAGAAAAATATTTTTAAATTTTTAAATTGAGTATTAACTTCATTATTTAAAAAAAATAAAATCAAAAAGGCTTTCGTTTTTACCTAGAAAAAAGTTAACGGCTGGTTTTTTATCACTGATTTAAAAACCTAAAGATAGTTCAAGCACTAATCTTGAATATGATATTCAATAATCGTTTGATTTAATACGTTATTAGTACTTTATTTGGATTTGAAAACGGTTTATTTCAAAAATATTTTATACGATGTTTTTTACCAAATAAAGTCACAAAAGACAAAAAAACGAATATAGTTTTATAAATTATTCATTTTTTTAATCTTTGGTGTAAATTTTATAATTTTATGAGCTTTCGTTAATTTTCTTCAGAGTCTGAAAATAAATGCACAATTGATCATTTTAATAGGTGTCATAATAGGCAGGTGTCGCTGCTTGGGTTGTTTGGCAAAATATGTTTGAAATGATGAACGTATATTATTCCGCAGTTTTTGTTGGCGTCGGCAGGAATAACTTGTATGTAGTTGTAAGGCTCGTATACGTAAACAAGATACACACATACTACGATATCTAAACCTATTCCCTCTTTCATTGATTGAATCGACATTATAACCTATTTTATTTCTGACAGTTTGATTGTTATGGTATAAAATGTTCTTTTTCCATCTTATTTTTATATTTTATGCATTATAATAGCTACTGTGTCTATCATTTAGAATACTAAATACTCACTTAAATAAATAATAATAAATTAAAGATTTCAGCCATCATCTTTAGACGCGATCATTGTTTGGGTAAATATGTCATACAGTAGCACGTCGACTATTGCGGCGAAAAACTTCACAAACTAAGCTGAAAACAACGCCACGATTTAAAATTATCTTTTGAAGGCTTGATAATTGTGCTAAAACCACACATTAAAAAGAAGAAGATTGATAAATTATACGAAATACAAAATATTTCGTATTTCGTATAATTTATCAATGTTCTTCTTTTTATGTGTGATTTTAACGCGATTTATCAATGCTTCAATAAATATTTTAAATCGTGGCGTTGTTTTCAACTACTTTGCCGCAATAGTCCATGTGTAAGTAAAGGATAAAAGTATGGCAGTGTACAGTGAGAATATGTCATATTTTGGATAATTTAGTTATCAGTGTTCTTCGTATTAATGTGTGATTTTAACGCGATTTATCAATGCTTCAATAAATATTTTAAATCGTGGAGTTGTTTCAGCTTAGTTTGTGAAGTTTTTCGCCGCAATAGTCGACGTGCTACTGTATGACATATTTACCCACAATAATAACTTGTACTTTATCTATCATTTAGAATACAACATACCTACTTATTTATTAATAATTTAAGCTTTCACCCATCACGTTTAGACCGCGTTTCCGACATTCCGACGTAATTTTAGCACTGTCAATAAACATGGATATAAAAGATACTCTTCCTTCATCTTTGTCGAAGAAGCGTTGTCGTAAGAATAAACGTTCTAAATTTATCAAGAAGTTATGGGCAGCCGCTGCAATGGCAAGAGATCGGAAACGTGAAAATTAAGAAATTCAATGTTCAGGCATTTTACCGAACGACTTAGATTTGGAAAACGAAATTATCCCGTATGAAGAGCTTTCCATTGGAGACTAATTTCTGAACCGGACTGTGAATATGGCCCTAATGCTGCCGAACCCGACGTCTCTCCTACAGAACTGCAAGAAACGATGGACAATATTTTGGAAAGCCTACAAGCTGATGCTATTTCTGATGAAAAGTGCATGCAGTAACAACTGGCAACCGTCGGACAAGCTGATAATCCTCAGTGGATAGAAGCACGGCAGAAAAGACTGACGGCATCAAAGTTCGGAATCATTTATAAAATGCGAGACTCCACACTCCGGCATAATACAGTAATAAACCTAATTCTTGAAAGAGAAATTGTAACAAAAGAAATTATATATAGTAGACAAAATGAACAGACTGCTATCGATTTATATGAGCAAATAAATAGTGTAAACGTCGTCCGTTGCGGTCTTTTCATCAGGAAAGATTTCTCATTTTTAGCTGCTAGTCCAGATGGTTTAGTTGGAGATAATGGATTGATTGAGGTGAAATGTCTGCCATAGGTAAAAAAACAATTTATGATGCTGCTCTCGAAGATAATATCTGCGTCAATATTGTTGATTGTAAGCTCCATCTCAAAAAAACCCACAATTATTGGTTTCAAATACAAGGCCAATTGTATATTGCCAAAAAAGATTTTTGTGACCTGATCATTTATGCAGATAGTGGATTAGAAATTATTAGATTATATCCTGATCAGGACTTTGAATTAACAGTCATACCACGTTTGTCATTTTTTTATAGATATGCATTTCTTCCGGAGCTTGCTGATAGTCGTATTCAACGGGGTATGAAAATTCGTGAACCGGCGAGATATTTTGATATGCCTGCCTTAACCTAAGTCTCTTAGTGTAATTCAATATGTGCGTCATTCTAGGTCACTCCAGTCTATTGGTTTTTATAGGTTTGAGTCCCAGTACATAGTAATAATACCTATACAGTATTTTAAACAGGGCCCAACGAATCCCCATAAGAATCTAAATCGCCCCGTATTCTACAGGAATGGTCAGGTTTAAATCATACTAAAAGTTTTGTTGACTTAAATGCGGTTAGTAATATTAGGTTAATTTAAGTTTCTTTTTACGAGAGGAAGTTAAAAAAACAATCTTCTTCTGTTGATATGTCCACATGGGGACTGGCATGGGTAAAAAATCTTGCTCTTATTCGTTCATATATCTAATATAATAATAACATACTCATAATAAAGGAGAAACTCAAATACTATAATTTGCAATACAAATCAGGATGTTGATTGACAGAATATATTGTTTATCACTTCTTAGCCAGTAGATATAATATATAGCTGAGTGTATGTAAGTTTAAACACACTTCTGATGAAGTCATACGTCGAAATAGCTAACAACTACGTATAAAGCAGGGCTGTGGGGTAGGAGTCGCGGTATTTTGGCCAGAGCCGAAGTCGTGAAAAATTGTGTGTATTCAAACAAAATAGTCCAAAGTGTTGACATTGAATGCTTGGCTGACTAATGATGATCTGATGGTATACATATATATATGTTAAAATGAAATTGTTGAAAAAATTTCTCAGAGTCAGAGTCGTTAATTATTTTTAAGCTGGAGTCGGAGTCGTCTTTTTTTTTACACGACTCCACAGCTCTGGTATAAAGTAATATTTGTAGAAATTAAACACTTATTATCAGATTATTATTGAAGGTTTTTAAACTTTGTTACAAGCAACATGTCTGTGTTGTCATCCGTTATCCATTTTGAATAACTGCCTTTGCCAATCATGAGTGATTGGCAAGGTATAAAGTGCCCCCCAAAAGTAAAAATTTGCCCTGTAATGGTGTTTACTTTTATGATTAATAAACATTGCTTTATACATTAAAACCTTTTCGATACTATTAAGTTGTTTGATGAACTCCTTATTCATTGGTGACTCAGTATTTTTGTTTAGTTAGTGTTTTCTTTAGCAATTCTTCTAGATAAACATGATCGAATTGCCGGATTTTTGGAAATAAACATTTTTTTACACCCACTGATGTTTTTATTTTATTTTACCTACCTACCTAAATTACTGACATGAAACTGAATTGGGGAGAGGACCAAATGAAGTGTGCTCAGCAATTGCAGATTTTTTAAACATTTAAGAGGATACATACAAGGTTATTAAAACCATGACCTTAAAATTGTTCTCAAATTCCTTTTCTGCTCTAAACAAAAATCAGTTTACAATAGGTATCTTACTAAATAAAATTGATAGTAAGCAATGCAATTTGTTAAAATAAAAAATATTTTTATTTTCCGTGGCAATTGCTACTTGTCTGCAGATAGGACGTCTGGAAGAATAAAATGAAAAAGACTAGCATTCTTTCACCATGTGATTTTTCTTTAGCATGTACGCTCCCAATGTGGAGCATATGGACTCCAAATGGAGTTTATCTCAATTGAAGTGTTTCTACAAGAACTGTTTGTTACTCAGTTGTTCAACCTCTCTTTTTCCAAAGAGTAGGAATAGAAAGATAGGGCTAGAACAGGATTAGTGGTTAGCTAATCGCTTTCGATACGCCTCGTTCATAGAATAGTATGGGTGGGAGAGAGGATTTTAAGACATCACACATCCATGCCTACGAAGAGAAATTCATAAATCAATTTATAAGACTGTCTGTACTGGGATTCGAAGCCAACGACGGTGAACACACATCTTGTAAGGAATATTGACCATGCATTTGTGTGCATTTTATTTCATGTCGATGCAAATGCACTTTCATGTGCTAATTCATGTCTAAGCTAGCGAAGTTACTTTCATCTGCCAAACCGACATTAAACGTATCTCCGATTAAACGTCAGTTTGACAGATACCTTTTGTATACAAAATTCATAGACAACGATCGCAAAATTTATAGAATTCTCTGGCGCTAGTTCGCGTCAAAAGGTTAAAGCTTTTGTATGAAAGTTGATAGATTTCCTACTAGACGTCACGAAGGATGAATTTAGGTGAATTGCTTATGGTGCACCCTTACCGTTAATTAATCTAAGAATCGTTAAAAAAATTGCAACTATTTTTTAGTGCTGGCAGCCCCAAGCTCACTCATGGTCCGTGAGAAGTCTTCCGAATCGCTATTTGTCGCAATATTATTATTCTTCGCTTTAGCAATTGATGCAGTCGGTGATTTAATTATTTCGGTATTGAAATTTGTGTACAGTGCAATCCTGACGGCCATGGCCGGCGAACAGGTGGCGGAATTGCCTCGAAAGAGAAACAAACAAACGGCCTCAACGATACTCGATCGCAGCAACATCGGAGCGAATTGGCAGAGTTTCATGGCAAATCAGACGGTGGTCGCCAAGAAACCGCACCACGTCAAGAAAAATCCTGTCGATAACGAAAATTCGGATGCCTATTGGAAGGCGAAACGTCTGGAAAAGAAAGATAACCTCAAAATTAACAACAATAATAGTGGCTCGGCGAGTGTTGTCAGTGGTGAAAATGTCAGGAGGAAAAATTCCCAACCCACGTTGACCAAATTCGTGGGGATAGATTGCGAGATGGTTGGTATCGGCGATCGCGGAATCGACAACATGCTGGCTCGAGTGTCCCTTGTGAATAAGTTCGGCGATTGTATTTACGATAAGTTTGTGATGGCACGCGAAAAGGTTGTCGATTATAGGTGGGTTAAATCTTCTTCATCTTCCTGCTTACCATCCAAGTATCCAACGTAACCCTGTAATAGCCATCGGTAAAACATCAAATTTTGTTTGGAACACTAGAAATTTTTAAACACAAAAAAGGTTTTTCTTACATAATTTGTAGATCTAATATCAGAGTGGACGATGCCGTTGGCTTCCATGATGTCCCGTATCCCGGATGAGCTCTTGATTGTCCCGGAAATTTAGAGAAAACTATTTAACTTCGAATTAGGATCCGAATATATTTTATACGCTGGTATTTTGGGTGAATCGGTAAATTCCTGGGTTTTTGGATTCGAAAGTCAGCAAATTGGACAAATGTCCCCGTTTGACTTCTCCGGCAAGAAATCTGGCAACCCTAGTTCGAATCCCAATATGAACAGTATTTTTTCCGCTGTGGTCTAGTTGATTAGAGTTTGCTCTACAGATCACGCGGGTCTAGGTTCGATTTCCAGCAAGTTCAATGTCAAATTCAGATTTTTTCATTTCAAATTTGAGACCAAAGACGTGGGTGTTTTTGGTGTCAATTCTCATAGAGTTTATCTCGTATGATCTTTCAACTTCAAAAGATTTGGCGCATTAGCTGTAATGCCAATTTTATTTAAAAACATATTAACACTTTAAAATCCGCGCCCGTCACAATGGCGTCTGTGCGTGTCGAATATAATTGTCCGGCAACGCCAACGTGGCATCTTAAGACAAAAAAATTTGCGATCAAAATTTTGTGATTTTCATTAAAAATAGCCTGATTTTGTCGTAGGTATTTTGCTAAAATGTGCATTAAACGAGCCCTCTAGAGCTGGAGTGAGCCAGCTAGTAAAATTTACAATCACGTCTTTACTTGGTGTTTTGGTGAATTGCATATTTTTATTTTACGGAGTCAACACTATTGCAATGTGTATTAACTGAGGTTACTTCACTTCTACAATACTTTAAGACGTATAGAACATTACAACGCATCTAACGTATATTTTTCTAAAATACAACTTGGCTCACTTCATCTCTTATGGGCTCAAATAAAATGTGAAGTACTGTTCTTCCCAGAGTGACCCATAACAAACTGGTACAATAATCATTTTTTATTGTGTTACCACTAACTGTTTTAACCGTCATGACTCTGATAGGACCCTTACTAGCGCGGGACAGATCATCGAGAGGGTTGACAGCTTCAGATACCTCGGCGTACTTATCCCCGAAGACGGTAGTACAAAAAAGGAGCTCGCCATTCGTTTAGGAATGGCTGGAGCAACATTCAACTCAATGCGGACTGTCTGGGACACACAGCTGTACTCGATTAAAACCAAATGCCACTTATTCAACGCTTGCATTCTGCCGGTACTGCTTTACGGTTGCGAATCTTGGCACCTGATGAAGACTCAGAAAAACCGTATACTGAGCTTCGAGAA
The DNA here is from genome assembly GCA_031772345.1 of Himalopsyche anomala. Classification (NCBI taxonomy): domain Eukaryota; kingdom Metazoa; phylum Arthropoda; class Insecta; order Trichoptera; family Rhyacophilidae; genus Himalopsyche; species Himalopsyche anomala. The sequence continues at coordinate 6,725,370 of CM062843.1, forward strand.
CAGATGCTTGCGTCGGATAGATGGTGGTTTGATTTTGTGAGGAATTCAGAGATAAGGGAGCGTACAAGACAGCGTCCTGTCACGTCAGTGGTTATGGAGAAACGTTGGAACTGGCTGGGTCACGTGCTGCGGATGCCTCCGGAAAGCCTCAATCCTGCCTGCCTTTTCTTTCGACCGGTGGGATTCCGGCGTCCCGGACGTCCGTCGGGTACTATCCATAGGATGTACTCGGCGGAACTGAGGGATGCTGGCATGTCATGGGAGGAAGCAAAGCAATTGGCAGGAGACAGGGAAACATGGAGGTGCCGCGTGGCGGCCATATGCTCCACATAGGGAGCGAACATGGCCAAAGAAGAGAAAGAAGAAGTTTTAACTGACAGAAAATTGATATTCAAAAACCTCATTGTGCACTTTGTCAATTTTCTTTCACTTACTTACTTCTGCCAAGTATAGTGACAATATACCCTAATATTAACGAATTGGCGAATGCAATGGACTTGGCTGTGTTTGATTCGCTCTCAACGGAAGTCTAGTTAGCTGACTTCATTCATGTAATGTTTCAGGACACCTGTGAGTGGAATCCGTAAAGAAGACATGCTGAATGGCGAGCCGTTCGAGGTCGTACAGCGCGAGGTGGCCGAGCTGCTCAAAGACAAGACCCTGGTCGGGCACGCCCTCAAGAACGATCTCGACGTTCTGTTCCTCAGCCATCCCAGGAGAAGGATAAGAGACACGGCACGGTATAAACCATTTAAAAAGGTAATAGCTTTTTTCTGAAATTACTGAAAAAAAATATATAAATTCATTTAAATATTTGATTAAAATCATTAGAATTTACAAGGAAGTAAACTGAGTAAGCTCCGACAAAAATTCTTCTTCTTCTTTGACTATATTTGCTCCCTATGTGGAGCATATGGCTGCCACGCGGCACCACCATGTTTCCCTGTCTTCCGCCAATTGTTTTGCTTTCTCCCATGGCACGCCAGCACCTCTTCGAATACATCCTATGGATTGTACCCGACAGTTGTCCAGGACGCTGGAATCTCACCGGTTGGGAGAATAGGCAGGCAGAATTAAGGCGTATTTGCAGCACATGACTCAGCCAGTTCCAACGTCTCTCCATAATCACTGACGTTATAGGTCACTGTTTAGTACATTCCCTAATCTCCGAATTCCACCTCACCCCCGCTATCCAACGCAAGCGGATACTATCCATAAGATGTATTCGGCAGGACTGAGGAATGCTGGCATGTCATGGGAGGAAGCAAAGCAATTGGCGGGAGACGGAAGTATGGAGGTGCTGCGTGGCGGCCATAGGGTGCGAACATGGTCAAATAAGAAGAAAAAATTTTCAATGAACAAAAACTTCAGTAGAATTACAGGGTATTCACAAATGACCAACCGCATGTGAAATAAACGTGTCATTTTATATTCACCTTTAAAGAACTTAAAAAATTAAGAATCAAACGATTTTTGCACCTCCTGTACAGCACACCGTCCGAAGGGTTAAAACAATAATAATGCCTCTTTGTCATTTGTTTCAGATAACAAAAGGAAGTACGCCATCCCTTAAGCGGCTGTCCAAAGAGCTACTGGGCGTCACCATACAGGGCGGAGAGCACAGTTCGATAGAGGACGCGAGGGCCGCCATGCAGTTGTACTGCCTCCACTCCAGGGAGTGGGAAGCGTCGCTGCTGAGCAAAACAAACAAGAGGAATGGCAATTTCGTCTACTGATCAATTCGAATAATTATTTAATGTAGTTTTAACGCCAAGTCTATCATAAGAGTTCCACTGCGCAAAGCGCAAACGGAGTAACCAATAATAACGGAAGATATCTTAGGTAAAAAGATGGCTAACATAGGCTGAGGATTGATAGACAAATGTGGCGTCCATTATCAAACACGGCCAAGTCAGATTCACTTAATTTTTCAGTTTTGAAATGACATCTTAACACTTTGTAAGCGGGCGCTTTTTAGTGATTGGCGCAAAAATATATTACATTCATAAAATTAACACAACTTCTAAACCAATCAATATTTTCGGCTGAAATTTTCAAAGAAATCATATGTGACATTTAATCATTAAAAATAAAATTAAAACATTTTTAATACATCATAATTTCACTACTTTTCTAAGCTGAATATAAAAACCTGTTATTAATTTAGTAGATAGCACTCCACTTCTTATTAATATGAAATATTCAAAATATTCTGTATAAAAAATAACATCAATCAATACCATACAATTATATAAATAATTATAGTTTAAAATCCTCATTCCTACAAATTTACAATCACTGGAAGTGTGAAACCTGATTATTCGAGAAACATGTGTCGCCTTTTTAAGAAAAATACTATGTGTGAACGAACATTCAGGGCATAATAAATTATGAGGTTTATTGCTCATTGTCAAAAAGGGTCACTCGCCGCGGCAGTTATTTTGAAGAAACCATTAAATTATGAGTCAATATACCAACAAAACCAACTGTACGCAATAAACGTATTTTTAAGTTTCCCGCCTATAATGTGTTGATAAACGTCAAGCGATTACATTCCATACAGAATACTGAACGACATTCAGTCGACTTATTCGAATCTTGCCATCTGATTGGCCATTGATGACGTTGGCCGTGGGATAACAATAAGTTGCCTGCTGCGGCCTAGTTGGTTAGAGCTTGCCTACTGACCGGGCGGGTCTGGGTTCCATTCCCGGTAAGTTCAATGTCGAATGTAGATTTTTCAATTTAAATTTCAGACCCAAGACGTGTGGGTGTTTGTGATGTCAATATACCTCGAGTTTTTCTCGTATGATTTTTTAACTTTTAAATATTTGGCGCATCGGTTTTAGCTTTTTTAAATAATACCTTTAGATTGGCCACGTTTGATTGTAAAACATTTATTTAATGTTGATCTTTATAAAATTTACAAACTGAAATATATATTGAATTGTAGATATGAAAATTCCGTAGTTGATAAAAAAGGCTTGGCCGTGTTTGATACTGCAGCGATATCGCGCCGGTAAAAGTTTTATTGAAGCCAATTTTTTCATGCCATTCGACGCTAAATCAGTTTCTACGCAAACGTGCGCCGATAAACGTCGAGGAAGCGTTTTTAACACTGGTTTTGACAACTCTGAATGATCGAAATCGGAGTTGAGCGGGCGGCGGTTACGTGTAAAATTTTACGCTCTATTGTGTTCAGTGATTGTTGAAATATCAAAAATACAAAATCCGTCTATACCCATTCGATCTTCAAAACAAGAGAAACTAACTAACTGCCCATCACGTCCGAATCCCATTTTTGAACCCTTCTGCTATTCGTAACAAACCGTCCTCGTAGAATAACTTCAATTGACTTACGTTCAACAAGGTTTCATGGGTCTCGGTTTCTGTGATCAGAAGGGTTTGGGTTCAAGTCTCGACAAGGAAAATACAAAATTTAGATTTTCAATTAGTGTTTTTTCTCGTTGAGTATAATACTGAATTCATATTTTTTGATTTAAAAAAAAATATATCCGTCACCTTGGGTAGCATTTGCCGGAATACCACTGTTATGTATACATAGTTGTTCATTAGTCAGACAACTCCGAGGAATCGAAATTATATTCACATGTAAATTTTTTACACTATCGCAGCGATGGGTAACCTTTGACGCCCAAAAACAAAGAATAATTACTAGGGCTGCAAAAATTATTAATACTCAATGTGACACGGCACCCGGGTCAAGACAGTTTTTTTTTTGTCAGAATTTTATTACGCCGAGCTTCAAAGGTTACCCATCACTGCTCTATCGAGGACAGTGATAAATAAAAAAATTACTCGATAAAGATACTATTGCCGATGCAATTCTAAATAATTAAGCAAAATGTACTGTCTGGGTAATTACATGTATATTTCTAAATGTCCTTTGTTGATCTCAACCTAAGTACGTAATCTGTTAACATTTGAATATTGGTTTTCCTATTATCTTAAAATGGGATATTTGGAGCTGTCTTACTAATGAAATGGACTAAACTGTGTGAAAAGTTTTTTTTTCACAATATCCGCTCCCTACTCGGAGCATATCGTCGGTAATTTTCTCCAACCTCGTATCTCGACAAGTTTTCAGGAGACACATAAATGTACTTTATTCTATCGCTTTCTATCACGGTAAAACACCACTGGAATGGTTTTGCCCTCGGTATCCTTGAGAAAGTGAATAAGAAAGGAAGCAGTGACGTTTCCATCCATGCTATATCCTCTCCGCCACGCTAAACATAGCGCATGACCATATTTTTTTAATAAACTTTTCAAAATGGATTCCAGTATCGAGCAACGGTTTTGGATATTGTCAAATTCTTATCATATCGACTGTGGAAAGGAAAAAGGACGTAACCCACATTTTTTTCAACTTGATTTTTGATAGAACGTGTACCAAACTTGATACACGTTCTATCAAAAGGATGCAAGCTGCAAATGCCGAATTAGTATCTAAATTTAGCTTTTAAGTTTGAAAAGGATGACCTTGTAATAAATTAAAACCAAGAAAAAAGACCGAAATAAAGGTATTTCCTAGACAATTTTTTAAATTAATATTATATTATGTCAATTAAACACCAGTTTAGAAGTCTCCGTGCACTTCAAGGTTGTGTATAATTCATAATTTGCATATGGCTCAAAATCATCAAAACACGTTTTTTGCGCCTCCTGTAAAATTTGATATGTGTGGGTTATGTCCTTTTTCCTTTCCACAGTCGATATAATATGCGTTCTTGCTTACGACTGAAGTTTTAGGCGACACAATTAGTTTTTTTTGAATTATTATTCAACATGATTAACGATTTGGCCATCACACAATGTCCGATTCTCTGTCGCTGCCGGCTTCCCTCCTTATACTTAGACTCCTGTAGCTCCGTCTAGTACATCCTATAGATGGGGACTTACAACCATTTGAATATTTCTTTTCCTATTATATTAAAACTCTTATTTCCTATTAACTTAAAACTTAAAACTAAAAATATTCACAATGGACTGTCCGTGTGCCTCTAAGATTCAGCTCAAAATGACCGAGTAGAGGGCGTGGTGTGTAAGAGACGGTAAAACAAAACGTTATAAGCGTGGCGGTGTGGAATTTAAAGTGCCAAGATTGTGTCTTGCGCTACTGCACGTGTTATTGTATTTAATGTTTTTTTTTTTTGCAAATTTTAACTGCGTGGACTCTAGATTATGAATACTCGAACAACAAGGACCCCCCCCCATGTCTTATTTCACTATGAAATTCATCAAAATTATGTAAATTTCTTACGTTTATATACAGCCTTTAGATTTACGCTAATTTTAATTATAAATAAAATAAATTATACATAGTTTGATTTCAAAAAACAATTCAAGGCGCGGTGGGTGAAAAATTTTGACCTTTTTTTTTTCATGAAAAAATATAACAAAACCTGCCTTATAAATTATAAGTATATTCGCTGCTCTGACTCGAACTCGTATCTAAACTTTCAAGGGGCACAAAACGCTATTTAATAATTATTTTTTTCGTTTTTTATATTTAGGATTAATTGAATCTGCATTGAATTGAACTACTTTATAGCAAAGTAAATAATTGTTATGTTTTTAATTCTGTAAGAATTATCAAATAGATATTGAAAATATTTGATTTCTCTATATGTTCATGAAGCAAGTAGAGATGTATAAATATGATACGAGTTTGAGTCGAAGTAGCGATTGATACGAAGAAAATTTATTAGTATAGTAATTATTGTTAAAAATAATTGTGTTACGTGTAATTTTCTAAAAAATAAAAACTGTTGGAATGTCTTACTTTTAAGGATTAAAAAAACCGTTTTTTTATTGCAACCACATCCTTTGGGGGCTTAAAGTTGACTTTTTCTATTTTTGGGATATTTCTGGAGTATTTCAGGGGACGAAATAATCAAATATATTCCAGAATTTTAGGGAATTCTGAGACATCAGAAACACCCATGCCTTTGAATATATATTGGTAAATCAATACTGGGACATGGAGTCCACAAACTCATTAAAAATTCACTTGTTCCATTCAGACACATTTATTTCTTCAAAAGATACAAAAATACACTTAGAAAGAGATATACCATTATCATAAATATACCATTGTATAAAAAATATTAATCCATAAGAATAAATTACTTAGTGAAGACTCGATCCAATAAAAACTCGTCACTGCTTGTTGTCGAGATCTTTCACAGATGGCGATTAAATTAAATTTAATGATTTTTGTTTATTTTCGTAGCTTAAAAATCTATTTATGAAAATCATTGTACAGGGATTCGAATCCTGCACCACTCCGTTCAATTCAAACAACTCGATTTGAATCAGGTTGATCGGTACCGCTCCACTGGTTTATGGTACTGGTTTACGGGACATCACAAAAATCATTGTAAAAACAGTGCGTAGAATTAATTTGAATATCTCGCAATTCGTCCGTTGCAAAAAGCTTATTGATGGTAAATGAGTCTTAAAACATCTTTCCACTGCTGGATGAACCAGCAGCCGCCGCCGAGCTACTCGCGCCACCAGAACTGGCAGCCGCGGCCGCTGCTGAACTTCCGCCGGCAGAAACAGCCACACTAGCAGCGCTAGAGCCTCCACCAGACGCTGCTGCTGCTGCCGCTGCGCTACTTCCACCTGCCGCACTGGCCGCTGCAGCGCTGGACCCTTTACCGCTGGATCCGGAACTCGAGCTCGAGCTGGAACCTTTACCGGACGACGAATTCGACGTTTGTCCATTGCTTGAAGAAGACTCCGAGGTTTTCATCATCGGTGAAGTATTTATCTTTGTTTTCATCAATGGGTTTTCTCTTTTGTTTGCGGTTTTGGTTTTCATCGACATATCGTCTTCCGACGACATAGATTCCTGCATCTTTGGTTTGTTTATTTTCAACGTTGGTTTCATGCCCATATTACTAGTTTGTTTCATGGGCATTTCTTTTTTCATCGCGGACATCGGCATATCATCATCAACGCCCCAGTCGCTGGCTGTTGATTTTTTCATTCCCATGTCATTTGTCGTCATCTTGTTATTTTTCATTGGCACGTTGTTCTTCATCATGGGTTTTTTGATTGACATCTCATCATCCTGCCATTCATTTACCGCGGGCCTAGTGTTCTTCATCGTTGGTGTTTTCATTGGTACGTCATCTTCATTCCAGTCATTTGTATTTTTCATGGCCATACCGTTTTTCATTATGGCCATTTCGTTTTTCATCACGGCCATATCGTTTTTCATCATTGACATATCGTCTTTGGTCATGGGCCTGTTCATATACATATCGTTTTTCCCCATAGACATATCACTCGGCATCGGTTTATTCATATAAATATCATTTTTCTTCATTGACATATCGTTCATCATCGGCTTATTCATTAACGTGTTATCTTTTATCATGGCCTTGTTAATGTACATGTCATTTTTCATCATTGACATATCGTTCATCATCGGTTTATTCATCAACATGTCATCTTTCATCATGGGCTTTTTCATATATATGTCATTTTTCATCATTGACATGTCATTCATCATTGGTTTATTCATTAATATGTCATCTTTCATCATGGGTTTGTTTATGTACATGTCATTTTTCATCATTGACATATCGTTCATCATTGGTTTATTCATCAAAATGTCATCTTTCATCATGGCTTTGTTCATGTATATGTCATTTTTCATCATTGACATATCATTCATCATTGGTTTATTCATCAACATGTCATCTTTCATCATGGGCTTTTTCATATATATGTCGTTTTTCATCATTGACATGTCATTCATCATTGGTTTATTCATTAATATGTCATCTTTCATCATGGGTTTGTTTATGTACATGTCATTTTTCATCATTGACATATCGTTCATCATTGGCTTATTCATCAAGCTGTCATCTTTCATCATGGCTTTGTTCATGTATATGTCATTTTTCATCATTGACATATCATTCATCATTGGTTTATTCATCAACATGTCATCTTTCATCATGGGCTTTTTCATATATATGTCGTTTTTCATCATTGACATGTCATTCATCATTGGTTTATTCATTAATATGTCATCTTTCATCATGGGTTTGTTTATGTACATGTCATTTTTCATCATTGACATATCGTTCATCATTGGCTTATTCATTAACATGTCATCTTTCATCATGGCTTTGTTCATGTATATGTCATTTTTCATCATTGACATATCATTCATCATTGGCTTATTCATCAACATGTCATCTTTCATCATGGCTTTGTTCATGTATATGTCATTTTTCATCATTGACATATCATTCATCATTGGCTTATTCATCAACATGTCATCTTTCATCATGGCTTTGTTCATGTATATGTCATTTTTCATCATTGACATATCATTCATCATTGGCTTATTCATCAACATGTCATCTTTCATCATGGGTTTGTTTATGTACATGTCATTTTTCATCATTGACATATCGTTCATCATCGGTTTATTCATTAACATGTCATCTTTTATCATGGGTTTGTACATGTATATGTCATTTTTCATCATTGTCATATCATTCATCATAGGTTTGTTCATGTATATATCATTTTTCATCATTGACATATCATTCATCATTGGCTTATTCATCAACATGTCATCTTTCATCATGGGTTTGTTTATGTATATATCATTTTTCATCATTGACATATCATTCATCATTGGCTTATTCATTAACATATCATCTTTCATCATAGGTTTGTTTATGTACATGTCATTTTTCATCATTGACATATCGTTCATCATCGGTTTATTCATTAACATGTCATCTTTCATCATGGGCTTGTTCATGTATATGTCATTTTTCATCATTGTCATATCATTCATCATTGGTTTATTCATTAACATATCATCTTTCATCATGGGTTTGTTTATGTACATGTCATCTTTCATCATTGACATATCGTTCATCATCGCTGAATGCATCAATATGTCATCTTTCATCATGGCTTTGTTCAAGTAAATGTCATTTTTCACCAATGACATATCGTTCATCATTGGTTTATTCATCAACATGTCATCTTTCATCATGGGTTTGTTCATGTACATATTGCTTTTCATCATTGACATATCATTCATCATCGATGGATGCATTAACATGTCATCTTTCATCATCGGCTTGACCATTGACATATCATTCATCAGCGCTGGATGCATCAACATGTCGTCTTTCATCATCGGCTTGGCCATTGACATGTCATTCATCATCATTGATTTGTCGCTTTTCATCATGGGCTGGTTCATGGGCATGCTCATCGACATATCATTCATTTTCCCCATAGACATGTTGGCATCCCACTCTGGGTTTCGCTTCTTCATCATGGATATTTCGTCTTTCCACGTAGGGTTCATGGTCTTCGTTGGAGGCATCTCTTCCATCCATCCATCTTCATTCTGATTGGGTGCAGCTTCTCCGTGGATAATCTAAAGATGTAAAAACAATTAATTAGTGAATATGTTTAGCATGTCATCAAACAATCATGCAAAATTTCAGTCTGATTCAAAAGTAACTTTGCGGTAATTCATTTTCACATGAAATAAAATTTGATTGCTTTGTTATTCCACTGTTTGTGTACCCCATTAAGACACGTGTTTTGAATATTCCGACTGAATTAATTTTATCTATAAATGCCCTGAAATTCGTAAGTCCACCCTTCCAATTATAAAATAACCAAATGTAGCAAGAGCGGTTAGTTAACCACTAGTTCTGTCCCAGCCCTTTACTTACTATCCCTCACGATGAAAAATACTGTTCGTATTGGAATTTGAACCCGTGTGATCACGGAAGCCAACGAAGGCGTTGACCGCTGCACCACGGATCCAATATTAAGGTGCTTTAGTTAAAAGGCCAAATTTGGATAATAACTGAATTTAAAATATTATATGGGCTTTGTAAAATAAAGGCCCCAAGTCTGCGCCTCTTGCGCTTATGAAGTAATTTATCAGTGTTGGTTAAATTCAATTGGTACGTTGAATTTTGTTAATTTTTCTCTAGCGCAGGTTTGCAACTTGCCTCCATTTTGAAAGAGCGTAATTGAGGTGAGTTGGGAATATAAGGTGAAGTATAATTTCACTATTCCCTCCGCCATCCGCCACGGCCATACATATGTGTCCAACAGACGCTTCCCGTGGCGTAACGAACGTTATGCGTTGTTTAGTTTTGTGCTAGTATTGTCGTCGGGTACTATCCATAGGATGTACTCGGCGGAACTGAGGGATGCTGGCATGTCATGGGAGGAAGCAAAGCAATTGGCGGGAGACAGGGAAACATGGAGGTGCCACTATGCTCCACATAGGGAGCGAACATGGCCAATGAAGAAGAAGAAGATTGTCTCGGGAACAATTGACCCAAGACTTGGCGGCTTGCTCTTAATATATACAAAGAGGTTTTATGAATGCAAATCTACTCTTTCTCCATAGGTAGTTTGCTCTGGTACAGGCGTGGGGAACCTGCGGCCTTTTGGCTACTCTGGTGCGGCCTTCTGGCCAATTCTCTAATTCAGTAAATTTTTGTAATTTC
>CM062843.1:6736016-7023254 GCA_031772345.1 Himalopsyche anomala
TTTCTTTTTTGGTCTGACATTTGAGAGCGCAATGAATGCCGTTTGTCATTCGCCTGATTTAATTAATGAATGTTGAAGATGATAGATTTGAGCTTAATGCTTCTGGTTCTCTTGAAGTGAGACATCACAGATATCTTTTTGGCAAACCTCTTGAGTAGACCGAGTTGTAATACTACTACTAGCTCGGCCCGCCATTTTTAAGCTATTTTTAATTTACATCAAGAGTTAAATTGGTTGAAAGAAGAACCACTCAAAACAGATTTATTGTTTTAAACTTGTTGTGCGGACCGCTTGAAGGTCAGGTTGACAACCTGCGGCTGCAAATTAATTGCAGTAACAAATTGTCATTAATCGTTAGCACACCTGTAGCTCGTTAATTTAATTGAAGTTTTATTTCAACGGCTTAATTAACAATCCTAGCCACACAGTATATTGCTTTCACAAATAGTATTAATTCACTTTATGCTATGTATATATTTTTCTACTTTAGTCTTTTAATAAATGATCAGTCAATCCGTCCTGGGTGGAGGTTTCCTGTAGGAGTTACTGGCCCGAGGGCCAGGACTTACCAATCAGGATAATGAACACGCTTAGATTAACACAAATGATATATAACGCTGTAACTTAACACTATAATAGTTTATGAACTGTGAGTGGCTGACTTATGTATCAGTGTCGTGGGGTATGCCAAACCGGCAACCCCCCCCCTTGAATGGCTTGGAAGCATCTGAGGCGGCGACCCCCACGAAAGCTCTTTCCTCTCTGTGCCTCCTTGGGCACTTCTCTTCTATATGGAAGTCTGCGGCAGGCCTTATCTCTAATAGGTCTTCCTCTTTCCCTTCTCTTGTACAGGGATCGGTTCTCGAAAGGGCAGTCCTGGGGCTCTTGGAATTCATGTGCCCTCCCTCTGGTGATCTTTTCTATACCGCCGATCTTTTTCAAGTACGCAGTAACTTTTCTTCATTAAAAAGGCACTCCACACTTGGGGGAACCTTTGCTAGGCCTTCCCTGATATGCGTCTCCTTTACTCTAGCTAACAGTTGGGTTCGACGGTGTTGGACTTTCTCTGCCTTTCTCCCGCAAACAATCTGCGTAATATCTTCCGATATAATGTGGTAGGTCCTTTTACAATCCTATCTGCGGCCCAATCCACAATTGATTGTAACCCATCACGCAATGCTTCCTGCTGTGCCAATAGCGCACTCGACAGCGCTGCAAAGGTTCGTTCCGTCATTTGTGAAGTTGTGGGTCCTTGATCGTATTGACGCAACACCTCATTCACCTCCAGATCCGTGAATACCGGAGTGGCTGCATACTTTTTCTGGGTCTCCGCGAACTGCAAGCCCGCCCACTACCTCGATCAGAATCTGTGTATGGCACCAACCTTTTTTACTCTAGCAGCCTCAGCTCTAGGAATCGGGGGCTCTTTCACCGTCCCGCCAAATTCTCTCAGTTGAAGTTTCGTAGAGGGTATAGGTTCTACTGGAGATAGACTCGCCTACTGATTCTTGCGGTCTCTAGCGTCGGTTGGCGGTGTGATCAGCTTCTCACATCCCCATTGCGACATCAGTAAACTGGATAACTGAATCATCTGACTCTAGTTGGCTGATGCGATCTCTCTGACGCTTTGTCACACATTTCGCACTTATTTCACTTACACAATCTTACCATTCGGTTACATCTTCTTCGTCACATTCGGCACATATTGAAATTTGTGCAATTGCTTCCGCAATGTCTCCTATACCAGTGCTCCCCAACCTGGGGTCCACGAAAATGTTCATTCTTTCAACATTCTTTGCGATAAAATATGAACATGTGAAATAAAAAAAATTCAGGAGTCCACAGATTATTGTTTTCAGATTTAGGGGTCCGTGCAGGGTTGCCAGGTTTCCAAAATGACAGATCGGGACATTCATTATCTAGAACGATCAACAAAAAAAAAAAACGGGTATTTATTTAAATTATAATATATACATACTAGCTGTAAGCCCGTTGACCTCAACGGGGGGATTTTTGTTGCATTTTTAAGTAGTCCTGGCGTGTAGTTGTACTGGCGTGAAAAATAAATTACAAACCTATTTATTGAATAAGCCAGAAATTCTGATAGTAAAAGAAATATATCTCGAGGCATATATCGACAGCCCTGCCCTGCAGTATTTAAATTGTAAATTATTTAATTTTTGGAATAATGTTTAAGTTTGCTAACTATTTTTCGTAGTAGCAAAAATAGACCTCGTTAATTACTTAATTTTTGGAATAATGTTTAAATTTACTAACAATCATTTTTCGTAGTAGCAGAAATAGATCTCGTAAATTATTTAATTTTTGGAATAATGTTTATGTTTGCCAACAACCATTTTTTGTAGTAGCAGAAATTTCGTAAATTATTTAATTTTTGGAATAATGTTTAAGTTTGCTAACAACTATTTATCGACCCCCACGAAAGCTCTTTCCTCTCTGTGCCTCCTTGGGCACTTCTCTTCTATATGGGAGTCTGCGGCTGGCCTTATCTCTAATAGGTCTTCCTCTCTCCCTTCTCTTGTACAGGGATCAGTTCTCGAAAGTTCTTGAAAGTCTCTTGTATCAGTTCTCGAAAGGCTCTTGGAATTCATGTGCCCCCCCTCTGATCTTTTGATCTTTTCTTCTTTACTGTGATCTTTTCTATACCGCCGATCTTTTTCAAGTACGCTGCTAACCTTTCTTCATCAAAAAGGCACTCCACACTTGGGGGAACCTTTGCTAGGCCTTCCCTGATATGCGTCTCCTTTACTCTAGCTAACAGTTGGGTTCGACGGTGTTGGACTTTCTCTGCCTTTCTCCCGCAAACAATCTGCGTAATATCTTCCGACATCATGTGGTGGGTGGATTCTCCTCCGAACTGCCCCAATATCGTTATGTATAATTCTGAAAGAGTTGGAGCGACAGTCCTATCTGCGGCCCAATCCACAATTGATTGTAACCCGTCGCGCAATGCTCCCTGCTGTGCCAATAGCGCACTCGACAGTGCTGCAAAGGTTCGTTCCGTCATTTGTGAAGTTGTGGGTCCTTGATCGTATTGACGCAACTCCTCATTCACCTCCAGATCCGTGAATACCAGAGTGGCTGCATACTTTTTCTGGGTCTCCGCGAACCGCAAACCCGTCCGACCGCTCGATCCGAATCGTATGGCGCCAACCTTTTTTTTATTATAGCAGCCTCAGCTCTGGGAATCGGGGGCTCTTTCACCGTCCCGCCAAATTTGAAGTTTCGTAGAGGGTATTGGTTCTACTGGAGGCAGCAGGGGGTCCGCGAAAATGTTCATTCTTTGGATATTTATTTGTTTATAGGAATTTTACATTTATTTTAAATTTCAGTCATGTCATCTTCTTCTGGAACATCATCATAACATATCAAATTCTGAATTCCGTTCTGATTTTCCTCCAAATCTAATTGCTGTTGAATCATTGGTCCGAGTCTCTCGTGTCCTGCAATATAGCTATCCTTAAATGAGTATTGCTTGTCTAAGTAGCCTGTTCATAGTGCATTGGAAACACAACTGTCAGTTATTTTATACCGTGAATTCTTCACCCAATTCACAAATTTTTGTAGGCCAGGCTTCACAAAATTTCCATGTTTATTTCTCAACATTCTGTTTTCAGTGTGTTCGTTAATTTCCATGCACAAATAATCCTGGAATGGCTTGTTTGTCTGGAGATAGGCAGCCATTCCCGCTGGAATCATTATTTGATCAATCCTCTTCTCAGCAAGGAAGTTTTTCATGTCTTTAGCGCTGTGAGTACCGGCTGAATCCCAAATTAATAAGCCTCTGGCGACCCCTAAACAGAGGTGGCAGCATAAAATTGACCCACTTATAACTGCTTGGGTGTGAACCAGGCTTTTTCACTTGCACAAGGACACAAATTTTTGAAACGCGTTCAATCTTGTCATACTTATACCCTTGGTGATGATTAACTGTGAGGCTTTCTTGCCGTCCAGACGAATCGCTAAAATACAGGTAATTCATGCCACATTTTGGCGTTCACATTATTTTAACTAGGGCTTATTTTTGGGGCGGGCTTATATTCCAAGCAAATCCAGAAAATTATGCTAGGGCTTATTTTCGGAGAATGTCTTATTTTCGGAAAAAGACGGTAGTCTTGTTCTACCCTCTATCTTTCTATCCCTACTCTCTTTGGAAAAAAAAGAGGGGTTAAGCAACTGACGAGTAGTTCTCGTAGAAACACTTCTGTTGAGACAAACTACATTGGGAGCGGACATGGTAAAAAAAAAAACGTTACCCCTTTATGAATTATTGATATTAACCATAGCAGTCTTAAGTTCCAAGCAGTGCTGTAGAAAATCAGCAAATTATGAGCGGGCCGTTGAATCCCTGCCTTTACTAACAAAATGTATAGCGGTTATACGTAGATCAACTATAAATTCCAATTTATGAGCTTATTTTTCGTTAAATGTACCATGTATGTTTGAAAGATTTCTTGTATGGATATTCTGTGATTCGTTGGTGTTATTAATTTACAATTTACGATACATCGGAAGGGCCATATATGCAAATTAAGTAATGATTGTAAGAAATATAGCGAATGGCAAGAAATGCGAAGTGTGGTAAAACAAATAAAATTTAACTTCCCACTAGGGATTCTGAAGTCTCGGGTTTTTCAAAGTCCCGGGACTCGAGACGTGATAAAGTCAAAGTCCCGGGACTTGGGACTTTTATTTCCCCTTCAATAAAATTATAAATTTATTAAAATTAAATATTTGTATGTATGTACTAAAAATGGATGATAACGGTTCATGTATTAAAAAAATAACAATGAATTGGATAAAATTATGATCGTTACTTCACAAATCACAATACAGCTGAAAAATAGTGAAAAACATGTGTAAATAAAAATAAATTTCGAGATTAATATTAATTGATTAAAATCACAATAATGACGTTGGTTTTTTTAATGAACTATCCAACCTCATATTATGTATTAAAATATTGTAAAAAAAACAATTTAAATAAAATGATTTGGCATCTTTGTTTGCTTTTGTTCTCAGAGATTTTTAATTAAAAACCTTAGAAAATGTGATTTTTTCTTATTTAAAAAAAATAAATAATTGAAAAGATATATAAGTACAATATATATATGTATTTGCTTCAAAATAACTGTAATAAATGGTTTCATAATGATGTGATATTACTTTGAAAATTATGACGCCGGCCCGCTCATCTGAAAAAAGTACCTGTTTTCAACTCAATAGAATGGCTTTCACTATAGGGGGCTTTGTTCATAAAAAAAAAACAAATGTTCTATCAGGTCCACAATAAATTTACAGAATTACAGGGTAAAACAATAGGTTTAGGTTTTTTTAAAAAAAACTATATTTATGTTCACAATTTTTAATTTTATTTTGAATGTGTAGAATATTACAATCATAACTATAATTATTACATTTTATACACATCTAAAGTATGATATCGGTGAAAACATTCACCGATACAAAGGCCGGGCTTTCTCTCACAAGTTACGCAAATGTATCGCGTTTCTTTCCTACCTCCAGGAATTTTTCTGTTCGAGCATACCAGGCAATCTTTATGCTTCCCTTGAGGGTTGGGGTATAAGAAATGACCCTTTTTGTCCAATCTTTGCTCCCTATCGGTCGTGGAAACCCGTCCAGTTTTAATAGTTGGAGCCCGAAAATCACCAACCAAACTCAACAATAATTCTTCTCGGAATTTGATGTGATATTGCTTTTCTTCCTTCTTGAGTTGCGCGGTGGTTATACAGAATATAAGAATTGATGATTGACGTCTCCATCCCCCAGAAAAAAAGCTTTCTCCACCATTTGAGTGTTTTCCTCATGAAGCAATATGATGTTGCATATTGATCTGCAAGATCAACGCCGCCCATATTTTTGTTGTATTTCAATACGACTCTAGGTTTTTGGATTTCTTCTGGTGTTTCTGTTGGTTGAATGTTCAGTGTCCTCCCCCTTATCGCACGTCTTACTGCGCGCCATGTTGATCGTGGCCTCCTTCTTATAGTCTCTGAGGAAGTATCACACCATGTGCTCAGCATCGTCACAACTCTTTGATCGCGCCATGCCATTACCATAATTTTTTTTTTGCGGAATGCGATTTTATTACCTTTGGCTAGTTTTGGTTTTTTTACTTCATCTGGTAATCCTATTCTATTCACCATGATACCGACGATTTGAAACTTTCGATACCCAAGTATCGAAAGTTTCAAATTATTGTATAAATGCAATACAATTCTTGATGTAAATGACAAATCTGGTCGAATGAGAGCATCAGTTGTTATTTTACCATAATATGGTACAAAAGAATACACATAGCTGGTTTTAGAATCTGCTAAAACGTATATTCTCACCCCCCATTTTGTAGGCTTCTTCGGGTTGAAAGAAATATACATAAATCTTCCTTTGAATCCCACCGTCGATTCATCTACTGATAAATTTTCATTGGGAACTAAATGTTCTCGAAATTTTCCTTCCAGGTACATTAGGAAATTGTTCACTCTTTGAATTCTGGTTCTAAATTCTTGCATACCACTTGAGATTGTTTCTAAATGTAAAGACCAAAAAATTTGCAAAAACCCACTTATAACTGCTTGGGTGTGAACCAGGCTTTTTCACTTGCACAAGGACACAAATTTTTGCATTTAACATATTGGCGTTCACATTATTTTAACTAGGGCTTATTTTTGGGGCGGGCTTATATTCCAAGCAAATCCAGAAAATTATGCTAGGGCTTATTTTCGGAGAATGTCTTATTTTCGGAAAAAGACGGTAGTCTTGTTCTACCCTCTATCTTTCTATCCCTACTCTCTTTGGAAAAAAAAGAGGGGTTAAGCAACTGACGAGTAGTTCTCGTAGAAACACTTCTGTTGAGACAAACTACATTGGGAGCGGACATGGTGGTAAAAAAAAACGTTACCCCTTTATGAATTATTGATATTAAATGTATTTATTATTTTTCTATATTTTGTTGTTAGTTAATATTGTCATTTCACATGTGAATAAATGAAATTTGGTACAAACAAAACAATTGTTTTTTTCTCTCGTCCGATTATACCCGTCAGTCATTCATCCGAAGGTGTTATTCTCATTTTTTTTTTTGATCTAACACTTACGGGGATGTCTCTGAATCCGTCTTCACTGTTGGTATCACTTAAATGTAATAAATGCGGCTAATTTCACTGTTGTTGTAGTCGATCTGTCAAACGTCGACAGAATTTTATTCTTAATGTCTGATTAACCACGTCGAAATCTTTTATGAGAGTAATTTTGACAGCTTATTTCAAAATAACCTCTTGATTGTTGAAATGAATAATAAAAAAAAAATTATTAACTGTGAACATAGCCACAATTGTTGCGTATTATATTTGTACTGACCATTCATTCAGTACTTCATAGCTGCACTCGATTAAAACCAAATGCCACTTATTCAACGCTTGCATTCTGCCGGTACTGCTTTACGGTTTCGAATCATGGCACCTGACTAAGGCTCAGAAAAACCGTATACTGAGCATCGAGAACAAATGCTTGCGTCGGATAATGGGGGTGAGGTGGTTTGATTTTGTGAGGAATTCAGAGATAAGGGAGCGTACACAACAGCGTCAGTGGTTATGGAGAGACGTTGGAACTGGCTGGGTCACGGATGCCTTCGGAAAGCCTCAATCCTGCCTGCCTCTTCTTTCGACCGGTGGGATTCCGGCATCCCGGACGTCCGTTGGGTACTATCCGTAGGATGTACTCGGCGGAACTGAGGGACACTGGCATGTCATGGGAGGAAGCAAAGCAATTGGCGGGAGACAGGGAAACATGGAGGTACCGCGTGGCGGCCATATGCTCCACATAGGGAGCGAACATGGCCAAAGAAGAAGAGAAGAGAAGATTCATTTAGTAAAATACTGACCCTTAACCTTTAGAGGAGTGAATAGATATACCAGCCATACTCAACCTTTTTTTCCTCCGGGCCGCATTCTGATATTTGCTTCTCTGCGTGGGCCGCAACATATTTATGGTATACTCTTTTTTTTTAGCTCACCGAGGAATTTGAAATCCTCGATTTGATAAGAGCTTACTGGGCGGCAGGTTGAGTATGGCTGATCTATACAGACCTTACTTTAATGCCTTTTCTTAACATGACAATTTTGTGACCTTCATTCTTAGAGCATATATATACTTACAGACAGACACTAATATGTTGAGTAGTACTTCCATACTCATTTACAGAAAAATGGCGCCGACGTACATGTACGTCCATACTCCTCTAAAGGTTAAACAATTGAAATACAGTGTCAAAAGGATCGAGATGTACGCTTATTTTATTTTTTTAATTTAATACCTTTCTACCAAGTATTGACAGTGAACTCCTTAGAAATCATTACGTGTATGTGAACACAATTTTGAGAAAACTAGATGTAGGACATAGGACCCAACATGAACGAATGTTGGGTTAGGAAAACGAAAGACCAAATTAAATTTCGTGAAATAAAAATATTTATTCATAAATAAAACATAAATACTCTTTATTTTAAAACTAAAAAACGTTTGAGACCAATGAAAATGCACCAGATGTGATGGACAGACAAACTGTTCAGTTTTTATTACTAACGACTACATACATGGACACAGACAGACATTAATTAAGCATCGTCACATTAACAGCGGATAATGTTAGTAAAACGACAAGCACGGTACCGCCGCTAATGCTAACGGTTTATTTTGAACTGCACGTTTTTGAGGCAGCGTTCCGTCCAATGAGAAAAGCAAATTTTTGCAACGTTCTGATACCGTCACAGTCGTTAAAAATTTCGATTGTTGCCGGAGTAGAGCCAAAGTATTGTATCTCAAATCAAATCGTATTGTGAAAACTGAATTTGAAAGTTTGCATCGTTAATCAAAGACACTGATTCGGACTATTGCAAGTTATAATTGTGGGGCTCGAATTTTTTTAGGGTTGACACCAACGTTCCCGCCAAGCTGCGCCCGGCCGCGCAGCAGTTGGGAAGCCCCTGCTCACTCATTCCGGGTTGGCGCGCACTACAAGACTGTTGTTCAATTAATATTTGATTGGTCCGCGCACCTAACCTCTTGCTTTAGAGGGAACATTGGTTGACACCGCCCACTGTCTTGATGATTTTTGTAATCCCAAATATGACACATATTCTTCTTTGACCATATTCGTTTCCTATGTGGAGTATATGGCCCCTACATCTTTCCGTCTCCAACCAATTGCTTTACCTCCTCGCATGAGATGCCAGCATCCCTATGTACAGTACCCGACGGTCATCCGGTACGCTGGAATCCCACCGGTAGAAAGAAGAGGTAGGCAGGATTGAGGCTTTCCGGAGGCATTCGCAGCGTCTCCATCACCACTGACGTGATGGGCGATGTCTTGTAGATTCCCGTATCTCCCAATCCCTCACAAAATTAAAACCAAATGCCATTTGTTCAACGCTTGCATTCATTCTACCACTACTGCTTTACAATAGCGAATCATGGCACTTGACAAAGACTCGGAAAAACCATAGACTACATTAATTAGTATTATATAAAAACTGTCAGGTGCCATGATTCGCAACCGTAAAGCAGTAAAAGTAACACCTGACAAAGACTCGGAAAAACCGTAAACTGAGCTTCGAGAACAGATGCTTGTGTCGCATAATGGGGGTGAGGTGGTTTGACTTTATGAGGAATTCGGAGATGACGCATATAAGATGGCAAACTTTATCCTCAGTCGGAAACCTTCCAAATAATATACTTTTGAATGGAATCAGGCTCCAGAACCGAATTGGCTTCCGACAACGTCTCCAGCGGCGGTATCGCATCGAGCCTCGGCCCGTGTACAGATTCGTGGTTTGAATCGATCCCGATGTACGAATCGTGCTCGAGATCGATCTCCATATTGTACGGATCGGACACGTGACTCAACAGCGGTTCCAGATCGAAATTATGCTCAGCGGGGTCCTTTTTCGAACACTTTTCTTTCTTAGTTCGCTTCCTTTTCACGCTCAGACCGGGGCAGTTTGGCATGCCCCGCCTGAGACGCGCTGACGTCTTCTGAAGTATCGACGACACGCTCTTGTAGGACGGCACAGCGGTCCTGACCATGACGTCGGTGGAATCGAACGACTCCTTCATTACTTGGTTGTAGACTGACGACGGAGACGATTCTGACGGGAAGAAAAAAAGATAATCAAAATAGCTTTCAACGTTCAAAGAGAAATGTACTTGGCCATATATTTCTTTCGGCTTATACGACGCCAAAATGAGAATTCCACCATCTTTGAGAATGTGGAGCCACCATTTTTTGATAACTTTTAACGTTGTCTATTGATCCCACTATTCATCCTTTTTCTACCTGAATATCACTGCCTTCACTCATATTTGGTTAAGAAGGGTACAGACTTCAGTTAGTCATCAGCCGCGGGGACAGAAACGGCCACCAAAAGCACATGCGATCTTTTGAAGTTCCGTTTTTTTTAATGGACTTTTTTATCAAAACATCGAATTATTTACAGTTCTTTTGTTAATATATTTGTATTGAAATTATAATGATCTAAAGAGGTCAAAATGTGAATATTATTTAAAATTTCACGTTTAGCTATATTTCAACCCCGAATGTTTGCGTGCCACGCGTGGTCACGCTCGTCCTTACTACTGTTCGTACACATTATTACACGGTAATAAAAGGATGAACATGATCATATAATCATGCGGGGTTTCTATACAACGACTTTGCGTTTTTTTTTTTTTAATTTTTGTTAGCAATAAAAGTTATCCGTGACTTCAATATGGCTTAAAAAATATTTTTTTATCGAAAAAAAGCTCTCGTCTCTGGAGGGTTAAAGCTGTTTGTTGGAGCTAATTTAAATTTTATTTCTTCATTGTAAAAGTCTAAAAATTATAATTTGATAATCTGAAGTAATGTTAGACAAATAGATAATTAATATATTTCACATCACGAGTAAAAAAGGATTAAAAAAAATGTTTCTATTAACCTGGATTCTCTTTGAGCTTGTTGATCATCATCCTAAGAGCTTCGGCTCTGATAGCTGCCGGTATTTCGGCGCCGTGATTGTGAACACCGCTCTTCCTGACCAGCGTGACGACGCCCTTATCCCACTTGACTTCACCGCGTGCCGAGCAGCCGTTTCTACGATAATTCTTGCACTGCAGATACATGCTGCTGCAATCCTTACGACGGCTGAGCTGGTAGATGTACCCGTCGAAGAAATACTCGTCTTTTCCTTTACTCGTTTGCAGAACTTTCACTAAGGAATCGGAATTTGTTTGTAGAACTAAATTCGTTTGTAGAACTGGTGTTTGTTCTTCGGCCGCGCCAGCGTTTCTTCGTCGGTTTATGCGGCGATTGGGCGGGTGCCCCCTTATTCTGACGGAGGCTTTGCGCAGGATCGACGACACGTTGTTGTAGGACGGAATGGCTGACGCGACGGCGGCGTTTGTGACGTCAAACGATTTGGACATGACGCGATTGTAAACGGCGAGGGTCGACAAGTCTACGGTGAGGTACCGAAAAAAATGGACAAAACAATATCAATGAAGATAATAATAAACGTCTGTCTAAGGTGCAGTTTCGAATTGTTACTCTTGGATACAAATTCATATTTAAAAAGAATGTTACATTAAAGGATGCGACTTCCACCATCAAACCATGGAGTCACACGTACATTTACTGTGCGCTGTGGTTTGGTTATTAGTCATTAAGAATAGGTTGTTACAATATAAAAAAATTGAAATTATTTCAAACATACTCCGTCACAGAAACCAAATACAAGAGAATCAAATTGCAAATTGCCTCCTTAGTGTTAGCATTCTGACCTATAGAATGTGACGCGCAATTGCGACACGGCCGCAAGAATACCAACCTAGGCTAGTCGACAAAATACTGACCGGGCTGATCCTTCAGCATCTGAACCATCATCCCAAGCGCCTCTGCCCGGATGGCGGCCGTCGTGTCCGGCTCGTGGTTATGCGTGTCGCTTATCTGCACCACCGTCACGTCGGCTCCGTCCACTTTGATGATGCCGCGCCCCCAGCACCCGTTCCTTCTGTAATTCTTACAGTGCAGATACACCTTTCCGAGCTTAGTAGTTCTACTTAACTGATATATATACCCGTCTATAAAATACTCATCGCTGCCTTTACTCGTTTGTAGAACTTTAATAGAATATTTCGGACCGGTGTCGACTTTAGGAAGAATCGAATCACCGATCCCCTTCTCCGACGAATCAGTCGTATTTATATTCAAATCTTTTTTGAGTGAACGCTTCGAGTCTGGACTCTTTTCGGGTATGACGCGCCGTCTCCATACTGGCCTTCCGGTGCCGTTTTTCCTCAGTTTCGCACCAGTCCGTCGTAGGATATATAGTACGTTCTTTAATGTCGGTAAAGTCTTCAGGACTTCGGGATCAGTTGCGTCGTACGACTCCTTGATTACCATATCGTATATGGTAGATGGAGATAGTTCTGAAGACGTACCGAGAAAAAAAAAATATAATTATATATTATAAATATAATATGAAGACTAAAGTAAATTAGATAGCGGAATCGGAAGCTGCGACTAGATTTATAGAACAGGGTTTCTCAACGGGGGGCCACAGGCAAATTTTGAGAAATCTGTAAACTGTTGTCTGAGAAGAGTCTAAAAAAACAAAGTGTTTTCTCGTCTCCCGCCAATTGCTTTGCTTCCTCTGATGATATGCCAGAATCCCTCAGTTTCGCCGAGTACACCCTATGGATAATACCCGACAGTGGTCCGGGACGCAGGAATCCCACCGGTCAAAAGAAGAGGCAGGCAGGATTAAGGCTTTCTTGAGGCATCCACAGCACGTGACCCAGCCAGTTGAAACGTCATTCCATAACCACTGACGTGATGTGGCACGTCTTGCACGTTTCTTTATCTCGGAATTTCTCACAAAATCAAACCCCCATTATCCGACGCAAGCATCTGTCCTCGATGCTCAGTATACGGTTTTTTTTTTCTTAGTCTTTGTTAGGTGCCATGATTCGCTGCCGTAAAGCAGTACTCTTAGAATGCAAGTGTTGAACAAATAATAAAATTAAAATAAAACCACACCAACCTGGGTACTGCTTGTACTTCTCCACCATCATCCCGATGGCCTCCGACCTCACGATTTCCGAGACGTGCGCCGGGTGGTTGTGCGACCCGCTCGTCACTGCCGTCAGCGCCTCCCCATCCTGTGGTTTGATAACGCCCCGCGCCGAGCACTCCTTGTGGCTGTAATTCTTGCACTGGACGTAGATGCTGCCGTGCTTCCCGACGTTGCCGCAGTGGAAGATGTATCCGTCGATCAGATACTCGTCTTTCCTTCGGCTGGTTCGCAGAATTTTGACAGGCGATACATTCTCCGAGCTATCTTCCGGAGGCGGTTTAGAACGCCTCCTCCTGCGGAGATTCGGCGGGCAGTTTGCGATCTTTCGGTACTTCGCCGCGGCCCTGTTGAGGATGTACGACACGTTCTTGTACGACGGAAAAGCCTTTTTGGTCTCGGCGTCTGTCACATCGAAGGACTCGTTCATTACTTCCTTGTATACGGACAGAGGAGTCGATTCTGATATGAAAAATAAGAAAAGTAATCGTGAGGTTATAGTGCAAAACGTACTATTTCCAAAAACCAAACTTTTCAGTAGAGGTAAAACAACTATAGCGAACAACACAAACATAATATTATGATTGAATCAATTAAAAATCATACAATAAACTATTTTGAAATCATTGACCTACTTTATAAACTTGGCATATGGGAAAGAGTATTTTAAATTCGCCATTTTAATGTTTTTTTTTTTTCAATGATGTCATTCATGTATGATGAATGCGGCTGTCAAATTTCACAAGTAAGCCGAAAAACGAATCTCATTTCCGCGCACGTCCGATCGATTTTGATTCGGTCCTTAGTCTGGTCCTCTTCCTGATTTGGTTTCCTGTCAGGAATAAGCAAGAATATTATCCTTTCCTTTACTGTCTTCAGAGCAGATCACAATGTTTAAAATATACAGTCGAATTTGCCAACATTTGACAGCTCAATACAAATAGTGCGTTTTGCCAGTAGAAAGAAAAAAAACCTGAATTCAGATTTCCTATTATCAAAAAATTCAACAATACAAGACAGTCATAACAAACAAAAGGCTTCATTAGATCCTGACACATGAGAACTGTCAGAAATTTCTACCGGTGAAATCGATTTATGCCCAATGCCTCATAAAAGTCCCAGTATATAATCAAATAGCGATAAAAAGTGTTATTTTTTGGCCATACAATGTTGTTTTTTTTTTCAAATAATACGGTTTTTTAAATTCGGGGATTTCTATGAATAACTTGTAAAAAAAAGACTAAAATTCTCACCTGGATAATCTTTGAACTTCTGCATCATCAGCCCTATGGCCTCGGTCCTGATTGCCACTGCGGTATCCGGCCCGTGGCTGTGCGCTTTGCTGACTTGCACGACGCCCACTACTCCGTCGCTGATCTTCAGAATACCTCGAGCCTTGCAGCCGGTTCTGTAGCTCCTGCACTGAACGTACGTCTTGCCATACTTGGTGCTACTCCTTTGGAAGATATGCCCATCGATTAAGTATTCGTCGTTGCCTTTGCTGGTCTTTAAAATTTTAACGGTTATATCGGCTCCGGGATCATTGCGCTCTTTGAAATCGGGATCATTTTCCTCTCTGAAGTCGGGATCATTTTGCTCTCTGAATCCAGAATCATTTTGCACTCTGAGTTCGGGATCACTTATGCCATCCGAATCAAATATCCCGTCTGAATCGGATGCGCATTCCGGATGCGGGTTCAATTTTCTTCTACTTTTTAAAACGGCTCTTCTGATTTTGTGGATAGACGATGCACCTTTTTTGGAGTCGTCATCGTCAGACCAATCTGATCCGAGCACCGGGAAAAATGAAAAAACAAAATGGACACATCGATTAATCAGGGGTTTTAAATGACAAACGATTACAATCAACTCTTTTTTTCACCCGGCTTTGAAGCAACACGGTGCACCAAAAAGAACGAATGCTATGTTTTTACAAAAACAGAAGCGAATGACGGATTTCCTAATTACAAAAAGTTCAACAACACAAAACTATAATAACAAACAAAAGACTTCATTAGATACTAAAACATTAGACGTGTCAGATATTTCTTGCGATGAAAGCAATTTATGTCCAGTCCCTTATAAATGTCCCCGTATATATAATCGAACAGCAATGAAAAGTATTATTTTTTCTTAATTATTTTTTGAATTCCCTCCCACCCGTTCTATTTTAAAAACGGGTGTATTGAGAGCGATTAGCCAACCACTAGTCCTGTCTTATACTTGAGCGACTGAGTAACAAACGGTTCTCGTAAAAAAATACTTCTATAAAGATAGCTCCATTAGGAGACCACATGCTCAACATTGGAAGAGGACACGGATTAAAAAAAATAAAAAAAATAAAATTAGGGCGTGTAAAAAATAATAATAACACAATACCTGGCCGGGCCTCCAGCCTCTCCATCGTCGTTCCGACGGCCTCAGTTTTCATGGCGGCCGACAGATCGGGCTCGTGGTTGTGCGCCCCGCTCTGCCTGACCATCACAGCCGCGCCCCCCTCCGATTGGACGACGCCCCTCGACCGGCAATTTTCCCTCTCGTACTTGTTGCAGTGCACGTAGATTGAGTCGCCGGTCCTCGACTCGCGGGTCTTCAGGTATATGTGGCCGTGGATAAAGTACTCGACATTGCCCTTTGAGGTCTGCAGCACTTTTACGGGGATTCTCAGACTGCGAGGAGAGACCTTCGGCGATCGGACTGCCGTCCTGACGAATGGAGGATCTGTAATATTTTTTTTTTAAGACATACACTTCAGAAAAAAATACAAATTGGAAAAGAGAGATATTTCTTGTCTGTCTTGCATGCTCGGTTATCTCTGAATTCCTCACAAAATCAAACCACCTCACCCCCATTATCCGACGCAAGCATCTGTTCTCGAAGCTCAGTATATGGTTTTTCCGAGTCTTCGTCAGGTGCCACTTTTACTGCTTTACGGTTGCGAATCATGGCACCTGACAGTTTTTATAATACTAGTTAATGTAATCTATGTTTAAACCTGAGTTTAAGCTAAGCAAATGCATGAACTATGTTTAAACATTGTTCTGATAATGGCGCACGTCGAAATAGCTATAAACTAATTTTATAATAAACTGCAGAACTAAGTACGTTGATATTTTTACCCTATTAGGCTAAACGTAAAATTAAAAAAAAAACGGAAATTCAAAAATTCGCATTTGCTTTTGGTGGCCGTTTCTGTCCCCGCGGCTGATGACGAACTGAAGTCTGTACCCTTCTCAACCAAATATGAGTGAAAGAAACGATATTCAGGTAGAAAAATAATGAATAGTGGGATCAATAGACAACGCTGTTTACTGTGACCATATGGTCACGCTCATCCTTGGAGGGTGAACACATTTTTTTCAATTGTTACCAAATTTTGCTTGTACAACATTAATTACCATAATCATCTTGCTCCGTCAACGCCTCCTCTCGGAACTCAGGCGGATGGTTGTGGAGACCAGTGACCCTCACAAGGGAGACGCACCCCCTCCGATTCTTCCGCAGTTTGGCTCGACCGGAGCAGTTCCTCAGCCGCGCCTCGCTGCACAACGAATAGATCAAATTATCAGGCCGTATGGAGTTGCATTGATAAACGTAACCGTTCACGTAGTATTCGTCCAGCTCTTCGCTGGTCTTCAGAACCCTCACCGGATGCAGAGGCTGCGTGTTGGAGTTGTCCGACGAAGACGAATCGTGAGCAGTCGGGATCACGTCTGAAAATAGGAATATTTAAAACGTTACATTTTGATTAGTAACACTGTATGTGTACGCTAAGCGTTACATCATCTATTACGGCAATAGTGCCAATTCCTGTGTTTTAAAATAATTTGGCAAACAATACGGTCATGGAGTAGAAGGTGGCGTGGATTGACTTCCTGCTTTGTTAACTTCCTCGAAGATATCGAAGACAAAACCATGCGAACAACCTTTTTTCGATTGATTTCTGTTCAAAGGCATGGGTGTTTGTGATTTCTAAAAATTCCTTCCCACAAGAGTGATTTAAAAACTAGTCGTGTTCTAGCCTTACCCTTCTATCCCTACCACTCTCTTTGAACAAAAGAAGTTGAGCGACTGACTAACAAACAGTTCTCGTAGAAAAACTTCTGTTGAGATACCTCCATTGGGAGGCCATTTGCTCCACATTGGGAGCGGACATGGATAAAAAAAAATATGTCTTCTGAAAACTTTTTCTTTTTCATACAATATGAGAAACTTGTTTTTATAAAAAATGGTTATAATTCAGATGTTGTTAGAGAAGATGACGCAACAAAACTACCTGGGCGTGTCTTCCTGGACGATTTCTTCGGGCTGATCCTCGGAGCGGTCACTTTATGACTGTGGACTCCGTTTAAACTGACAACTGCAACCTTTCCGCCTGCCTTCTTTATTGAAGCACTCCCCGTGCATCCGGAGCGATGTGACAGACTGCATTTCACATTTATGGTTCCGTTGTCGCCTATCGAGTTAAAGCGGAAAGTGTGCCCTTCGATGTCGTACACCTCGTTGCCCCTCGCCGATTTTAGAACTTTTACCATAGGGAGTGACTTTGGGATGGTCTTGTAACTGGATCTGCATCGTTGAGAAATGTTATCTGCAATAAGAAATGTTCAATGTATACAATAACCATCAGTTTCAGTTGAAGTTTATATCATTACAATTCACTTTGTAACCAGTGAGTGTACAAACTCACTGACGAGCGCTAGGCAGAGTAGAAACAACATTACAGTTAGGTTAGGTAAGATCAGGGCCGGCCCGTGGATTCTTGCGCCTGTGTGCGAGGCGCCTTCGGCTGAAGTTTGGCGCCTCAAAAAACCAAAAGCGATCCACCAATCTGCGCCCCTCTGATTATTTTTAGAGCTGGCGTCTGTGTGCGCCGCACACTTCGCACACGCTTAGGGCCGGCCCTGGGTAAGATATGTTGAATAGGAAGAGGGCGAGAATGACAACAAGACGTTGAAATTTCTGAGGTTAAGTGAAACATCAGAACACATATATATATATATATATATATACAACAACTGCGTGATTGCAGTGACAGCAGTGGAGAACGATAGAGATTTTAGAGAAACAGTAAGTTAATATCGTCAATATCGGACATTGATGTTCGCCTTGTCAAAGTGTTTTCATAATCCATAAAGCGGAGGATAAATTTCAGATATTAAGTAATTAGGTATATCTTTTTTTGCATTCCCTAATATTGCTGTCACCGGCCGCCACTGCTAGGCTGACTAAAGATGATCTGATGGTATACACATGACATAAGTTAACCCTCCAAGGACGAGCGTGACCATATGGTCACAGTAAACACCGTTGTCTATAGATCTTACTATTCATTCTTTTCCTTCCTGAATATCGTTGCTTTCACTCATATTTGGTTAAGAAGGGTACAGACTTCAGTAAGTCATCAGTAGCGGGGACAGAAACGGCCACCAAAAGCACATGCGGTTTATTGAATTTCCACTTTTTTTAATAGACTTTTTGGTTATTTTTTTTATCAAAACATCAAATTATTTACAGTTCTTTTGCTAATATATATTTGTAATGAAATTATGTTGATCTAAAGAGGTCAAATTATAAATATTTTTTAAAAATTTCATGTTTAGCTATATTTCAACCCCGAATGTTTGCGTGCCCATACGTAATAAAAGGATACACATGACCATATAGTCAAGCAGGGTAATTGGCTTTAATTCATTAATTAATCATGAAATACCCCGATTCATCATCGACATTGAATAATTACCATTGGCAACATTGTCCTCTTCATCTTGCAGTGGATCAATATTTGAGGAGATGGATGAACAGGATCCATGAGGATTCTCAGTTTTGATGTCACTATTACATGATATGTCATCTCCAACGTCAGCTGCATTAGTCACGTCACTGGAATAGTTGTTTGATGCGTCACTATGATCATTTGTTTCATTCTCAGCTTTGATTTCACATATTACGTCTGTTGCTAAGAGCTCCTGAAACAAATGAATAATCAATAAAACATCTGAAATTGTTTTTTATTCTTTAAATATGTTTGTGTACAATTTGTGTTTATTGTATTATTTTTTTATATGTTTATAACTGGTTTTATTCCTATTAATAAATGATAAATATTAAAATTGAAAAAAAAATGTTATACTTTCATATAAACCAAAAAAAATCGAGACGAGGGGTGTCTCGGTTTGACTTCTGAAGAAATTTGACAACCCTACTTCAATATACAGTGGAACCTCTCATAACGAGTTTATTTCGTTCCAGAATCTTACTCGTTATGTGAAACACTCGTTAAGCAAAACAATTTTTCCCATATAAAACAATGTAAAATACAATAATGCGTTCCATGCCGGAAGAAAAATCATTTTTTATATTTTTAACGTGTATTAAAGTAAAATTACATACTTATAAATTGTTAAGGAGTGTAACAACCTAGAATGCGATTTCGATTTGCAAAAACCGATAAAAAATCGACTAGTTTATTATTTATGACAAATAATTAATTATTTTTTACTAGCAGACATTTTTTTTTGCCGACGCTTCAAAATTTGGTGAAAATGTGACAGCATTATCATTGAATAAATTTGTAAAACGCATGGCAACCTCCTTATTAGAGTGATGCTTCTCAATGTACAATGCAACAATTTCACATGCTTTCAGCATTTCTCTTATTGCGCCAGAAGATTATTGCTCTGCTAATTCCTCCTCCTCCACTAACAAACTCTCCTCCATAACTTCTTGCTGTGAAAAACAATGCAACTCCATAAGCTTTTCGGTGGTCAGCATTGACTGTACTCTTTCACAAGTTCATCAATACCGTTGTTATCCACCTCCAGTCCCATGGTATTCGCCAAAGATACAATTTCGTTGACTGTAAACTTTACAGGTACTGTTTCAAGTCCCTCAAAATCACATTCAACAACACTCCTGGCAAAGCTTCTTTCAAGCTTAAGTGAGGGTTCTCTTGATAAACCCCTTCCCACGCCTTTTCAATCATCTTGAGGCAAGCAACGATGTTAAATTGATCTTTCCGAAACTGCGTCACTCGTTATGCGAAATATCGCTCGTTAAGGGAGCATTTTTTTCACAATCTGTTTTGCTCGTTATGGGAATTATGAGAGGTGCTCGTTATAAGAGGTTCCACTGTACCACTAAATCAATTGTTAGTGTTAATTTCGTGTAAAAAAATATGACTTTTCTAATATTTACGACAATAATTTTAAACTTACGTTCAACGTCCAATCATCTTCTTCTTCATCTAAAGAAACTTCTGGCAAATTTATAAAGACCTTGCGAACATCCATTTTAAGATATTAAAATTCAAAATTGGAATTAGAATGATCATCTTCGATTGATTCATTCATTTAAAAAAAAAACATTTGTGAAATGTCAATGTTGAATGAAAAATTTGATTATTTTCGTAAACATTCAATTACTTAACCTATAATAAATAACACAACAAACTGAGAAAATCAGCTTTTAAGATGACATTTTGATATTGCTTTGTCCAGTTATAAAGTAATTTAAAAATTGGATTGTAAAAAATATTTTACTCTATAAACAAATACAAAACATTGCAAACGTCAAAATTTTGGTCTGCATAAAAAGTATATGGCTAAATAACGTCATGTTTTACGGCCGGGAGAATAAAAATAATTTTATTGTAGGGGACTCATGAATAATTAATTCTTGCGATAATCTGTCAATATAATACAAATTAAATAGCTCTGTTGTACTTCTTTTTTTTCAAATGCCTTGGATAAAAAAAGGAGCTAATAATAATTTGGTAAAATTGTGGAATAAGTTAAAAAAATGTGTTCTTTTTTATTATAAAAATTAAAATCTTTTTGAAAAGCCTAAGAATATTTGAAACGATTCATTGTTTTTTTTAAAAGGATCTAGTAAATTTTCAAAATATAGAGGAAAACAAAAAAGATTCAATTTTCTAGTATTGTACAAAGAGACATTTTTAAAAATTGAAAGTGTCAGCAGGATATTAAAATATTTTTTTAATCTATGACCGTTCTCAATGTGGAGCATATGGCCTCCTAATGGAGATATCTCAACAGAAGTTTTTTCTACGAAAACTGTAAGTCACTCAGTCACTCAACCTTACTTTTTTTCAAAGTGAGTAGTAGGGAAAGAAGGATAAGGCTATAACAGGACTAGTGGTTGGCTAATCGCTATTGCTATACCCAATTTTTAGAGGATCAGAAAGATGGGAAGAGAGAAAATTATGTGAATTGACATCACAAACACCCAGTCTTCGATCATACCTTTGAATTGATCAATTCTTAAATTCACTGTGACCTGACCGGGAATCGAACCCAGACCTGAGTGTGGTAGAGCAAGCTCTAACCAACTGGGACACAGCAGGCGTGTAAATCAGGCAAATCTGGTAAATTTGTGACAAAATACTTCTTATTTCAACCATTCGGTAAATACCAATAATATCTAGCTGATATTTATTGTAATCTTCAATGATACCTCAATAAATGCAATGCAATTATTATGCAAATTTGTCTGGGGTCACTTTGAACCCCATCGATCCTATTTCAATGTTTCTGTACATAAGTGTTAGGCGTGTAATGTAAGTCATGCAAACAACACAACACGTACAATAATTTAAATAAAACATTTGTTTCATTTGTCATTTGTTTATTTTCAATATAAGATACAATATATTGATTTTAATTAACT
Source organism: Himalopsyche anomala (assembly GCA_031772345.1). Classification (NCBI taxonomy): domain Eukaryota; kingdom Metazoa; phylum Arthropoda; class Insecta; order Trichoptera; family Rhyacophilidae; genus Himalopsyche; species Himalopsyche anomala. Next base: position 6,757,853 of record CM062843.1, read on the forward strand.
TCAAATAAAGAAGGATTAGTCATTCTAAACCAATATATAGATAGCTGAACAATTGCAGGCTTAAACATAGTTCTGACGATGGCGAACAACGAAATAGCTATTAACTAATATTATAAAAAACTGTAGCACTAAATACGTTGATATTTTTACTCAATTACAATAGAGTTCTACCATGTAAATGCCAATTCAATCAATTAACGTATTTGTGTTAGATAGTGGGCACATTGATACTACAATTATTTGATACTAAAATAATTAAACACAACGTAGGTATTGTCTGGGTCAGGCATCGGGAATCTACGGCCTTTTGGCTACTCTGGTGCGGCCTTCCGGCCAATTCTTTAATTCTGTATTTTTTTGTAATTTCGTAAACTCTTTGAATTTTAATTGTCAAAATCCTTGAACGACCTACAAAAATGGTCCCACACTGGTAATTTTGGGAAATCAGCAAATTTCTAGGCTTTAGAAATTGGCATGAAATTGTTTCCAGCCAAAAATACCCCAGTCAATGTTTACTGCGGCCTTCACGCCGAATCAGAAAAATGAATCCGGCCTTTAGAGAAGAAAAGGTTCCCCACCCCTGGTCTGGGTCATTATGTGAATATTTACTGATGTCCTTCTTCTGAACTGGGCATTATTACTGAATATGTTTAACATACCTTTAAGCTATGCTCAAAAATGCTTTGCTTCCTCCTATGACATACCAGCATCCTCAGTTCCGCCGAGTACATCCTATGGATAGTACCCGACAGACCCGGGACTTGCATATACGCTCAACTTTTATATACAAAAAAGAAAGAGAAGATTTCCTAATGTTAAGAAATTCAACGACACTATTAATTACAAGCAAAAAACTTTATTAGGTTCTGCCAAATTCGAAGTTACAGACGTTTTTAGTGATTTATGTCTACCCCCTCATAAAAGTCCACGAATTTAATCAAGTAGCGATGAATAATATTATGTTTTCTCAATTAAAATCAGTGCTTTTTATTTTTATTGAAAAAAAGGTACCAGAACTCACTTTTTGTCAAGCTTTGTTATTCTAATCTATCTCCGTTCCAATGTGGAGCATATGTCTTCCTGACAAGGGTATTTCAACCGAGGTCTTTTTTACAAGAACTGCTTGTTACTCAGTTGCTTAATCTCTATGTATCCGAATGAGTAAGGATAGAAGAATATGGCTAGAACAGGACTAGTGATTGACTAATCGCTTCCACTTTAAAAGTTTTCAAAGCAAATGTAAAATAAAATTTTGCTTCTCTTGATCTAGACCAGGGGTGGGGAACCTTTTCATTTCAAATTATCACATTCATTTATCTGATTCAACATAAGGCGTCAGCAAAGCAAACGTCGTCACCGCCCACCCTTTTTTTTCGATGACTTTTGATTACTCTCTTTTTCCAAAAGCTTGCGTATAATATTTTGATCAAGTCGAAAGGCCGCATCAGAGTAGCCAAGGGGCCGCAGGTTCCCCTCCACTGGACTAATCGCTCTCACTTCAAAAGTTTACAAAGCAAATGAGAAATAAAATGTTACTTCTTTTGATCTGGACATTAAAAATGGCATTGAAAAAGGTGCCGGAACGCCATTCCACCCCGCGTTACATGAGAAAAAAAGCACTGATTAAAATACATACTATGAATATACTTTGTGTTATTTACTTATCAGATCTTCATTATTATCTTTTTTTTTTAATTCGGTACACCAATGTTCAATTTTTCTACGAATTTCATCATTTTTTTACACGGTTTTTTGTAGACTATGTTTACCATGTAAAAAAGCGTTGAGTGCATAGACAAAACTAAATAATCACAACTTGTGGTTTTTTGTTTTTAATAATGTGCTATAGAATATTATACATAGCTATAAATATACGTATTTTTTATAGGTACCAGATATTGTACATTGTATTGTGACACAGACCTATATGACACACAAATACAATTGCAACAAACTCGATATTATTGAAAATATTGAACTAATGCCAATTTGTATATATAATAATGAAATTATCAATTGACGCACCTTTAAATAAATTTTTCATATCGTATGTAATGGGCTTATTAAACAAACAAATTTTGAAACAAAAGCAGAAAACTCCTATATTATATATCGACTGTGGAAAGGAAAAAGAACAGCTTTTTTTCACAAGCCACATTCCAATGCTGTGCGTGCACATCCCCGCAATGCTTGTGCTTTACTGTCATCTGACATTTCACATAACCTCAAAAATGTCAACGTTTTGTTGTCATTCTCGCCTTCTTTCTATTCAACATATTTAACCTAACCTAACTGAACTCGTAACGTCATTCATACCTGACTATTGCTTTTCAGTATACTAAAATAATCTAAACTTAAATGTCATTTCAACTCTGTCTAGCGGTCGTCTGTGAGTTTATAAACAAACTAGTGAATACATGCATTGACTAATCAATGTAAATTTGTTATGTTAGAACTAAAACTGTTCTTAAATGTATGCATTGACTTGTGAATGTACTTCATACTTTAACTGTGACTTATTCTCTTTTTTTATCCATCTCCTCTCCCAATGTTGAACACATGGCATCCTAATAGAGGTAATCTCAACCACTCTTTTTTTCAAAGAGAGTAGAGATGGAATAAATAAGACTAGGGCGGGACTAGTTAATAGCTCTCGCTATACCCTGTTATTTTAGAATTGGAAGAGTGGGAGAGAATTTTTGACGTCTCAAACATCGGATTTTTTTTTTTTTTAAACCATATCCGCTCCCAATGTGGAGCATATGGACTCCTAATGGAGTTTATCTCAACATAAGTGTTTCTACGAGAACTGCTTGTTACTCAGTTGCTTAACCTCTCTTTTCCCAAAGAGAGTAGGGATAGAAGGATAGGGCTAGGACAGGACTAGTGGTAAACTAATCGCTCTCGATACGCCCCGTTCATAGGATAGGATGGGTGAGAGGGGGGAATTTAACACATCACATACATCCATGCCTTTGAACAGAAAATTCATAAATCGATTGAAAAATCAATTTATAAAACTGTCCAGTACCGGGATTTGAACCCGTGCCCTCCGTAGCCGAAGCCAACAACGCTGACCACTCGACCACACAGGTGGCATAAATGTGTGTCGGAATTTATAAGTCGATTTTAAAAAAATGCTATTCGTAATGGGATTCGAGCCCGTGAGATCCGTCACTGAAGCCAGCGACGTTGTCCCCTGCACTACGGAACTGACAAATTATTTGCTTATTATATACAAAATTTTCCGTTTTCTATTCCAGCACTCGCCCAAAAGATGGAGAGTTTACTGTGATATTTTTAATATTCTATTACAGTGAAGTAATTTATGCACGAGATATTTTTCCTTTATCTGCTAATTTTATTATTATTAATAATAAATATGTTATTATTTTTAATGAACTCAATGTTTAAAGTCTGTTTTAGCAACAAAGTTTAATAATAAATACATTTACACAGAAAAAATACATATTCTTGATTGTGCAGTGCTTCTCAAAATGTTAACATATTTCTGTGACTCCACTTCACGTGGATCGAGCGAATTCTTAATAAGTATTTTCAAACGTTGGCGCTTGGCGCAACTAGTCATTGTTTTATTGTTACAGGTGAAAAGGAGAGTACAGTAAAACCCCCATTTACACTTCAGTCGGGACAGTGTAATTGGGGGATTGAATCTCATACAAAATTAGGGATTTGTTTTTTTCCGCAAAAAATGCAAAACTAAGATTTCCCTTAGTTTTGCAAAAAAAAATTTAGTTACTAAGTGATAAAATGCAAAGCGCGCCAAAATCCAACAGATAGACCAGGGGTGGGGAACCTTTTCTTCTCTAAAGGCCGCATTTATTTTTCTAATTCGACATAAGGCCGCAGTAAACATTGACTAGAGAATCTTTGTCCGGAAACAGGGATTTCCGGTTTTTTATTAGTCGATTTTTTATCGGTTTTTGCGAATCGAAATCGCATTCCAGGCAGTGCTGGCGCGAGTTTATTTGGCGCCCTAGGCAACGATTATTGGCGCGCCCCCTTTTTTCGAAAAAAATTAAATCATATAAATATGTTTATATTCACGTCTGCTTCCAATGTGAAGCATATGGCCTCTTAATGGAGGTATCTCAACAGAAGTTTTTCTACGTTAAGTGTTTGTTACTCAGTCACTTAACCCCTCTTTTTAGAATTATGTAGAATACAACAAACAAATACAAACGTCAAAATAAAATAAACCTTATTATTAGAGTACATAAAATAATTTGAATACTCCATTTACGCGCTCCCTAAAAGTCTGCGCCCTAGGCGGTTGCCTATTTCGCCTGTATGGTGGCGTCGGCCCTGATTCCAGGTTGTTACGCTCCTTAACAATTTATATGTATGTAATTTAACTTGAATACACGTTAAAAATATAAAAAATGATTTTTTTTCCGGCATGGAACCCATTGTTGTATTTTACATTGTTTTATATGCGGAAAATTGTTTCACATAGTCCGCCTCTTTTGTCCCCGCTGTTCCCACTAAAAGCCTGATGAAGATCACAGACAATACTAATGAAGGTTCTAAAATCCAATGCTACCCTTATTTGGATTTCAATTGTTGACAATTATATTTAACACGTAGTGTAAGTACGATGAAATAAAATATGTCATTATCTAATTGGTGTTTTTCACACTGAATCAGCTTGTGTTTTTTAAAATGTCAGTTCAATTGGAAATGACCTATGATCCAATCGACGAATGAAGAACTCAATTGATATAATCATCGCTGACTTAGTATTTTTCCTCAAAACAGTTTGAAAACTTTATTATTGTTACCTTGGTACTGAAAAAAAAACATTACGTTGGTACTGCTTGTTTTTCTATGATAACATCATTCTGATTCAAAGGCACGGTCATATAAATGTCAATAAGCTTGTTTACTCGAGTAATTTGTCATTGGTCTTAAATATTTTTTTTGTTGATAGGAGTAAAAGTAAATATTATTTAAAATACTGCACGATTATAATATATGTATTATTTTACTTGTTGAAGGTTAAACGTATAATTAAAATTTAAATCCATTTGGAACTTGTCAATAATTATAATTTTATTAATACCTACTTGAGTACAATTTTTAACAGATTTAATTCAATACCAAAATACCGATTTTAAAATAAAAACAACCCTTGGGATACCGGTTTCAGAAGTACCGGGATTACAATTTTTACTTTTTACAATGCAAACAGAGATTTTTTTAAGTTACTTTATTTTTTTCGGTTCTCTGAAACGCCTTTGTGGCTTTTTTTTAATAACTGCGAGAGCGATTAGTTAACAATTAGTCCTGTCCTAGCCTTATCTTTCTATCCCTACTGCTCTCTTTGAAAAAGAGAGGTTGTGTGACTTAGTAACACACAGTCCTGGTAGAAAAACTTTTCTCGAGATATCTCCATTAGTAGGCTATATGCTCTACATTGGGAGCGGACATGGATTGAATATAATCAAATAGTTATAATACTCTTTTTATGCGCCCCTAATGGTTTGCGCCCTACGCGGTTGCCTATTTCACTTGTATGGTGGCGACGGCTCTGCTTTTCCTTCGCCACAAATCGTCAAATTAGATTTAAAAGAAGAAAAAACAACTCCTACCTAAATTTTGCCGTTATATACGGACGCCCCTAAGCAGTGGCAGATCCATAAATTGTCCCAGGAGGGGGCCATTCAATTTGTGAATAAACGTGATAATACATTAAAAAATAGATAATTTAAAAATAGTATATCTGTCATATTTGAAAACACTCAATACATAATTTAGTATGTATTATATAAAACATAGTAAACTAAACAATTAAAGAGCCCGTTTTACAAGTAAGTTTTAATAAATTAGAAAAATGGAAAATATATTCTCCTTAGGGGGAGGCATAGCCCCCATGACTCTTTCCCTGGATCCGTCAATGCCCTTAAGTAAAACTAAAATGCTTACTTTCACAGTTTTATTATTTCCTTGCAGGCCCCATCTCTCTCTGCTGTACTGCATAATAAATTTAGTCATAGTAATGAGTGGCGGATTAAGCACATGGGAGAGGCCCCAGGCGCCGTAAAATTTGGACGCCTTATTTTACGGATAACAAAAATGTAATAATTTTTAAATAAAATACTATACATATGTAAAAATTAGAGTGTATGAATTATATTATATAAGTTATTTTAAAGGCCCCTAAAATTCAGAGACCCCAAGCGCGCATTTTATTTCTTATTTAATAATCCGCCACTGATAGTAAAGGCTTTTTAATACAACTATTATTTCAAGCACATACTTAAAAGATTCAAGTGCTTTGCCATTTAGTTACATTATTTTAATGAATATTTAAAGATTGCATTTGTGGCGTATATTCATTTTTCTATTCTCGGATATTTTTCCTTCCTTATTATTATTGAACAACTGCAGTAAATATTACGATGGTCGTATAACTTGAAACAAAAGTCCTTCAAATCTGGTTTTTTGGTGAGTAGTTGGGTGCTTGACGGATTTGACATTCAAAACAATACGTGAGTGGCATTATTTGCAATTATTTGCGATTACACACCGCACTGTACCGCAGTGACCAGATCGCTCACAGCTGACCAACGTGACCACGCTGACGGATCTAAAAAAAATGATATGTCAGACACTCGACTGAGGGTACAAAAGTCAAAAAGATATCACTTTGGACGTATAAACGCGCCGCGAACCAAGAATACGCGAGAAATACGAGTCAGTGCTGTTTCACGTTCGAAATGAGCGCCACGCCGGAGCTGATAGCCGAGCTGAGGCGCCAGTTCACCGCGAAGGTGGACGCAGGACTCGCCGGTCTGGACGGCGGCCTCCACCCGGACGATGCGGAACGTCTCAAAGACGACCAATGGCTGCGGAAGTTCCTCGAGCACCAAGAGTGCGACATGGCGACGTCCCTGCAGATGTTGTCCGATACTTGCGTGTGGCGGAAGGCGTTCGGAACCAACGATATCAACGAAACCAACGTTCGTATGGACTACATGACCGAGGCTTTGTTTTACCCGCGCGGGAAGGACATCGACGGCCATACGGTGTTTATCTTCAACAGCAAAAAGCACTACAAAGGCCAGAGGAACTCGGAGGACCTGAAACGCTGTGTTATCTACTGGTTTGAAACGTTGATACGTCAGAATTCGGCTAAAATTTCAGTCTTCTTCGATATGGACGGAACGGGTCTTTCGAATATGGATTTAGACTTTACGCGGTATTTAATCAGTCTTTTCAAACTTTACTATCCGGACTTTTTAAACTATATATTAATATTTGAAATGCCGTGGGTCTTATCGGCTGCTTTCAAAGTTATAAAAACACTGCTTCCTCCGAAAGCTGTCGCTAGAATGAAATTCCTTACGAAGAAAGACGTAAAGGATTACATACCGATCGAACACATGCAGAAGTCGTGGGGCGGAAACGACGATTACGTGTATTCGTTTGTACCGAAATCGACCAGTATCGCGCCGGTCGTTGCGGAGCTCTCCGGTAAAAAAGTCCATTTTGCCGATCCGGGCTCGCCCAATCAGGAGACGGCTCCGACGACGAACGGCTTCGGAAGTAAAAATAGAATAAGTATACACCCGAACGACTGCATTGTCTTCACCAAAGAAACAAACGATATGCAGGGCACGTTCACCATTACGAATTCGGACGCCGGTTGCGTTTCTTTTAAAATAAAAACCACGTCGCCTGAAAAGTTTAAGGTGCGTCCCAGCCTCGGAACTTTGGATTCCGGCGAGAAACAAAAAGTTTATTTGACGCTGTGGGAAGGTTATCAATTTCCGGCGATCGCCAAAGAGAAATTCTTGATTATGTGTCTGCCGATTAAATCGACGGACGTAACTTCGGAAGAATTAGGCGAACTTTGGAAAGACACTTCGAATAGTTCGATCGAAAATCATAGATTACGCTGCAGTTTGGCGGTGGGTGAGAAGTCGTCGAAGAGCGACGGCGCTTTGTCGGCGTCGTCGTCCGAAATTGTATTCTCGTCGAACAATCCGGAGTACGACGCCGTTTTGAACAGATTATCGACGACAATCAAAGACCTGCGTTCGAATCAGGAATCGTTTGATTCGCAGCTCTCCAATCTCATCACCGTTCAGCTGATGAACCTGCTGCTGACGGCTGTGCTTCTGTGCATCGTCATATGCTACTTCATGATGTCGTCGCAGAAGGAAGACGGCGAGTTCTGCTCGCGGCCATAACATCAAGACAGCACCGTTATCGGTGAGCGGGTGCTGGTCATCGGATCGCTGGCTGTGTTTTTTATCAACATTTTTGCGCTCTGGTTGTACAAGAGAGTGGTTAATTCTAAGAAAAAATTGCATTGGTAATCTTTTTTATGGTTTCGTATCGCTGAATCGGTTGATTTTCGATCTGTCTCTTTTTTGCAAAGTGACTTGCAAAATAAGCGATGAAGGTACTTGTTTCCTATATAGATATTCAGACCAAAGGGACATTTGAAAATAATCACTGAATGTACTTGTTTGTTATAACAGCCACACGCTGTCACTTTTGATAGTGTACTTTTTGAAATATTACTGACAACTTTGCCGTTCTTGTAAAGGGACATTGTAAAATACAGTGAAACCCCGATTCTACGTTTTTAAAAGGACTGTAATAAACAAACGAACAATGCAGGAAATCTTCAAATAATACTAAAATATTTATCTAATTCTTAAACAACCTATTTATTTTCTTAAACTTTTTTTTATTAAAGAACTCTTTTTACTATATGTCGATGCGTTTTTCTCCGAGGTCTTCATTTGTTTTCAGTTTCATTGCTGGATCTCTAGTTTAAAATCATTTAGGAAATTTAGTCGTCAGTAAGAAAAAATGGCGTAACGAGATGAGAAATATTCAACAAAAGCGGTCAATCGGGCTAAATCGGAGACGGGACCATAATATTAAGATGATAGATCGAGGAACGTCTAATGCGGGATTATTTAACATTGTTCTTATGGGTGTCTTTCCGGGATTAATGCAAGAACGGTAGATCGAGGTTCCACTGTAATTTTAAAGGTTTGTTGTAACAGAGGACTGATCAGTAACTTTTAAAAATTTACATTTTGTATTAAACTTTAAAGTTTTGTTTACATATCGACTATGGAAAGGAAAAAGGACGTAACCCACACATATCAAATTTTACAGGAGGCGCAAAAAACGTATTTCGATGATTTTATGACATATGTAAATTATGAATTATACACAACCTTGAAGTGCACGGAGACTTCTAAACTCGTGTTTAATTGACATAATCTAATATTAATTAAAGAAGTTGTTTAGGAAAAATCTTTATTTCAGTCTTTTTTCTTGGTTTTAATTTTTTACAAGGTCATCTTTTTCAAACTTAAAAGCTAAATTAGGATACTAATTCGGCATTTGCAGCTTGCATCCTTTTGATAGAACGTGTATCAAGTTTGATACATTGTGATTATCGATAAATTCCGTTTTGAAAAAGCTGTTGTTTACGTCCTTTTTCCTTTCCACAGTCGATATGTTTACAAAACTGTCTTTTTTGATAAGAGATTTAACCACTAGTATGCCAAAGTCTCGCCAGTGCGTCGCTATGTTTTCTCGTGAAAAATGAATATTGTTTCAATCATCATAAAACGTTTTGTGTGTCTCCTATAAAATTTGATATGTGTGGGTTACGTCTTTTTCCTTTCCACAGTCGATATGTTGAGATGGCAAATTATGTAAGACAAATCACTTTTTATACAATTTCAAATGTTTCGAAAAGCGCTGGTGTGGAAGACTTGATTGAATATTTCACGCTGGCAGCTAAGTGGTTAAAATAATCAATAACGGTACTCGTTTGTTGTAATTGAACCAATCAAAGTGTGTTAATACAAGTTATGTCGATAAAACCCATAAGTTGATCGGTTTGTTGATAATTTCTATTGAACTTATGAGTAAAAGTAGAGTTGATTTGTTATGTATTTAATGTTTCTAAGATACTTGCAGCCTATTCACAGTTATACCGATAATAACCAATAAGCCTCCATATATTTTTAGCGTATTATAGATAGTATTCGAATGTGGTAACGTAAAAAGCGCAGCTGGATACGAATTCATAAATATTAGGGTGTGGCCAAGTAGCTAATGGCTTCTCTTCGCGATGGGCCATCGTAAGCCATCGCCAGTCATTGAATGGCAAGGCAATCGCTGCTAACACACAAGCCCATCATTCAGTGTCTTCGCCCAGGTTGTCAATAATGTACTGTACTTTTTTTATACTAAATGATGGGTAATGGTGCAGCACATCGGTCTTTGTCTGCGACGTGTGCTCAAAACGACAGCGAGACAATCGTCTATCGTCGATTGCCTTGCTAGGCATGTTGCGCTTCCTCCGCGATGACCAATGTTCCCTCTAAGATAAGTGGTTAGCTGCGTGTAAATTTCAAAGTCTGCGCGGACCGATCAAATGTTAGTTGAACAACTCTTTTGTAGTGCGGGCCAACCCGGAATGAGGGACCCGAGGGACGTTGGCGATGACCCATCGCAAACATTGGCCGTGAGAGCTTCGATTGTTCCGCTGAATAACAAACAAGTACCACAACGATGGGCGGAAACGTAAAAAACAACCATTTTTTATAAGCTTTGTATTGGGGGTAATATAGAAAGTATTTATTTGTGAATGTGTATCGTTTATTTCTACCAGTTGTCCGATTTTGTCGGCTGCCATAAAAACTGAGGCCATCGGATTTATGACGGAGAGGCCGAAGGTCTGGCCAGGTATTGTGCTATTATTTATTTTGTACAAGCAATTTTTTTAGAATAGCAGTCGTTAACAACCACGTTGCCAGTTTTCATAAATTGTTAATAATGTTATTATAATCCTCCATGCCACGCACCTCTGTAAAATAGTGTCGTAAGTCTATAATTTACACTTGCGTTATGTACGTTATCGAATTCGCTATTTTATTTTACGTTTATCGCCACTGTACTAGTTAAAGTTGGTAATTAACCCTCCACGAAAGACGAGAGCTTTTTTTCGATAAAAAAAATATTTTTTAAGCCATATTGAATATCACGAATAACTTTTATTCCTAACAAATATTAAAAAAAAAAAAAAACGCAAAGTCGTTGTATAGAAACCTCGCATGACTATATGGTCATGCTCATCCTTTTATTACCGTGTAATATTGCGTACGGACAGTAGTAAGGACGAGCGTGGTCGTATGGGCACGCAAACATTCGGGGTTGAAATATAGCTAAACGTGAAATTTTTAAAAATATTTACAATTTGACCTCTTTAGATCGACATAATTTCAATACAAATATATTAGCAAAAGAACTGTAAATAATTTGATGTTTTAATAAAAAAATAACTAACAGTTTCAAAAAGTTCATTAAAAAAAACGGAAATTCAAAAAATCGCATGTGCTTTTGGTGGCCGTTTCTGTCCCCGCGGCTGATGATTAACTGAAGTCTGTACCCTTCTTAACCGAATATGTGTGAAAGCAACGATATTCAGGTAGAAAAAGGATGAATAGTGGGATCAATAGACAACATTAAAAGTTATCCGTGACTTCAATATGGCTTCACAAATATTTTTTTTATCGAAAAAAAAGCTCTCGTATCTGGAGGGTTAAAAACAAGCAATCGTTCATGCATCAAAATTTTCATTTGTATTTACAGAAAATTGTTGAAAAATTCTGACAGCTCTCATATAAAATGATAAATTTAGACTTACGACGGCATTTTTCGGAGGGTGCGGTATGTTAGAACAACACTATACGTATTTTTGTAATTTCTGTATAAATATTATATTACCATTTTGTTTTGTAAATAATATGAAAATTCCATTTTAAAACGCATGTAATTTGTAATTATTTTTTAAGTAGAATAAAAACATATTCCGATTTTGTAACATTAAAAATTTTGGAAGATTTTCAATCTATCATGTGTTAAGTATTATTAATACGTTTGTCTAGTTCGTTAGGCAGACAACTCTGAACGATTGAAGGTACGTTGATTCGTTCATTGTTTTGTATAAAATCTAGAACTGTACAAATATTCACATAGTTAACGATGGAAAAGTTTAATTATTTGTATGGCGAAAAATAAATACAAAATGTGGATACCATTCGAAAACACATATTATGCCTAGTTGTCCGGTTCGTCAGTCAGACAACTCTGAAAAATTCAATTCGGAACTAAATATTAAATAATGTGTAAAATTTTGCGCTCAATGAAACACGTCGCTAACAAAATGGTAGACTTAAAAAAAAATGACAGTATTTTCTGTTTCAATACGCGATTATTTCTTTATATCCTACTACCGAACCCGACACGGATTCCTAATCTGTAGACACGCGTTGATAAAATGTATTCATCTCGGGCAGCATATTATAAATAGTGCTTGATTTACGGGGGCCGATTGACTATTGCTTGTATCAAGGTTATTTGGAGCTGTCTGACTAATGAACAAGACGATCGTGTATTAAAAAAATATATTTGAATTAAGAATGTTGGTCACGATTGTAAATAATTTATTTTGATTAATTGCATTTTATAATTATTATTACATTATGAAATTGAATATTGTTGAATTTCTGTTTGTAACTTTTTAAGGCAGTGCTTTTTAAACTTTTTTATATAACTGCCCCCTTAATCTGAAATACATAATACGCGGCCCCCCTGAACACAAAACGTGTTCTGCGGCCCCCAGTTTGGTAAGCACTGCTATGAGGTACTATTTTTTTTACACACTTTACACTACGAAAATTCCATTTCCTATCAGATTAGCGCATTTAGAAATGAAATATAATTTTGTACATAATATTAAAATTCAATTTTCTAACAGAATTTAATTGTTCTAGAAAATGAAATTCTGTTCCTATCGTATATGTTACAGTTAAAGTGTGCATTTAGTCAAAGTATACATTGTCCGTTTTAACCAGACTGCTTCCCTGTCTGTTGATTTAAGCGGGAGTGTCTTAGGAGCACCTGTCAAGACTTAGTGGCGTGCACTTAAACATTCAGAAAATCAATTCCTCGAGATTAATCTAAAGCTTCTATGAGTTAAGGAGTAATTGCTCACCATATGACGCTGCAATTTTAAAAAAAATTCTTTCTCATCATATCTAACCTAATCTGAATAGCGATTTCATTTATACTTCATCTAGCGCTCTTCAGTGAGTTTATACAATTACTAGTTAATTCATTCGTTGATTAATCAATAGTGAATGTGAACTGTAATGATGTAAGCTTCAACTAATACTGGTAGTTTATGTATACATTGACTAGATTTCACACTTCAACTGTGACACATACAATGAAGTAAGATTTTACACAAACAGAATTGTTATTAATGTTCTTGACATCATCAAAAAACACTGGGTCCTGTAGTCCAGTGCTTTCCAACCTTTTTCATGCCACGGCCTGCAAACACAAAGAATGAACTACTGAAAAACCTACGGACCCCAGGTTGGGAAGCACTACTGTAGTCGACGGGTCAACTATCTTGGGCGTTCTTCCTGTTTGGTACGCTTAAATATCAGCTTTTTCATTTGACATAGTACATTCCAAAATTCTTTTTCTAGCGTTTATCTCATCAGAAGTTTTTTTTACGAGAACTGCTTGTTAATGAATTGGATAAATCCATATATTAATTTATAAAAACTGTCCGTACTGGGATCCAAACTTGTGAGAATCGTAATGAAAGCCAATGACGTTGACCATGCGACTGCACGCCCGGTTCAAATGTTGAATTATGAATTGTTGAAATTGTTTTGAGATCGCCATTTCACTTAACCAAAATGTCTTTTTTTTTGTGTTAAAATTGATTAAATTTGTATTAATATATAATATATTTTTTTAATAATTTACCAAAATGGAAAAAAATATTTTTTTATTATTTTTTACGAGAGCTTATTTTTATCTCCGCATTGTATAATACAAACTCTGCCCCGGTCGAATTTAAGTTTTGCTTATATGAGTACAGTCGACCCCCGTATAGCGTAGAGATTGAGACTACACTATATCGACTGTGGAAATGAAAAAGGACGTAACCCACACACATCAAATTTTACAGGAGCCGCTAAAAACGTGTTTTGATGACTTTGGGACATATGCAAATTATAAATTATACACTACTTTAAAATGCACGGAGACTTCTAAACTGGTGTTAAATTGACATAATCTAATATTAATTAAATAAATTGTCCAGGAAAAAAAAATATTTCAGTCTTTTTCCTTGGTTTTAATTTTTTACAAGCTCATCTTTTTCAAACTTAAAAGCTAAATTTAGATACTTATTTGACATTTGCAGCTTGCATCCTTTTGATAGAACGTGTATCAAGTTTGATACATTGTGATTATCGAAAAAAAACTGTGGGTTACGTCCTTTTTCCTTTCCATAGTCGATATGAATACTATGTTGTACGAGACTAGGTACCCATACAAAATTTGAGGTTATTAGGTTCTGTCTAAATTTAAACTGTTCAACTATTTACCGATATTGTAATTTGACCGCTATACGAGGGACTGCCCAATACGCTATAGGAAACTTCTTTTTTATAGGGGGGAACGCTATACGGGGGTTTACAGTATAGTTATGTTTTAGAAGATATTAAAAATAAATTGCTTCTAAAACAGCTACTCCACAAATGTCGATGACAACCCTACTATAAAAGAGTTACGATAATATTTTTTGTGGCTCAAGCTGCGACAGATTGCTGCAATAACCCCTCGGTGCCTCAAAACAAATCTTACTACATTTAATTTAACACTTCGAGCTGAAAATATGCTCCGTTCTGAAGTCCACTTAACTGGACGGTTGAGATATCTCGTCAAATTGTTTGTGCCCAACACGCCAGAGACGAGTAACCTTATCGATAATTAATTAAATTAATGATTGCAAATTATAGCCGGCGTACAAACGTACTTTTTTCTACGGCAACCAAAAGGTTAACAAAATAAAAGCGGTTTTTATCAAATATTTGCTGTCCTTGAAAACTGAAACCATTACATGGAAAACTGTTCTAATGGAGTTTTTTTTAAACATAAGTGTTTCTACGATAACTGTTTGTTACTTGGTCAAACTCTTAATTATCTACAAGAGTAGGAACAGAAGGAAAGGACAAGACTAATGGTTAGATAATCGCACCGGTTTTACGATAGGCATTGTAATTACTGTACCTTCGAACAGAAATTTAGAAAACTGTTCGTACTGGGATTCGAACCCGTAACTGTATCCAATGACGTTGCCACTCTTATACAGTTTTCACGCATGCAGGCTAATGATTAACCGCTTTATGGAATTAGAGTTCTCGTCAAAAATCTACAGTAATTGTTTTTTTTTTAAATGGCTACGTTCTGTGTTTTTAGCACAGCTTCATTATTTCTTAAGTATATAATAATAAATTATTGTTAGTATATAAGTAATACATAAGCATATGCCTTCCTCATATAATAAATAGTAAAATACTAAATACATAATATAATTTGTTACAAAAAATACGTGTTACCATTTTTAAGTGTGCTTGAAGTATTGACAGTTGCATGTTGTGAATATGTTGATAAGTCTAGATATATTAATTTTAATCATAATTCTAATATTCACCGAAGAATTTCTTGGAAAGTCTTTGATATTTCAAAATACAGTGGAACCCCCAATTACACTACCCCGAATCACGCGCTGGGTTGAAATATTCGCCGCAAATCCCCCAATTGCACGGTCGCATTCAATCGTCGTTGCAACAAGACGGTCGTCTGTTCCGCACATACAATCAAATGTATGAAATGTAAAAAAACTCAAAATTAAGATTTCCCTTAGTTTTGCAAAAAAAAAATATGGACGAAATATTTAGTTTTTGTGGTAGTAAATAGCCCAGCTATGCGTGTATAGCCTGGAACGTGTTGAAAACACAGACGGTAGCCAACATTTGACAGTATGAGTGGCACAGACGACCGTCTCTTAGTAACGACAATTGAATGCGACCGTGCAATTGGGGGATTTGCGACGAATATTTCAAGCCAGCGCGTAATTGGGGATTCCACTGTACTGTCTTTGCTCCGTATACTTTCTATCCGTACGCTCTTCGAAAGAGAGGTTGAGCAACCAGCGGTTCTCGTAGTAAAACTTCTGTTGTGATACGTCAATTAAGAGGCCATATGTTCCACATTGGGAGTAGACATAGATAAAAAATGAAATAAAATATTATCTTATATATGAAGTGGTTTGTGAGCCAAAATATATTTACAACTTTGTCTCTTAAAAGCATTCGCTGTTTGGCAGCTTTTAATAGAACAACTTTAAGAAAATATCAATAATGTGCCGGTCTTCCCTGTAAATGATTTGATCATATATTTTTTTAAATCTATGTCCTCTACCAATGGGGAGCATATCGCCTCCTATTGGAGGTATCTAAACAGAAGCTTTTCTACGAGAACAGTTTTTTTACTCTTTTTTCCAAAGAGAGTAGTGGAGATAGAAGGATAACGCTAGGACAGGACTAGTGGTTAACTAATCGCTCTTGCTAAGCCCAGTTATTGTATAGACATTGCAAACACCCATGCCTTCGAACAGAAATCGATTGAAAAAATTCTGTTCGTACTGGGACTCGAACCCGTGAGATCCGGCAAGTAAGCCAACAATGCTAATTGCTGCACCATAGAACCCGGCAAACCTTGATCTTGAATTAGTCGGAATAATCGAGGTTCTATTGTAATTAATTGTTTGTAGGGGAATATTAACCTTGTTGCACGCATGTCGAGTTGTTAATATATTCACCCTACAGATATACAGCTAAGAATATCGCGTCGCTTTCAACCCAAATTGATTAAGAAACATATTCTCTTCCATTTTTGTGTTTTATTTATAGCATGACCTGTCTGTGCTGTTTGGGTAAATTGACAGTCCACGCTTGTTTGTTAGTGGGATTAATAACGTTAAAAAAAAGGAAGACCGGGCGTGGGGGACCTGCGGCCCTTTGGCTACTCTGGTGCGGCCTTCTGGCCAATTCTGGAATTCTGTACATTTGTCAAAATCCTTGAAAGACCTAAAAAAAAAAAAGGTCCCACGTTGATAATTTTAGGAAATCTTTCTGGGCTTTAGAAATTGGTGTGAAATTTTTTCCGGCCAAAGATTCCCTAGTCAATGTTTACTGCGGCCTTTAGAGAAGAAAAGGTTCCCCACCCCTGGGCTTGATAGTCAACTCGGTAAAAGTGTCCATATGAACATAAAATGTCAATCGCTGAAAAATATGAACTTTTTTTAACAGGTTTCTATATGGTTTTTAATATACTTGTTCTTCCGACTGTACACTATCACTAGTCCAGTCCTAGGCTCATTATTATATCCTTTATCTTTCTAAAAAAAGAGGCGTGTTAGCTCTGGCCACGTACGAATCATTTAACAATAACTCACTGTTAGACATTTTGACAAATCATTTTTATACAGCATTTTGTTTGGCTATAGAAATGTAGACAGAAAATTTTTATGAGAATGTTTTTTATAATAAATGAAATGAAAAAAAAAATGAATTGTTTTATTTGGACAATGGCAACGCTCCAGCGGCAGCCAATTTGCGCTGTCTTGTTGAAACCACAGCTCTTCCACATTATTGTCATTCAATTGGGGAGCTTAAGTGTAGGTAATGATGGATAGTGCAATCCATTGACTAACAGTCTGGCCGGCATCGTTAACTTTTCCGGTTCTAAGCTCAAGAAATGCGACCCCAACACCCACATTTTCTTAAATATCTATTTTAATATGGGTGATACAATGTTAATAATTAAGGTTTTCTTATATCATAGTTTTTTGGACCTTTTGTAGTTTATATAAATACGCGATAACACGATAAGCGATCGTTCGTAAGATAGCTGGGCTAAACTCGTCAGTTGCAATTTCATATGTGTGCTGGGATGACGTCTTTTTTACGCGCAACTTAAAATATGATTATTTATTAAAAAAAACACGGATTTTTATAAAAAAAAATGTATGAGGAATGATACAGAGAGATATTTTAAAGCCCCGAGACTATTTTTTTTTTGAAATTCATAAGAATAAGGCCAATAATGAGGAAACCACTGGGGTCCCTAAACGACCCCCATCGGATGAAAAGTATTTTTCTAGTCTCCGAGCCGCGAGAGTTAACCAAGAAATAAATTTGCACAATTTTTAAACGTTGTTCTAGCGTCAGTGTATTAATTATGAAATGGCAAACTAAACTGAGCATAAATCATGTATCGGTCCGCAGTAGTCAAATGGTTAAACGAATACTTGACATGACATGTGGTATTTGATTTTTAAATACTTCATTGTCTTCTTTTTTCGAGAACACATTTTGTATAACAAACAGAAGTTAATAAAAATATTTAAAATTATGTTAAAAATGTTCATTTGTTTATTTTTGTTGTGATTTATAATACACTGGAATCTTTTTTTAAATGACTTTGAAATAAAACAGTCAGTAAAAAATAATCAATACCACATTTTTACACGAATTATTGACACAAAACAACACAGAAGCGGACAGGTGATTAAAAAAAGACAGTAATTACTATCAAAACGGCTTCATTAGATCCTTACGAATAGACACGTCAGAAATTTCTAGACAAATTACGGTTTTATTACTCTTACAAGTAGTAGAAAAAAGCAGTATAAATTGAATATTTAACCCATAACATGCCAACCTAAAAAATCACGTTCCCCGCCATGATGGCATCTCAGTTTCACTGTTTATTGACAGTACTTAAACCTAAGTTAGAAGCTAAAAAATAATTTTAAAAATGTATATATGCTAGAATACCTAAAATGATAAATACGTATTGGCAATATTAAGAGAAATATTGAATGATTTAATGGCTCAACCATTTACGATTGCATCATGGGCACGGAGGTGTTAAAAGGAATAGAAAAAATAAATAAAACTGGTCAACGAAAGCTCTGACAAAATTCCACTTAAATAGATAGAAAAAAGTATTCGTCGGAACTCACTCTCGTCCACGTGGAATATGTCGACATACGAAGCAATATTGTGAATAACCGTTAAAGCTCTCCCCATTGGCAGAATTTATCCTCTACACCTTGGCTGAACAAACAATTCGTGATCTATTATTCCATTATTATTAGTATTAAACTATTTTTAGCGATTTATGTCCAGCCCCTCATAAAAGTCCCCGTATATAATCGATTAGCAATGAATAGCGATAGCGAAAAAAAAATTTTTTTTTTCTCCAATCCATGTCCGTTTCCAAAGTGGAGGTATCTCAACACATTGTTATTTTACGAACGAGAACTGCTTCGTTAGTGAAACTGTCGGCCTTAGTAGAATTTAGCATGGGGCTCGCGCAAGCCAGTGGCGGATCCAGACATTTTCCAAGTAGGGGGTCATTTAATTCTAAAACAAACATAATACATAAATAGTACATTAAAAAATAGATGATTTTAAAATAATATATCAATATAAAAAACGGTCAATACATAATTAAGTATATATTCCAGGGCTGTGGAGTCGCGTGAAAAAAAAGACGACTCCGACTCCAGCTTTAAAATAATTAACGACTCCGACTCCGTATCATCATGACGATGTAAGTATACCATCAGATCATCTTTAGCCAGCCATGCGTGAAATGTCAACACTATTGACTATTTTGTTTGAATACAAATCATTAAATATATTTTTCAAAAAAAAAATCGAGCCGCTCATTTTTCACGACTCCGATTCCGGCCAAAATACAGCGAATCTGCGACTCCGACTCCACAGCCCTGATATATTCTATAAAATATAGTAAATTAAACAATGAAAGAGTCCATTTCAAAATAAACATTTAATAAATTCTCATCAGGGGAGGCATGGCACCCATGGCCTCCCTCTTGGATCCGCCAATGCCGCAAGTCCCACCGATCCTCAAAATAGAGAAAGGTCGGGTGAATACGTGTAACAATCAATTCTCGTCAAACAGCTTCTGTTGTGATACACTCTGCTAGGAGTCAACACAGAACTGCTTTTTTAATGCAGCAAGTAATTCGTTTTAAATCAAAAACGTGGCGTGTCTGTATTGATATTGAATGTACGTTTATTTCTGTTGATACAATTTTTTATTTTATTAATAAAGTGTTTCAATAAAAGTGTTTGTTATGAATCAATATAACACTGATACGTGTTGAATAAACAGATTATTGCAGCAAATAAAAGGGGAGAGTTGGTTCGATTGAAATAAAAATTCGAGCGCAAGAGAATGGACTAAAATTAAAAATAAAAAAGCGACCACGGTCTTCACTTTCAAGATTTATTTATTTATTTAACTCTCGCGGCTCGGAGACTAGAAAAATACTTCTCATCCGATGGGGGTCGTTTAGGGACCCCAGTGGTTTCCTCATTATTGGCCTTATTCTTATGAATCTCAAAAAAAATAATAGTCTAAGGGCTTTAAAATATCTCTCTGCATCATTCCTCATACATTTTTTTTTTATAAAAATCCGTGGTTTTTTAATAATCATATTTTAAGTTGCGTTAAAAATTCTAAATGTTCCAATATTGGAACACTGGAACACTTGAAGCACCCAGTCTTCGATCACAACTTTGAATTGAATAATTCTCAAATTCACTGTGATCTGACCGGGAATCGAACCCAAACCTGGGTGATTGGTAAAGTAAGCTCTAACCAACTGGGCTACGGGAGGCGACAAAGTCATATTTAATAAATGTAATAGTATAATTGTAGTATGAATCAGGATGTTAGAGTGAATAACAAGCTGTAGCTCGGCAAAATGTAAGTTTAAACGTTGTTCTGACGATGGCGAAAGCCGAAATAGTTAAATAACTATTATTATAAAAACTGTATAACTAAATACGTTGCTATTTTTACCCTATTAAGCCTTCATCTGCGTGTGTCTACAGATCATTAATAATAACATGTGTTCAAAGGCAAACAAAATGCACTCGTTGAGTTTGCACAATGAATGCACACAGTTTTTGATTGTGATCAACAATGCACCGGACCACTTGATTAAACAGGAGTAAATTATTATTCAATACTTGACGTCAAAGGAAAGTATAAAAGAACAATGATTCGGGTGGAGAAATCAGTTCAAGTTTAAATTGTTTTGTAATAGTCAATCAAACGCACCCAAACCAACCAAAATGTGGGCCAAATTTGCATTTTTGATCGTCAGCTGTGTCCTCATGGTGAGTTATTAAACTTCTTCAAAAATCGTATAATTGAAGACCTAGACATCATTTTGATTTTATTACATTTCTCAATTGTTGTCTATGATTCCATACATATGTACAACCACGGCTTAAAGTAGGCATGGGCAGCCTTTCCTAGGTCTGGGGGCAAATTATCATTCTGTCTCCGAGTCGAGGGCCGGACCAAATTATTAAGCATTTCTTATCTATCAAGCTATTTCTTATATGCTGGTGATCATGAACTAGTAGAGTGGAGCCACTTCAAGCGCCCGTGTCATGTCCGTTACTTAATCCCTCCCTGGAACTATTAATTTCTTTCTTTAATACTTCACCAAGATGAATCAGGGCCGGACAAAATAGCTCGGCGGGCCAGTGGTTGCCCATATATGGCTTAAAGTAATCAAAAATGGCTAATATTTGTTTTTATGTTTTGGAACATTGCTTTGTGTGGTACTTAGCCCTACAAGGACGAGCGTGACCATATGGTCACAGTAAACACCGTTGTCTATTGATCCCACTATGCATCATTTTTATACCTGAATATCGTTGCTTTCACTCATATTTGGTTAAGAAGGGTACAGACTTCAGTAAATCATCAGACGCGGAGACAGAAACGGCCACCAAAAGCACATTCGATCTTTTGAATTTCTGTTTTTTTTAATGGAGTTTTTGAAACTGTTAGTTATTTTTTCTTTATAAAACGTCAAATTATTTACAGTTCTTTTGCCAATATATTTGTATTGAAATTATGTTGATCTAAAGAGGTATTGTAAATATTTAAAAAAAAATCACATTTAGCTATATTTCAACCTCGAATGTTTGCGTGCCCATACGGTCACGTTCGTCCTTACTACTGTCCGTACACAATATTACACGGTAATAAAAGGATGAGCATGACCATATAGTCATGCGGAGTTTCTATACAACGACTTGGCGTTTTTATCCGTGTTATCCGTGACTTCAATATGGCTTAATTTTTTTTTTTTTTTTATCAGAAAAAAGCTCTCATCTCTGGAGGGTTAAGCTAGATTAAAATTCATTAAAAATCGTCTATAGTATTTTTTTGCAGCTCAATTATTCAAATATTTGTTACACAACGAATGTGTCACCAGTAGATCCTTTGCAAAAATGACAGCTACGTGAATTTGGTTTTCGATTTGCTTCCAGGCACACTACAGCGCCGCCCAGTCTGACGAAGTCGCCATATCCCAGGAGAGTGGGGAAGTTGGGGAACGAGGAATCTCCCCGTGCTACGGTTACAGGGTCAAGTTCTGCAAATCATACCCCCACGCGTCTGGATGCAAATGCTTCAACACCTGGTACAAGTATTGCTGCCCTTTTTACAAACACCCAATGTGCAAATGCGCAAAGGGGTGCAAGTGGGACTGAACGAATTGACAATCTGTTGATTGAACACGCAACCGACTTCGCTAATGGATACTGACAACCCTGAGATTCATTTTAAAGTGTCATCGGAAACCAGTGTTTCATATTTTCATGTTTTGTGACGTAGAATAGAATCGTAAAATAATTCTACACTTGTCTAACTGTCATCTTCTGTTTGCACTTTGATTTCAGTAAGTGTTACATTTAGATAACAATACGTAACACCAGGTGACACTCTAAAAGGTGTATATTATATAAATATGTAAATTCTGCTTTAAATGTTAAAAACTGTAATAATTAAAAATACTTCCCATGCAATTTTAAATATTGTTTTATTTATCAATTATTGTTTATTGTTTAATAAATCACAATTACACTATATGACATTACAGCTGACGCCAATTCGCCATGTAGTTGACAAATATAATGAGACAAAAAACAAAACTACATAATACAACAAAATCAAGTAATAAAAAAGAAAAACTTAACAAACAGTTCACGAACACTATCACCAAAAATGTCCAGTTCTCTAGGCAATGAGTTGATCAGTCGAACGGCCCTTGGAACTGGCGACTCATACGTCCTAAGCGAGGAACAAATTTTCAGAAATAAAAGCCTTTAGTCATAGTTTCACCCACGTAAGAATAAAGCGGGAGCGTGTAAGTTAATAGTCATGAGAATTTCAGGATTATTAACTCGGCCCCGAAGAAGAAGAGAAAAATGCTGTAAGCTTGAAAAAGATTTTCGAGCTTCGAGAGACTGAAACGATAACATTACTAAAAGAAATTTGGTGGGGTAGTATTCCTTTAAGGAATTAATTATCAAAGGGGAAGAATTAAAATTTTTTGAAATAATAATATCTTAGAAATTTCTTATGGACTCTCTCTCTAATTGCAGCTTGTATGAACATTCATATGGGCTCCAAATCCATATCACTCGCGGCTCGGAGACTAGAAAAATACTTCTCTGCCGATGGGGGTCGTTTAGGGACCCCAGTGGTTTCTTCATTATTGGCCTTATTCTTATGAATTAAAAAAAAAAAAATAGTCTAGGGGCTTTAAAATATCTATCTGCATCATTCCTCATACATTCTTTTATAAAAATCCGTGTTTTTTTAAATAAATAATCATATTTTAAGTTGCGCGAAAAAAGACGTCATCCCAGCACACATATGAAATTGCAACTGACGAGTTTAGCCCAGCTATCTTACGAACGATCGCTTATCGCGGGCCGTTATCGTGTTATCGCGTATTTATATAAACTACAAAAGGTCCAAAAAACTATGATATAAGAAACCTTAATTATAAACATTGTATCACCCATATTAAATGTCAAAGAAGTCAACTGAATAAGCTCCGACGAACTCTACTTTAATACATAAAAATAGCATTCGTCGGAACTCACTCACGTCTACGTGAAATATGTAAACATCCGAAGCAATATTGTTGAACACTGTTAAAGCTCTCTTCAGTGGCATTACTATTGGCAGGCTGGTTCTACACCTTGGGAGAACAAACAATTCATGTCCACGATTTCTCAAAAAAGAATCAGGAACACTGGAACACTTTAAGCACCCAGTCTTCGATCACAACTTTGAATTGTATAAATCTCAAATTCACTGTGATCTTACCGGGAATCGAACCCAGACCTGCGTGATCGGTAGTGCAAGCTCTAACCAACTGGGCTACGGCAGGCGGCAAAGTCATATTTAATAAATGTAATAGTATAATTGTAGTATGAACAGTGGCGGATTATCCTATAAGCAAATGAGGCGAGCGCTTAGGGCTTCCGAATCTAAGGGGCCTCAAAAATAGCTTATATAATATAACCCGTACAATTTTTGTTCAGATTTTAAAATATTTTTACTTATTTACTTGGAATTTTCAGACATTTTTAATTTATCCAAAAAACAGGGCCTCCAAATTTTATTGCGCCTAAGGCCTCCCATGTGCTTAATCCGCCACTGAGTATGAATCAGGGTGTTAGAGTGAATAACAAGCTGTAGCTCGGCAAAATGTAAGTATAAACGTTGTTCTGACGATGGCGAAAGCCGAAATAGTTAAATAACTAATATTATGAAAACTGTAGAACTAAATACGTTGCTATTTTTACCCCATTATGCCTTCATCTGCGTGTGTCTTCAAATCTATCTATATCTTCTATATATCTATATATATAAAACAAAGTGGGGTTATTTACACCACGTATAACTCGAGAAGGGCTTGGTTGATATTAATGATCTTTGGTTTATTAAATTAGTCTCCACCTAGAATAGCAGAATAAGCATTAAAACATCCGAAAATATCACGGAAAAGAAATTATGAATAAGATAAATGTTCCCATATATATATATATATATATATATATATATTGAATTTGTCTACGCCAAAACGAACATGACGTTGTATGCTGTTTCCAATAAGTCCACTAGGTGGCGTTGATTGCATTATACTTTGACAGTTGACTGCTGGGCTATGGCAGGCCACACAGGCCGCGATTTTGAATTTTCATCGATTTTCATTAAGTTTTAATTCCGATAAATCATTCTGGTGTGAAAATTTATTTATCCAATTATGGTGAAACACGAGATTCATGTCTAATAAATGTGCTGAAGCAATTGTTTCTGAATCTCCAAGTCAGATACGCACATTATTTGCTATCATTATTTCGACATACTTCCCATCGAATCCACGTGAACTGTGGAACAAGTACAAGGATGACATGTCCGAATACATTTTACATCGAATTCGTGGCAGTTCAGGGAATCCCGATCTCCAGATGAATGAAGAGATACATAACCAGGCTTTGCTTTTGATCGAAGACATGTGTTACCTTATGTGCGGCAGTTTGTTAGTCAAGTTAGGAATGCCAACGCCAGACCGTGGAATGAACGACGCTTTCAATCGAAAATTGGAACGCGAAAGTGAATATAATCGAGATGCATTAAGCCAATCAGTTTTAACGAATGTACTACTGTTGAACCCTCAACAGAAGGAAATGTACGATACGTTAATGAAGACAATTGATGATGAAAATGGTGGCTTATTTTTTCTCGATGCGGCCGATGGCGTTGGAAAGACATTCCTCATGTCATTGATTGTGACCACTGTTCGTGCGAGATATAAAATTGCTGTATCAGTTTCTTCTTCTGGAATATCGGCCACGTAGATAGAAGGATGCCGAACGACTTATTTAGCGTTAATATTGCCGTTAAACCTTCAAACCACTGAAAAACCGACATGTAAGATTGCGAAACACTCAGCAATGGCCAAATTTTTCGTAGCAAATACAATCATCGCCTGGGATGAATGGACAATGGCGCACAAATGCGCATTGGAAGCACTCAATCGAACTATGAAAGATCTGTGCAATGACTCGAGATGTTTTAGAGGCGCAATGATTCTACTATCTGGCAATTTCCGCCAAACACTAGCAGTCATTCCAAGATCGACCACTTCCGATGAAATAAAAGCTTGCCTCAAATCATTGACTCTGGCACTATGTGAAGAAACATCAGCTGAAGAAAAACATGCGAGTTGCATTGCTAAACGATCCATCTGCCGAAGATTTCTCCAAGCAATTTCTGACTATCGTCGGTAACGACCGTGTTCCTGTTGACGAATCGAACGGATTGATTTCGTTTCCACCGAATTTACGCAATTTTGTCTCAACGAAGGACGGCTTCATCAACAAAATGTTTCTGAACATCTAATCAGGAAAATCACAATTGGTTGAGTGAACGAGCAATTCTTGCGGCGAAGAACAAAGATGTGGATCATTTAAACTTCACAATTCAAAATCAAATCGTTGGTCCACTACATTCCTTCAAATCTATCGACCGTGTAACAAACGAAGACGAAGTAACCAACTATCCAACTGAATTTTCAAACTCATTGAATCTACCTGGCTTGCCACCTCGCAATTTACAACTAAAGGTTGGCTCGGTATTCATCATGTTTAAAGATATCAAGTTAACACAACACTTATTGATTCTGAGGCGGTATGAAGTTCGTTGGGTCAGCTAGTTATTAATAATAACATGTGTTCAAAGGCAAACAGAATGCATTCGTTGAGTTTGCACAATGAATGCACACAGTTCTTGATTGTGATCAACAATGCCCCAGACCACTTGAGTAAACAGAAGTAAATTATTATTCAATATTTGACGTCAAAAGAATGTATAAAAGAACAATGATTCGGGTGGAGAAATCAGTTCAAGTTTAAATTGTTTCGTAATAGTCAATCAAGCGCACCCAAACCAACCAAAATGTGGGCCAAATTTGCATTTTTGATCGTCAGCTGTATCCTCATGGTGAGTTATTAATTTTCGTTCGTCCTTTCTACTGTCCGTACACAGTATTACACGGTAATAAAAGGGTGAGCATGGCCATATAGTCATGCTTGGTTTCTTTACAACGACTTTGCGTTTTTATTTTTTAAATTTTTGTTAGGAATAAAAGTTATCAATGATTTCAATATGGCTTTAAAAAAATGTACTTAATTTCCACTTTATTTATCAAGATCGAGACCGGTTTCGCTCATGGCGAGACTTCAATCATAAATACATTATTCGTGTGGGAAACGAAACCAGGATTTGAACTCATGAGCACCATGACCGAAGCTAACAACATTGGCCACTTGACAACCGACCCAGTAATATAATATTATATTATCCATTATCCCTTTGAGATGAATTCCGTTGAATATTGCCAGTTAAAAAATATTATTTTTTTCGAAAAAAAGCTCTCGTCTCCGGAGGGTTAAAAATAAAAACGGTTAAGTGGATTCCCCTAACTCAACAGGCTTTTTGTCAAAAGGATGTAAGCTGCAAATTCCGAATTGATATCTAAATTTATTAATCTCTAAATTTTCTAAATGATTTCTTTAATAGATATAATGGAGTTTGAAGCGGATGTTTTACTAGATAGGATTCAAGCTAAATTACAATTCATTAAAAATCGTCTATAGTATTTTTTTGCAACTCAATTGTTCAAATATTGGCTACACAACGAATGTGTCACCAGTAGATACTTTGCAAAAATATCAGCTACGCGACTGTGGTCAGTGTCGGAGCCGCGCCCCTTTTTAACTAATCGTAGAAATAATGAAAAGAAACAATTTGGAATCATTATTTTTTTTTTTTAAATCCATATCCACTTTCGATGTAGAGCATATAGCTTCCTAATGGAGGTATCTTAAAAGAAGTTTTTCTACGTGAACGGTTTGTTACCCAGTCACTCAACCTCTCTTTTTCGAATCATAAAGCATACGGTACATAATCAGAGCGAACAATATTTATTATAGAGTATTTCCAAATAATTTTAATACTCCATTTATGCGCCCCCTGATGGTTTGCGCCCGAGGCGATTGCCTATTTTGCCTGTATGGTGGCGCTGGCCCTGACTGTGGTTCTCGATTTGTTTCCAGGCACAATACAGCGCCGCCCAGTCTGACGAAGTCGCCGTATCCCAGGAGAGTGGGGAACGCTCAGCCTCCCCGTGCTACAGTTACATGGTCAACCACTGCCAAAAATTCCCCTACACTGCTAAATGCAGATGCTTCAACACCTGGTACAAGTATTGCTGTCCGTATTACAAACACCCACTGTGCAAATGCTCAAAGTGGTGCAACTGGAACTGAACGAATTGACAATCTGTTGATTGAACACGCAACCGACTTCGCTAATGGATACTGACAACCCTGAGATTCATTTTAAAGTGTCATCGGAAACCAGTGTTTCATATTTTCATGTTTTGTGACGTAGAATAGAATCGTAAAATAATTCTACACTTGTCTAACTGTTATCCTCTGTTTGCACTTTGGTTTCAATTAGTGTTACATTTAGATAACAATGCGTAACACCAGGTGACACTCTAAAAGGTGTATATTATATAAATATGTAAATTCTGCTTTAAATGTTAAAAACTGTAATGATTAAAAATACTTCCCATGCAATTTTAAATATTGTTTTATTTACCAATTATTGTTTATTGTTTAAAAAATCAAAATTATAGTACATGACATTACAGTTGACGCCAATTCGCCATGTAGTTGACAAATATAATGAGACAAAAAATAAAACTACATAATACAACAAAATCAAGTAATAAAAAAGAAAAACTTAACAAAGAGTTCACGAACACTATCACCAATGCCCAGTTCTCTAGGCAATGAGTTGATCAGTCGAACGGCCCTTGGAACTGGCGACTCATACGTCCTAGCGAAGAACATTTTTTTAAAAATAAAAGCCTTTGGTCATAGTTTCGCCCGCGTAAGAATAAAGTGGGAGCGTGTAAGTTAATAGTCATGAGAATTTCAGGATTATTAACTCGGGCCCGAAGAAGAAGAGAAAAATGCTTTAAGCTTAAAAAATATCTTCGAGCTTCAAGAGAGTGAAACGATAACATTCCTAAAAGAAATTTGGTGGGGTAGTATTCCTTTAAGGAATTATCAAAGGGGAAGAATTTAAATTTTAGAAAATTCTTATGGACTCTCTCTAATTGCAGCTTGTATGAACTTTCATATGGGCTCCAAATGATGGATCCATATTCAAGCGTAAAAGACCAAAGAAACATAAAGCGTGCGAAACACAGCTGGGTATTATGATAGAACACCATGTAATAGAATATTGTTTATTTTATTATATCGTAGTTTTAGGTTAACACGGTTCCATCCAATTCTCACTCTAAGACAAGCGGTTAGCTGCGCGGGCCGATCAAACAAATGGGTGGCATAATTTGTCATAATTGAAATCAGTGGCGGTTCCTGACCTGAACTCTTGGGTGGGCTAGAGAAAAGCATATTTCCACTTCACTTTATACATTAATCTACAAGCAAATTAACAAATATTACGACACTACTGCAATGCATAAATTTTTATATAATAAAATCAATGCTAATGTAACTAAGAAATAATAGAATAATAACACGGAATCCTTAAATTCGTCTCTTTCAAAGTGAAATAACAAGTACCTACTAAAAGCAGTATAGAACTGTCACTTGCTGTCACTGAAAGTCAATACCTGTCACTTTCATACAATACAACAATATTGGTTTTGTGTTTCAATGCATAAGTATGCGTAATGGGCTGAATCAGATCAGCCCCTAACGATTCAGAAACTTGACAGATTGAAACACTATCCTTTGTGTTTGATGACGTTTCCGTACATACAAATACAAAAAAAATCTAATCGTGCTTGATTGCGCCCCAGTGTAAAGAAAAATTGCATGATATTGTCTGTGGTTACGGACTTAACGGGCGCTAGCCCCTGAGTGGTGTTGCCAGTGACGTAACGTTCCTGTTCCCTGTGAAGTATTTATAGGGTTATTGTTTTTTTATGCCTGCTCAGTTTAAAATTGTAATACAAAACACAATCGAGAATATGATTGTAGGTAGACGTAACATTGTCTTATATTGACAGAGGAAAATTAAAACAAAGATATTATATTCATTTGGGAAAGGTAAGTTACGCTTATAAATGTATTTATTTTGTTCAGCGGCCGAATTGCTGTTCATTTTTATTCAGCCATCTAATGTTTTGGGTGGAAAATGCAGGTCGGGCTTAGCCCACCTAGCCCAGTACCTAGAACCGCCACTGATTGATATGCATAATAAAATAAGAAATAACATAACTCAATCTATTTTTTTACATAAAGTATAATCAAGCACAAATTAAGAAAATAATCAGAATGAAACAATCCAGGGTTGTGGAGTCGGAGTCGCGGAGTCGCGGTATTTTGACCGGAGTCGGAGTCGTGAAAAATGAGCGGCTTGATTTTTTTTTTGAAAAATATTTTTAATGAAGTGTGTTCAAACAAAATAGTACAAGGTGTTGACATTTCATGCTTGGCTGACTACAGATGATCTGATGGTATACATATATATAAATTAAAATGAAAATTTTAAAAAAACGGAGACAGTCGTTAATTATTTTAAAACTGGAGTCGGAGTCGTCTTTTTTTACACGACTCCACAGCCCTGAAACAGTCAATAAGCCGTAAATAAATTTAATAACATATTTTTTAAATTTATTTATAAATATTACAACTAATTCTTATATAATATTACATACTCTATTAAGATCAATTCCTTGTTCTTATAAAATAAAGGAATTCAATGTTTTGTATTGGTACCTGGAATGAGTGCGCGGGTGGCTTCAAACTGGTCGTCAGTGACAAAACGCAAAGAAATTAATCAACAAAATTGTGCATTTTTTGCATTTATTCAATATAAATAAGCAGGGCCGGCGCAACCATACAGGCGAAATAGGCAATCGCCTAGGGCGCATATCATTAGTGGGCGCATAAATTGATATATCAAATTATTTTTTTATAATCTAATAACAAATAATAGTACGTTTTTTTTTATTATGCTTGTATCTTTTCTTTATAATTATGTATCGTATTCTATATGCTTCGAAAAATAGAAGTCAAGCGACTGAGTAACGGACAGTCCTCGTAAACTTATGTTGAGATACCTCCATTAGGAGGATGGCCTATATGGATAATCCAAATTATAAGCAGACATGCATATAAAAAAATATTCCACAGTTTGTTAAAAAGGGGGCGCGCCAATAACCGTTACCTAGGGCGCCAAATAATCTCGCTCCGGTACTGTACATAAGTAATCACTGTTTTAGCTGACAATAACGATTTGTATCGACATTCATTTCTAGGTTAGCTTATCTGCATAGTTGGTCCGACGAATCCAATTTTTGCCCTTTGAATAGTGAAACAGTATAAAATAATGGATTTTTTTACAAAAATGTCAGTACGAACTCTTCAATATTAGATAAGGACTGCTTTCAAATGTTGGCCATGTTTGTTTTCATAGTTTTCGGATGCATATCAATGGTGAGTGTTTGAAGTGTTGAACAGAACTCCACCATTACGACGTGAATCCTTGATTAAAACTCCAACACTGCTCTATATGTTTATATGCAGCGGTGGGCTGCCAATATCTTAACAAGGGGCTCGGTAAATCTTATCCATTTATTTGTATCCATTTTCGCTCCCAATGTGGAGCATATGGCCTCCTAATGAAGGTATCTCAACAAAAAAAAAATTCTACAAGAACTGTTTGTTACTAAGTCGCTCAACCTTTCTTTTCCAAAAAGAGTAGTAGGGATAGAATGATAAGGCTAAGACAGGACTAGTGATTAGCTCGAACCCATGAGGTCCGGCACGGAAGCCCACAACGCTGCATAAAAAAAAATGAAGGGGGTACTAAGTCTTGTTTCATAATAAAATTTAATCATCTACAGAAATTGCAGTTAGGTGCTGATTTGATCTAAGACGAATGCTTTTCTTATCTTAACAAGGGGCTCGCCGGCCGCGCTGAAATTTAATAAGGGGCTCGTGCGAGCCCCCTCTAGCCCACCCCTGTTTATATGTCACTGTTGGAAGCAGTGACGCGCTTGAGAGACCCCAGGCGCAATCAAATTTGGAGGCCCTGCTTTTCAATATTGGCTTATTAAGCTATTTTGAGGCAACTAAGATTGCATTACTCCGTCATTGATTGTGAGGGTAACTTCAGTGGTCGAGTGGTAAAAGTCATTGTTTTTAGTTGCAGAATCCTTGGGCTCAGATCTTAGCACGGACACTTTCAGGAATAGATTTTTTATTATGGCTTCGTAATAAAGTTATTTAACAGAACGTTTTTCTACGAGAATTAATTGGTACTCAGTTGATTGGGCTAGGACAGAACTAGTAGTTAACTAATCATTCTCAGTAGACCCTGTTATTTTAAGATTGAATATTAATAGTGATTTTTAAAAATCTTTGTTCGTCCCAAATGTGGACCATATGATCTTTTAATAGAGATATCTCAACAGAAGTTTTATACGAGAATTGCTTGTTATTCAGTAGCTCAACGTAACGTACCATTTTTTCGAAGAGAGTAGAGATAAGGACAGAACTTGCGGTTAGCTAATCACTAAGTCTTAGAGTCTGTACTTGCTTGGCATTACAGCTAATGCCAATTCGCCAAATATTTTGAATTTGAAAGATCACACTCGATTAGATTTTAAAGTTTTCCACTTGGTTCTTTAAAAGCCAGGAACATCGGAAGTTTTAGCACCGTAGGGGAAATATTAATAACTGAATATATTGCCTCACTCTAAATTTTCATTTTTAGGTGCACCAGTTGTCAGCCATGAGCCCGTCGCTCCATAACGAATCCGCTGATCATCCAGGTCTGCACTGGTCCCGTTTCCAGTGGTGCATAGTCAATTACGTGCTACCTGAGTGTCGATGCTTCCTGACCTGGTATGAAAACTGTTTCCCCGATGACTATCACCCTCTCTGCTCGTGCTCGAGATGGTGTGGATGGTGGTAGCAGATCCCGTCCGAGGAAGATGAAGAATCATTTGAACACAAACCTAATTTCTGCGATAAATAAAATATGTATTTTTTTTATTAATAAAACTATGTATTCAATTTTGTATTTCTTCGACCATTTTTGCTATCTGTTTTTGTATTATCTAGTCCACTGATACTCAACTGAAATCACTTGGTGGGCCAAATAAAATTATGCATGATTCTGATGGGCCACACATAAATATTTTAAACATTAATAATAATATGATATTTTTATTTTTAATATCAATAACAAACAAAGAACTTTAAGAGAAATCGTTCTGTCGCTTAACCCCTCATTTCCAAAAAGAGAAGTAGAGATAGAAAGATAGGGCTAGGACAGGACTAGTGGTTAACTAATCGCTTTCACTACACCCAATTATTGAAGGATTGTAAAGTGTGGGAGGGAATTTGTAGACATCACAAACACGCATGCCTTTGAACATAATTCGATTGAAAAAATGCTGTTCGTACTGGGGCTCGAACCCGTGAAGTCCCGACAAATTATTACTAAGCAAATACAGATTTTTTTTATATCTAAATAAATATTATTTTAAAAACTGTTTCTTTATATGCTTACCAGATGTGATTGTTGAATTAAAAAATGTAGTTTAAATAAAAATAGTTGATTTATATTTATACAGATGGCTTTTTTTTAATTTGTGCAGAGGCAGTTCTGATTGAAATTCTTCCACCGCCGTAAACCCGTTGAATGTCTTACAATGGAACCTCGATCTACCGTCCTCGCATTGTTCGCTTTCCCGCGTGGATCGTTTATTTTTCATAGTCCCGGTCAAACACCCATAAGAACAATGTAAAAGAATGCCACATCAATTGTTCTCCGATTTCATCCACCTTCGAATAACCAATCGATTGTTACTTAATACACTTATAATATGTAACAATACACAATTAAATGTAAATTTATCAATGTAAATGGCTACAAATGTACTACTGTGTATACTGAAGCTGTCGTAGATAATATACAAGTCAGAAATTGCAGTTATCTAATAATTTGATCTGAGAATATTGTTTTCTTTCGAATAAACACGGGCCTCGCCGACCTTAGTAAAATTTAACAAGGGAATCGCGCGAGCCCCTCTTAGCCCACCCCTGGTTGTTGGTTTTAGTCGTAAGAAATTTAGCCTTCATCTGGTTATGCCTATAAGTCATAAATAATAACATGTGCTTAAAACTAAACAGACTGCACTCGTTCAGTTTGCACAATTAATGCATTTTTTTTATTTTTATCTCTATCAACAACGCACCAGACTTAACTGCTATTCAACACGTAATGAGACACCAATGTCAAAACTAAGTACAATCCATTGTCTTAAAGTTATCAAAATGGCTAATATTTGTTTTTATGTTTTGGAACATTGCTTTGTGTGGTACTTAACCCTCCAAGGACGAGCGTGACCATATGGTCACAGTAAACACCGTTGTCTATTGATCCCACTGTTCATCCTTTTTCTACCTGAATATCGTTGCTTTCACTCATATTTGGTTAAGAAGGGTACAGACTTCAGTTAGTAATCAGCCGCGGAGACAAAAACAGCCACCAAAAGCACATGCGATTTTTTGAATTTCCGTTTTTTTTAATGGACTTTTTGAAACTGTTAGTTATTTTTTTATTAAAACGTCAAATTATTTATAGTTCTTTTGCTAATATATTTGTATTGAAATTATGTTGATCTAAAGAAGTCAAATTGTAATTATTTTTAAAAATTTCACGTTTAGCTATATTTAAACCCCGAATGTTTGCGTGCCCGTACGGTCACGCTCGTCCTTACTGCTGTCCGTACACGATATTACACGGTAATAAAAGGATGAGCATGACCATATAGTCATGCGGTGTTTCTATACAACGACTTTGCGTTTTTATTTTTTTAAATTTTTGTTAGGAATAAAAGTTATCCGTGACTTCAATGTGGCTTTAAAAAATGTACTTAATTTCCACTTTATTTATCAAGATCGAGACCGGTTTCGCTCATGGCGAGACTTCAATCATAAATACATTATTCGTGTGGGAAACGAAACCAGGATTTGAACTCATGAGCACCATGACCGAAGCTAACAACATTGGCCACTTGACAACCGACCCAGTAATATAATATTATATTATCCATTATCCCTTTGAGATGAATTCCGTTGAATATTGCCAGTTAAAAAATACACGCATATTTTATAACGTAAATCATATTTTGTATTTATTTAAGTATAATAAATATAATTTGCTATTTATTTTAAACTTATTTATTGCATTTGAAGATGTGTAATAAATCTGTTTTATGATATGTAAATATTCATCACAGTTTAAAAAGTATAAAAGATGGTAATTTTTATAGTGGATAATTTAATTCAGAATTAAACAGTTCCCGTGTTGTTATATGACAATATAATCAACATGTTGGGTAAATTTGCATTTTTGATTGTCGGGTTTCTCGTGTTGGTAAGATATTGTTTGATATTTTCTTAAAACATTCTCCCGTTCAACCTTGAGAGGCAAATAACAACACTTCATATTAACATTTATTTACCAGTGGCGGTTCTAGGTACTGGGCTAGGTGGGCTAAGCCCGACCTGCGTTTTTCAGTCAAAATGTGTAAAACTTAAGATGGCCGAATAAAAATGAATAGCAATCCAGCCGCTGAACATAATAAATACATTTTTAAACATAAATAACCTTTCCCAAATTAATACAATATCTTTGTTTTGATTTTCCTCTGTCAATATAAGACAATGCTATGTCCACCTACAATAATACTCTCGATTGTGTTCTATTATTTCATACTTATTATACATTAGCTTTGATTTTATTATACAATAATTTATGCTTTGCAGTAGTGTCGTAGTATTTGTTAATTTGATTGTAGATTAATGCATAAGGTAAAGTGAAAAACATGTACAATTTCGTAGATAGTATACCCCTCGCGGCTCGGAGACTAGAAAAATACTTCTCTGCCGATGGGGGTCGTTTAGGGACCCCAGTGGTTTCCTCATTATTGGCCTTATTCTTATCAATTTCAAAAAAAAATTGTCTCAAAGGCTTTAAAATATCTCTCTGCATCATTCCTCATACATTTTTTTTATAAAAAATCCGTGGTTTTTTAATAAATAATCATATTTTAAGTTGCGCGTAAAAAAGACGTCATCCCAGCACACATATTAAATTGCGACTGACGCGTTTAGCCCGGCTATCTTACGAACGATCGCTTATCGCGGGCGCTTATCTCGTTATCGCGTTATCGCGTATTTATATAAACTACAAAATGTCCAAAAAACTATGATATAAGAATACCTTAATTATAAACATTGTGTCATCCATATTAAAATAGATATTTAAGAAAATGTGGGTAATGGGGTCGCATTTCTTGAGCTTAGAACAGGAAAAGTTAACAAAATCAGCAAATCAAGTCTACGAGCCGCGAGAGTTAATGATACATCTCTTCTTCCTGCATCTTTATCAAAGGGTCGAAGGAAAAAAACAATGTTATCCATTGCCTTTGTTTCATTTCAGGTGCAGTATAGTTCTGCCGACTCTGGTGAAATTAAAGATGATACAACCGATGCTCCCCTCGGTGGCTCAAATGCTCCCGGTGATCCCATCGATGATTCAAATACTACCGATGCTACCCCCGTTGACCCAAATGCTCCTCGTATCATCGGTGGTGCGCCTTGCTACGGATCGTCAGGCATGGGATTGTGGTGCAAAAAATTCCCATGGCAACCAAAGTGCAAGTGCTTCTGGCAATACTGCAAACATTGCTTCCCGTACTTCAAAAATCCACTTTGCAGCTGCCTTAAAGAGTGCACCGGGTACTAAGCCACAGAAAAAGATGTGAAGGATAAGCAACCATGCAAACGGATATTGACAACCCTGACTTTTTCGTATCGTTGGCCAAATTAATTGGAAATGCCGGTCGGCCGAATTTATATGATTTCTAAATGATAATATACAATTGAAGACTATGTGTTACTTTCGATGGCTTCGGCGGTAACTTTATGTTAATTTATTTTTAAAATAAAATAATATTTGTTAACTTTGCCATTTCGCCTCTTCGAGAAGCATCTTCAGGTACAGTTATTCAAGAATAATCTGAAACACGTGTCAGAATTTGTGACACAGTTTATCGAATAACCATGCTAACGAATTCAATTTTAAATTAAACATGTGTCATCAATCAAATCAATCCACGTGTTGTGTATATTTTTGTTTTGAAATACTTTTTGGGTTGTAAAAAAGCAATTTTTTTACATTTTCGAAATCATTGTTTATAATAAATTTGTTCGTCAATCTTTAAAAATGAATAAACATCAATTCTGAATATTTGAATATGACTTATTTTCTTAACCTTTTAGCTGCCGTTGATAATTAATAGAAATTACCTAGCACGCCGGCTATAATTTGTGACTATTAATTTAATTAGATATTGACGAGATAAGTCTTCTCTGGCATGTTGAGCACGAAATTTTGTACGAGATATCTCGTCTGTGGCAGCCATCGAGTTAATATAATCTATTACCCTTAATTTAAACCACTGCAGTACAGTGGTAATGTGATGTTTTTTGTACTACCGGACAAAACAACGACACCTATAATAAAAACAAATCATTAAGTGACTAAGTTTGCAAACATTCATATAATTGATAAAATCTAGCTTTGAAAAGAACTTTTACGCTGCTTCTAAACAAAGATGTCTTTGCAAAGATGACAGCCAATTCATTATTTTCTATACCAACTGTCTGACAAAATAATAAAAATATATGGCTATATATAATTTACTCTTGAAAGATCGACATCTAGCGACTATCATTGAAACTACTTTAATAATCTTATTAAAAAAACTGCATTTATTTGGTTTGAATACTCACTTAGCTGTCGAGTATATTTAATAATTTAACAGATGTCGTTAGTAGTATCAGTATAAAATTAACGTTAGATAATTTTGAAAATATCATACGATGTTTCAAAATAAAACGGCCAATAATTGTCAGCAAAGGTGAACCTTTTACTAAACAACGCGCTTTGGGTAATAGGATATGAATGTTGTTTACTATACGTAAGAGAAGTGATGTCCCATTTCTACTCGATAGCATTTCTTACCATGGCGCAATAAAATTTGGAGGCCCTGTTTTTCGGATAACATAAAAACCTTCAGAAAAATGCATGTAAAATAAAAAAATATACACAAAAATTTATGAATTATGAATTATACACAACCTTGAAGTGCACGGATACTTCTAAACTGATGTTTAATTTACATAACCTAATAGTAATTAAAGAAATTGTCTATGAAAAACCTTTATTTCAGTCTTTTTTCTTGGTTTTAATATTTTACAAGGTCATCTTTTTCAAACTTAAAATCTAAATTTACATACTAATTCGGCATTTGCAGCTTGCATCCTTTTGATAGAATGTGTATCAAGTTTGATACATTGTGATTATCGAAAAATACCTGTTTTAAAAAAACTGTGGTTTACGTCCTTTTTCCTTTCCACAGTCGATATGCAATACTTAAATAAGCAATCGATTTTTACTTAATTAATACACTTATAATATGTAACAATATGCAATTTACAGTAAACTTATCAATGTAAATGGCTACAAATGTACTACTATGTATACTGAAGCTGTCGTAGATAATATATAAGTCAAAAATTGCAGTTAAATACTAATTTGATCTGAAAATAAACATGGTTTTCTTCTAAGCAAGGGGCTCGCGCGGACCCCTACAGCCCACGCCTGGCCACGGGCAAAAGGTTGAGAAACTTTGCCCTACAACACAGAATATCTTCAATAATAAATTATCACTCTTTATTTACTTTGAAATGTATTTATACATACATACAGTGTGTACAAAAATAAATGCACCGACACGTCGATAAGTCGTTTGCCAATTCTAATTTTTATCTACAAACGTTAACAATTATCTGATGAATAAAAAAATGTTGTGAAGAGGCCGGGGCACAGGATGTGTCAGTGTAATTTTAGCGCATTGTATCTTTTACTCACAATTAATGTCTGAATAGGGTGCATTTCGGTATTAACCTGTTCGGCGCGAATGCTGTATATTACTCAGTGGCGGTTCGTGACCTAAAATCTTGGGTGGGGTAAAGAAAAGTTTAGCATTGTCTACTATCTAAGAAATTGTGCATGTTTTTCACTTAACAAGACACGGAGATTTTTTTATATGTAGTTATAATTATTGCAAGAATTAAGTATTTTTCCGTATTTAATTATTTAAAAAGTTGTCTATCATTGTGGGCGAAGGTGTTGTGGTGTACAGCGACACCTATTATCAGTGGTGGGCTGCTAATACGCTAACAAGGGGCTCGCTTAATCAATTCTGGGGAAAGAGTGTTTTTTTTTCACTACTATGCAATTATATGCAATACTTCAATAAGCAATCGATTGTTACTTTATACACTTATATAATGTAAATGGCTGAAAATGTATTATTGTATATACTGAAGCTGTCGTAGATAATATATAAGTCAGAAATTGCAGTTATTTATTAATTTGATCTGATTATATTGCTTCTACTTAAATCAACAAGGGGCTCGTCGACCTTTGTAAAATTTAACAAAGGGCTCGCTCGAGCTTTTCCGAGCCCCCTCCAGCCCACCCCTGTCAATAATTAAGACAAATCATTAAGTGACAAAAGACTTACTTGCAAGCATTTGTGTCATCAGCGGTTGGCTGCCAATACGGTAATTAGGGCACTATTTTATGTCACAGTACGCAATATATCGTAATTTAATCAATAGCTGAAAAATGATGTAACCTATAGAATCTATAGCAGTGGTTTCCAACCTTTATGTTACTACGCCTCCCTTTGACGAAAAAAATGTCTTCGCGCCTCCCCATCCTCTTTTTCATATATTAATAAAGACACGATTTAAGGGAAAATAAATATTTTGGACTGTTCGCGCCTCCCAGGTTGGAAATCGCTGATCTATAGTAAAGATACTCGATTTTTTTTTCTTAATTTAACAAGGGGCTCGCTGGCCTATTTAAAATTTAACAAGAGGCTCGCGCGAGCCCCGCAAGCTTCCTCTAGCACACCCCTGCGTGTAATTGATAAAATCTAGCTTAGAAGGGTCTTGAAAATATCCCAGTTGGGTTAAGCATGCTTTATTATTATATTGCAATAACATTTATCTGTACAAAAAAACACAGGAAGCCAGTGGCGTGCTTTAGTAGTATCCTCCTATTTTTTTTTTTAAATAATCACATCTCAACCAAAACGCACTGTTTATTTTTGAAAATGTATTAAACTTTTACAAAATCAAATATCATTTTATAAAAAATTTAAAAGTTATTATTTATTGAATAAAAATCGGTGGTCAATGCTCAAGCACGCAACTGGCTCCCTTTTCATTTTTTCCGGTAACTTTTATTTATATATAATAATAAGGAATGCTTAATTCAACTGAAATATTTAAAAAATTCATATTAACTTTTCCGGTTCTAAGCTCATGAAATGCGACCCCAATACCCACATTTTCTTAAATATCTATTTTAATATGGGTGATACAATGTTTATAATTAAGGTATTCTTATATCATAGTTTTTTGGACCTTTTGTAGTTTATATAAATACACAATAACACGATAAGCGCCCGCGAAAAGAGATCGTTCGTAAGATAGCTGGGCTAAACGCAAACGTCAATTGCCAATTCATATTTGTGCTGCGATGACGTCTTTTTTACGCGCAACTTAAAATATGATTATTTATTTAAAAAAAACGGATTTGTATAAAAGAATGTATGAGGAATGATGCGGAGAGATATTTTAAAGCCTTTAGACTACTTTTATTTTTTTTGAAATTCATAAGAATAAGGCCAATAATGAGGAAACCACGGGGGTCCCTAAACGACCCCCATCGGATGAGAAGTATTTCTCTAGCCTCCGAGCCGCGAGAGTTAAGCTAGATTTTATGAATTACACAGATGTTTGTAAATAAATCATTCGATATTTTTTATTAATTAATTTTATGTTTCTCTGTAGACCGCTACACTCGCCCTTAAAAGGTTAAATAAAAAACATAAAAAAAAAAGAAACGGTCGTAATTTTGTGTGTTTAAAAAAGTCGTAAAAGTGAAAACACGTGTAAACTGAATTACGCACGTGGAATGTAAACAAAAAACAGATGATGACATTTTTAAAGTCTTATTTTCTGTCTCTCGCTATATTCTGAGGAAATTATTTTGAAATAATTTTGTTAAAGCCATGTCCTCTCTTAATGGGTAGCAAAAATCTTTCTACGAGGTCTCGCTGTAACTCAGTCACTCGATTATTATAAATCGCTATCTGTTCTCAATGTGAAACATAATGGAAGTATCTTAACAAACTTTTAATTTAAGATTTTGACTGTAGGTGCTTGGTGGAATTTCAATATTCAATTTGAATCGTTCAAATTATGTACACTCCCACAGATTTTGTCACTAACGACCCGGGTTTCGCATTTCGGCATCTTCAGGCGTTCAAGCGCACGGATGAACTTGAACTGACGCTTAGTAAATGGATGTTTCGTGTTTATATATTAAATAAATGTATCACTGAGTCTAAAGCCATCGCTGGCAAAAGGATAAGCTCATGGGAATTCCCAAAGATTTGAGTAGTGAGTGGTTTTAAGAATTATATTTATTTGTTTGTCGGCAAGGTTTTATTATATTATTTATATAGGGTATATAAGTGGAGAGCCCGGAAGGTTTAATATTTCATTTAAAATCGGAAGACTATGCAACTGTGCCCTATTAATTTCTAAAATTTCCTGGAAATTTTCCAAATACGGACAGTCATAAGCTCTTTTATTGATATAATTGGCATTATTTACTTGTTACAACTACATTGTAACAAGGTGAAAGAAGTATTTTTGTTCTACATATCGACATAATAAATTATTATTAATATTATGTTGTTATTTTAACAAAATTTACATTGCTTTGTGAAACTGCCGTCTTTGCTTTACGGTTTACGACAGGGATGGGCTGCAGGGGGCTCGGGGGGGCTCGCGCGAACCCCTTGTTAAATTTTGGCGCGGCCGGCGAGCCCCTTGTTAAGATAAGAAAATCATTCGTCTTAAATCAAATTATCACATAACTGCAATTTCTGTAGATGGATACATTTGAAATATAGTTCATTTTTTCATTCAGCGTTGTGGGCTTGCGTGTCGGACCTCACGGGCTCGAGTCCCAGTACGGAAAAGCATTTTTCGATTGATTTATCTACTTTCTGTTCGAAGGCATGGGTGTTTGTGATGTTTTAAGATTGCCTCCCACTCTTCCGATCCTTCAATTCAACTGGGCGCTATTATTTGTTAATCACTAGTCGTGCTTATAATTTTATCCCTACTACTTTCTTTAGAAAAGAGAGGTTGAGCAACTAAGTAACAAGCAGTTCTCGTAGAAAAATAACTTTCGTTGAGATACCTTCATTAGGAGGCCATATGCTCGACATATGGAGCGGACATGGATAAAAAATGAATAACATTTACTGAGCCCCTTGTTAAGATATTGGCAGCCCACCGCTGGTTTACGACTATTACAACTGCTGGCTTTGTTACAAGCTCGATTTTTAATGTTTTCTATAAAATCTTTAAACAAATTCATCGAACCAAAAGAGCTCTAAAATTTATTATTAACAAACAAAAATGTGAATACCCCCAATCTACGTAGTCCCTCTGCCTTCAAAAACGTTAAATGAGGGTTTTACTGCGTGCTATCTCATATCCCAATGATAACACAAGGCTGCAGGAAAATATGCCAAATATAATAAGAGATTCGATTGTGCAATACGTATTTCATTATAATGTTATTATTACAAGTCATATTAAATTTAATAGATACTTCAAAAAACTGAAATGGATACGTCACGCTGTCACTCTTTTTCCCGCCGAATGATCTTTTGACAGCTGAAGTCTGTATTACAAGATAAAAGGAAGATGTGATGAAAGATTATTGTTTCTAATATAATAATATTACAGTCGAACTTGGTTATTACGAGGAAGATGGGATCAATTAAATTTACTCGTTATATAGGAGAATTGGTATTTCTACTTACTTTTTTTTACCATGTCCGCTCCCAATTTGAAGCATATGGACTCCTAATGGAGTGTATCTCAACATAAGTATTTCTACGAGAACAGCTTGTTACTCAAGTTGCTCAACCTCTCTTTTTCCAAAGGGAGTAGGAATATAAGTATAGGGCTAAGGGCAGGACTAGTTGTTAGATAATCGCTCTCGATACGCCTCGTTCATATGATAGGATGGGTGGGAGAAGGGAATTCA
Source organism: Himalopsyche anomala (assembly GCA_031772345.1). Classification (NCBI taxonomy): domain Eukaryota; kingdom Metazoa; phylum Arthropoda; class Insecta; order Trichoptera; family Rhyacophilidae; genus Himalopsyche; species Himalopsyche anomala. The sequence continues at coordinate 6,801,047 of CM062843.1, forward strand.
AGACATCACATACAACCATGCCTTTGAACAGGAATTCATAATTTCCATACTGGCATTCGAACCCGTGACCTCGGTAATCGAAGATAACGACGTTGACCACTCGACCACACAGGCGGCAATTACTTGCTAACAGTACAAAAATATACAATTAGAATTTATTGACACGCATATTACATTTTTCCGGTCAATCCACATCTATATACATACATATACAAAAATGAATGTTTGTTTGTGTGTCCCTTATGCGTTCCTATACCGCTCATCCGATTGCGATACAATTTTGGTGAGTTGTTGCGCAGACTCCCGCAAAGGTTTGTGTATCAGCGGTGGGCTGCCAATACGTGAATTTGTTTGTTTGTCCCGTATGCGTTCCTATACCGTTAATACGATTGCGATAAAACTTTGGTGAGTTGTTGTGCGGACGCGTGCAAAGGTTTCTGAATTAGTGCAACCAGCTGTGGGCTGCCAATAGGTTAATTTGTTTGTCTGTGCCGTATGCTGTTCTTTGGGTGGCATTTCAACGCATGTCGGGTATTCACTAGTTTCTTATAAAAATTAGTATCTAAATTAAGCTTTAAATTTTGAAAAAGATGACCTTGTAAAAAATTAAAACCAAGAAAAAAACTGAAATAAAGGTTTTTCCTAGACAATTTCTTTAATTAATATTAAAATTATGTCAATTAAACACTAGTTTAGAAGTCTCCGTGCACTTTAAGGTTATGTATAATTCATAATTTGCATATGGCCAAAAATCTTTAAAAAACGTTTTTTGTGCCTCCTGTAAAATTTGATATGTGTGGTTTACGTCCTTTTTCCTTTCCAAAGTCGATAAAATACATAGCGAGATCACGTGTTAATATAGTGCTGCACTTTACCTTGTAAAACGGGTTTTTCAAGATTGCAGTTCGGTATCAAATTTCAACTAAGGGGGCGTCGGTTCAATTTCACAGTCAAATTAACAGCGGACGCTTTGAGTACCTATGCTTTTTTTTATTCTTTGCATATCTATTACAAAATGAAACACATTTATCTTAACATAAATACTCATCAAAGTAAATATATTTGTATGCTATTTAATTAATGTAAATTGGATCTGAAAGTTATTCAATTTCAAAATAAAATTGAATATGATTGATCGATTCACTGAATTAATTAACATTATTAAGGTTTGAAGAGAATTGTAACTACTGTTGACATGTTTCTTTCGGTTTGTTCGATGCTAAAATGAGAATATCTCTTTGACCAGTGGCGGTTCGTGACCTAAAATCTTGGGTGGGCTAGAGAAAAGTTTAGCATTGTATACTATTTACGAAATTTGCACGTTGCCTGTTCTATATGAAGTATGTATAGGGTTATTGCTTTTTTTTGCCGGATCGGCTTAAAATTGTAATACAAAACACAATCGAGAGTATTATTGTAGGTAAACATAGCATTGTCTTATATTGACAGAGGAAAATCAAAATAAAGATATTGTATTCATTTTGGAAAGGTTAGTTATGTTTAGAAATGTAGGTATTTTTTTCAGCGGCCGAATTGCTGTTTATTTTTATTCAGCCATCTAAAGTAAAAAATGCAGGTCGGGCTGAGCCCACCTAGCCCAGTACGTAGAACCGCCACTGTCTTTGACGTCTGTTTTCTTCGAGAAGATCTCGAGTGACTTATGTATTTTCACAATATTTGGCGCATTGGCTGTAATTATAAATATGGATTTCAGTCAAAATTTATTTAATTAAATTCTTTATCGGTAGATAATTGCCCTTGATGAGTGAAACCAGTCCTAATTGTAATAAATAATATTGAAATAAGTACAAACGTGTTTTTTTTTGTTAATACATAATTAATTAATCATGACGTTAAATTCCAAGCAATCCTCGTTTAAAAATGAACACTTTCATTAATTGTAAACTCACGATCAGTATTCGTAAGGGGTCCTCTTATTCTGACAGCTAAACTAATACTGGATAGGTTCAAGTCAAATGTGTATAAGAGATTTTTTTAACTCCAGTATTTTTCGATAGAATCAAAATTTTAAGCTCATAATGTAATAATAGGTTAATCTGGTAATTGCTAACATTCGTAAGATGCCATGCCTCGCAACCGTTAAGTAACAACTTCGAAATAAACTAATCAAATGACAATTACCAGCGAGCTCTTTTATTGAATTGACAGCATCAACCTATATCAAAACAGGTTATTTGGAGGTGATTGACTAATGAACTGGAAGATCTATGTTAGTATGACAGTTCATTGTACAACATAAGTCTGACAGATACTTTTTTTCGTTATTTAACTTAACAGTTTGAAATTGGAGCGCGCATTTCTTGGATTCTTTCGCCCAATTAGCGCGTGCCATAGACACCCCAACCGGCCGTGAAATGTATCTATTCTTTTTTTAAATAAATTTATGGCCGAGTTGACGTGTGAAATATGTAGGCGGCCAGGTAAAATTACATTCTTAAAATAGGTAGGTAACAATTTATTTCAAGTGGTGCGACGGTAACTAGAGCATGATTGAGCTGATTTTATGGTTTAAATTTAGATTTTAATTCACAAGGATGACTCCTGACTATGACTATTATATTATATTTTAATTATTCTTGTGATATAAACACACTTTTTACTTTACTTGTTGGATCTTTAGACGAGTCCAGTTAATGTATACATTAACAAAACACCATAAGCGAAATTGTTCTTCTTTTTATTGATTGCAAAACTAGAGGAAAATGTTTAGAAAAAACGACTAATTGGGATTGTAATAATTGCGAATTCGTTTAATATGCAATATTATAAACACCTGAGTGAATAAAAAAAAATCACTGGCTCAAAATTTGAACATTCTTCAATTATCTTTAAACGTTTTTTTTATCTATGTCCGCTCCCAATGTGGAGCATATAACCTCCTAATGGAGGTATCTCAACAGAAGTTTTTTTTTACAAGAACTGTTTGTTACTCAGTCGTTGAACCTCACTTTTTTTAAAGTGAGTAGTAGGGACAGAAAGATAAGGCTAGAACAGGACTAGTGGTTGGCTAATCGTTATGGCTGCACCCGGTTTTTAAAGGACCAGAAGGATGGGAGGAGAGGAAACGATGTGAATTGACATCACAAACACCCAGTCTTCGATCACAACTTTGAATTGAATAATTCTCAAATTCACTGTGATCTGACCGGGAATCGAACCCAGACCTGCGTGATCTGTAGAGCAAGCTCTAACTACAGTAGGCGACACTTTTAGTCTTTTTTTTATCCATATCCGCTACTTATTCTGAGCATATGGCCACCGTGCAGTTCCTCTAAGTCGTCGATATGTGCCATGATTCGGTACCGTATAACAAAATTGTCAGAATGCAAGAACATTTGACAATCAGCATAGAGTTGAATGTGCCTATAGTGCAACTGTAAAATACATGATCTTTATTTTGTAACGTAGCGTTTCCGATCACCCTGTGATTTACAAAATATATTATTATCCACCTTTAAGAATAATAAAACAAAATAATGATTTGATTATCTGCATCGGATACACTAGTTCATTGATGTCTATTTGCCAGAACACCACCAAATTTTCAGGGCTGCCACACAACCCTAATAAATATATTATTATTTATTAAAAAAAATCAAAACGCATTTTGTTTTTTTACTTACATTATAGGATATTTTTTTTTGTCCATGCCCACTCCAAATGTGGAACGTATGGACTCCTAATGGAGTGAATCTCAACAGAAGATTTTTTTACGATTACTGCTTGCTGCTCATTCATTCTAAGAGAGTAGGAATGGAAGATATCACAAGACTAGTTGTTACCATATCACTCACCATTTTTATGATAGAATTCGTGGAAGGGGGGAGTTAAAAACATTACAAACACCCATGCCTTCGAACAGAAGTCCATAAGAAATATTAAAAAAATCAATATATAACAACTTTACTTTGTACTTTATTACACTTTATTTAATAGGTCAGGACCGGTTTCGCTCATTTCAAGCATTGTCAACTGATTTATTTATATACATAATGCCTTTCCACCAAGTATTGACAGTGAACACCCTAAAAGTGATATAACAACTGTCTTGTGTTGGAAGGTATGTATATTGAAGGTAAATCTATCCCATTCTAAGCACGGAGAAAAACGTGGGCGATTAGCTAACAACTAGTCCTCAGTTGATTAACGACTGTTTTTTTAACAGGTATCTAGTACCAAATTGGAAGCAATAGCTTCCGGAAAATTACTGAAAAGTAAAAAGCCGCCTGAGTGGTTAACGTCGTTGGCTTCGGTCACGGAGGGCCCGGGTTCAAATCCCGGTACGGACAGTTTTATAAATTGATTTTTCAATCGATTTATGAATTTCTGTTCGAAGGCATAGATGTATGTGATGTCTTGAATTCCCCTTTTCCAGCCATCCGATTAGCTAACCACTAGTCCTGTCCTAGCTCTATCCTTCTATCCCTTCTCTCTTTGGAAAAAAAGAGGTTGTGCAACTGAGTAACAAGCGGTTCTCGTAGAAACACATCTGTTGAGATAAACTCCATTAGGAGTCCACATGCTCCACATTGGGAAAAAAATGTCAATTAATCACAATGTATCAAATTTGATACACGTTCTATCAAAATGATGCAAGCTGCAAATGCATTTTAAGTTTGAAAAAGATGACCTTGTAAAAAATTAAAACCAAGAAAAAAGACTGATAAAAAAGGTTTTTCTTAGACAATTTCTTTAATTAATATTAGATTATGTCAATTAAACACCAGTTTAGAAGTCTCCGTGCACTTCAAGGTTGTGTATAATTCGTAATTTGCATATGGCCCAAAATCATCAAAACACATTTTTTGCGCCTCCTGTAAAATTTGATATGTCTGGGTTACGTCCTTTTTCCTTTCCACAGTCGTTATGATTGTTAACCCTGGTATACTCGGCACACTTGTTCTGTATCCAAAATTAGCACTAACGTAAACTCAAAACGATTTTTATCTCCTTTCTTCCGAATTGAGTTACGCGCATGCCGGAAAGCAGCTACTACCGCAGGGCAATCTGGTTATCTTCCCCGACTTACCTATCTGCGTATATCTATCTATATACGCACAGTTATACACTTCTTGCTGTCGGTACAGGGTCAATACAAAGTGTAATACGGTAGAATCTCGATAAAACCAGGACTGTAGGCTGCAATTCTTCCCTCCAAGACAAGAGGTTGGCTGCGCGGGTCAATCAAACAAATGCGCGGCATAATATTTTGATATTTGATATCGACTGCGGAAAGGAAAAAGAACGTAACCCACACATATCAACTCTTTTGGTTCGATGAATTTGTTTAAAGATTTGATAGAAAACATTAAAAATCGAGCTTGTATACAAATACAATCTAATCGTCTGTTCGACCGTAAAGAATATGTCGTGTACGGCTGAACGATATAGCCCCTGAGTGGTGTTGCTAGGCTGGCGTGACGTTACCTGTTCCCTGTGAAGTATTTATAGGGTTATTGTTTTTTTTTTTATGCCGGCTCGGTTTAAAATTGTAATACAAAACACAATCGAGAATATGATTGTAGGTAGACGTAACAATGTCTTATATTGACAGAGGAAAATTAAAACAAAGATATTATATTCATTTGGGAAAGGTTAGTTATGCTTATAAATGTATTTATTTTGTTCAGCGGCCAAATTGCTGTTCATTTTTATTCAGCAATCTAAAGTTTTGGGTGAAAAATGCAGGTCGGGCTTAGCCCACCTAGCCCAGTACCTAGAACCGCCACTGGGAATACGGTAGAATCTCGATAAAACAAGAACTGTAGACTGTAATTCTTCCTTCCAAGACAAGAGGTTGGCTGCGCGGGTCAATCAAACAAATGCGCGGCATAATATTTTGATATTTGAAATCGACTGTGGAAAGGAAAAATAACGTAACCCACACATATCAAATTTTACAGGAGGCGCTGAAAACGTGTTTTGATGATTTTGTGACATGTGCAAATTATGAATCATACACAACCTTGAAGTGTACGCAGACTTCTAAACTGGTGTTTAATTGACATAATCTAATATTAATTAAAGAAATTGTCTCAGAAAAACCTTTTTTTTAGTGTTTTTTCTTGGTTTTAAAAAGAGAGGCCCAAATATATGCACACTTAACTCTGTTTTACACGGTTTTGAAACAGCACGGTCCACTAAAAAGAACAGATACCAATTTTTTTTCCTAATAACAAGAAATTTAACTACACAATACAGTAATAACAAACAAAAAGGTTTCATTAGATCCTAACACATAAGGGACGTGTCAAGAAATTTCTAGCGATGACAGCGATGTATGTCTAGTCTCTCATAAAAGTCTCCGTATGTAATCAAGTAGCAATTAAAGTATTATTTTTTCTTACTAAACAATAATAATATTTTCTGTAATTTATTTATTGAGTCTTCATTACATATTACTTTTTTTTACACGATTTTTTTTTAAATAACACGGTTTTTAAATGCATGGAACAATTCTTAAATTATTCTATGACTTTTATCTCTTTTTTACACGTTTTTTTTTTGAATATATCTACCAAGTAAAAAAAATAGTATACTAACTCAATATAATAAATTGTGGGGGAGGGCATTGCGTGACGTTTGCATTATGGCCCCTATATTTTAACTACGCCACTGCTGGGAAGTTGTAAAAAGTGCATGATGTATTAGTTAGCCAAATATATTCGAAAATAAGCTATTTTTTTTGCATTTATTTGTAAAATAATGACTGCATGTTCTTTAGAAGAAATGAAAATGAAATTGAAAAATTGTAATCCATTTCAAAGGATAAAACAGATGTAAATTATATAAAAAGATTTGACTTAACATACAATTACAGTGAACCCTCCTATAACACTCCCTTCTATAGAGCGGACCTCGTATAGTGCTCCTTTCTAAAACACTAAATTTTCAAATTACACATTTGCTCTTCAATATTATGGTGTGTAAGTTTTTTTGTGTGTTGTTTTTTTAGCACGTCGGTTTTTTTTTACTTCAGTATAAAAAGAGGACTCGTTGTAATGCCTAGGGAAATTATGAAGGGAAAATATAATTAAAAGACAGTCTTTTATATATGATACAGAATTTTGTTTTTATTAGAAAAAAAATAATTAACATAACTTACACATATTTAAAAACTATGTTTTATAGTAAAAAAAATGGTTTTATTTACATTTTTATCTTTGGTTTAAATCGACTAAGATTAACGATTTTTTTTAAAACAAATACAGATATATGAATAGAATACTTATCAATTAAAAAAAATTACAAATATTTACAATTTAATACAGTGTTTCTCAAACTAAATAAAGTCGTCGCCTTGGTTGTTTTGACATATTGTATTGCGCCTTGGGCCTCTCATATGCTGAATTCGCCATTACATTAAAAAATAAATCGATTTTTTGTCAATTGTTAGCTTTTGAGAAATCGAATATAATAACAGTGAAAATGGCTGCAATTATTACATTTAAGTTATACAAACTGTAGAAACCAAATACGAAAATCATGTTGAGTATTAGAGAACTCCTAAATTAATGTTTAGGTCTGGAGGGGGTCGAGCGAGTCCCTTGTTAATTTTTACCAAGACCGGCGAGCCCATTGTTAAATTAAGAGATAACAATATTCTCAGATCAAATTAGTACATAACTGCAATTTCTGACTTGTATATTATCTACGACAGCTTCAGTATACACAGTAGTCCATTTTTAGCCATTTACATTGATAAGTTTATGGTAAATTGCATATTGTTACATATTATAAGTGTATTAAGCAACAATCGATTGTATATTTAAGTATTGCATATCGACTGTGGAAAGGAAAAGGACGTAACCCATACATATAAAATTATACAGAAGGCGCAAAAAACGTGTTTTGATGATTTTGTGATATATGCAAATTATGTATTATACACAACCTTGAAGTGCACGGAGACTTCTAAACTGGTGTTTAATTGACATAATCTAATATTTATTAAATAAATTGTCTAGGAAAAACCTTTACTTCAGTCTTTTTTCTTGGTTTTAATTTTTTACAAGGTCATCTTTTTCAAACTTAAAAGCTAAATTTAGATACCAATTCGGCATTTGCAGCTTGCATCATTTTGATAGAACGTGTATCAAGTTTGATACATTGTGATTTTTGAAAGAAACCTGTGGGTTACGTCCTTTTTCCTTACCACAGTCGATATAATTGCATAGGAGTGATTACTCCTTCCCCAGATCACCGAGAATTGCTTTGAGATTAAGCGAGCACCTTGTTAACGTGTTACCAGCCCACCGCTGTAACCAAGTAGGTGTTAGGTACATAAATAAATGAAATAAAAAACATTTTGAGAATCACTGAACATTTTTTTTTGGCCACTGTGTATCTATCACTCTTTTTTCCATCACTGTTATATTATATAGTCAATTAGTTTTATTTTTGGATTGTCAGATTTTGGTTTTAATTATATCTAGGTAGGAATTATTCAAAGATTTTGCTCTTGTTTTAACTCCAGGGCCCACACGTGCTGGGGCCATCCAGTCCGGCCCTTACTTCTCTTCGACTCTAGCAGCGCTGGAGAGGACGAGCGGACCTGCAAGAAAAAAAGATATATAAAAAATGTCAACTTTCCTTCAAAGCTGCGCGCGCACGAGGCCGCGTAATCATTCCGAGTTGGTGTGCACTCCAATACTACTGTTCAATTAATATATATTTATTAATTGTATCGAAATAAATAAGAAATTGAACACTTATATCAGCGGTGGGAAACCTTTTATTCTCTAAAGGCCGCATTAATTTTTCTGATTCGACACGAAGGCCGCAGTAAACATTGACTAGGGAATTTTTGACCGGAAAAAATTTCTAAAACCCAGAAATTTGTGGACTTCCCAAAAATAACCAGGTCTTTTAAGGATTTTGACATCGAAAATCCCAAGAATTTACAGAATTAGAGAATTGGCCAGAAGGCCGCAACAGAGTAGCCAAAAGGCCGCAGGTTCCTCAAGTCTGGCTTAGATAATTCAACTACAATCAAATTCTAATCTTTTATAACAACAAGAAATCGATCTTAATTGCGTATATGTACCCATTAGAGGTGAAATAAGCCAAGTGGTATTAAATAAAGATTATGTTAGATGCGTTGTAATATTCTACAAGTCTTGAAATATCGTAAAAGTAAAATAACCTCAGTTAATACACATTACAACAGATCGATTAGAATCGACCGAAACACACAAATAAATACGTGTTTGTACTTAAAAGTCCGAAAAAAAAGGTTTACCATTTCACTAGTTGGCTCACTTCACCTCTAGAGGGTCCATAATATATAAGGATTAGTTGTAAGGAGCGACATAAAAGAATGGTTTATAAATTATGTTAATAAAGCCAACGACGATGATCACTCGACCAAAGTAAATAATTTGATTTTAACACGCGAAAAATACTATATTAACCACTTGAATACCAAGCGGACACAGGTGTCCTGAACATATGCAAGCGAACACGGATGTCCAAGACATTTAAACAATCAAATACTTGGTATTCTAATAGAATATAAGCAATATTTTGATGAATATGTGTAGTGCTTTCTATACTGAGTCAATATACGTTTTTAAAATATCGAATTCGAGTGTATATTAGGCAAAATTATTTTTCTCAAAAACACGCAGTATCTCTGGGACATATTGATGATTTATTTGCGCGGCATTCAAAAGGTTAAATTGTTTCTTTTTAAATAATTAATCACGCATTGTCTACTCATTAATTCATTTCGTATAAATAAAACATTAAGTGGAGCATATTTCTCATTTACAGAACTCACGTTAGAATAAAAGTTTTAAAAATGTGTCGATCGTCTAGTTCACAATTCAGACAACTCCAAAAAATTTAAATTGAAGTTCAATAATACGCAGTTTTGTGTGAAATTTGGCACACATTGGCAGTGGTGTAGTGGGGTGTGGGCGCGTGGGGTCGGTGCTCTCACACTTTTGCTAGACGATTTGGAAATTTTGCGATGAATGTCAATTTTTATGTAAATATAATAAAATGATTATGATCTGGACTATGCATATAAGAAAAATAATTGTAAGTAAACTACATTTGACTCCCAGCTATTATAAATATTTCCTGTATGATTTACCCTCCAAATACAAGTCATTAATATTATAATTAGAACCGATATTTTTTTATTATCAATTAATAGTTTTTTTCTGTCATTATTTGGATTGAAGATATTACCAACATTGATGATTTATTTGCGCGGTATTCAAACGGTTAATTAAAAAAATGATGTTTTATGTTTTAATTGTTTATATTGGACAGCCCTGGCGTATTTCATTTGTTTTCAAGTGGATTTTTTGGAAGGAATGAATATTAGGAAATCTATCCAATCTTGTATGAAGCCATTTTTTTTTATCTCTTATGAAACACTGGATCAATTGCTTTGAAACAACTTGATACAAGTGCATGTTTCAAGTAGTTTCGACTAAAAATATCGCTACCATACTAAAATCGTTCAACACTTTGCGTGCGGGGACTGCAATGTCAACAACCGGTATTTATTATTGAATACCGTTATTCCAAATATCATTAAGGGTTATTGTAACGGTCAGGCCAATTCTGAAATTCTGCACATTTTGTATTTGAAAATCCTTGAAAGACCTCGAAGAAAAAAAAGGTCCTACACTGATAACTTTGGGAAATCCGCAAACTTCTGAACTTTAGAAATTGGTATGATTTTTTTTCTCTAGTCAATGTTTACTGCGGCCTTATGTCCAATCAGAAAAAGAATGTGGCCTTTAGAGAAAAAAAGGATCCCCACCCTTGATGTAGACTCTACACTGACTAGCTTAATCTAGATAAAATCTTGCTTAATATTATTTTAAAAACATACCAAGTGAGTTGAGCATTCTTCATTGATATATTTCAATAAAAAATATCTGTAAAAATGAACAGGGAACCAGTTTAACATTACATATATCGAGTCGAGGAACGTCGGACTAACTATCAACTCCAGGATAAGGTAGTCAAAAAGTCTGTGCGACTCGATAAACGCCGATTCCTGGACAAGAAAATTGAAGCAGCAGAGGCGGCATCACGTAGGAATGACACAAGGAGACTTTACAAAATTACACGTGAAATTTGCGGCAGACGGATGCCAACCGCGGGGCCTATCCGTAGTCCCAGCGGAACAATAGAATCGAACGTAGAGCGTGTCAAAAAGATCTGGAGAGATCATTTCTGCGGGGTGCTTAACCGCCCCCCTCCCTCGGACCCATTTGATATACCCAATGAAGCCACAATTACGGAAATTCCTCGAGCGTTAAACATTCCTGACTATGCGCCGACACATGCTGAGATTTCCTCGGCTGTGCGGCGCTTAAAAAACGGGAAGGCGCCAGGCATGGATGGTATACATCCAGAGCTCCTAAAGTACGGCCTGGATGCGCTTCTGCACCCCTTGCACCAGCTTCTTAGTATGGTGTGGGCGCAAGAGCGCTGTCCGAGGGACTGGGTTAATGGCGAGGTAGTCACAATCCACAAAAAAGGTGACCCACTGTGCTGTGACAATTACCGTGGCATAACGCTGCTCAGCGTGCCTGGCAAGGTTCTGGCACATATAGTATTGGCGAGAATAAGGATTCCAATTATGAATATCCTCAGGGAAAATCAGGCCGGGTTCTTACCTGGCCGATCCTGCGCGGACCAAATACACAATCTTAGGTGCCTTCTTCAGCAAAGCAACGAATACAACAGCTCGCTGGCATGTTGCTTTGTAGACTACGAGAAGGCCTTTGATAGTCCGCACCGGTCCTCTATATGGAACATATTAAAATTGTACGGAATCCCAACCAAGATTGTTGCCATCATCAAATGCTTGCACGAGGGGAGCGAATGCTGCATAAGAATCGGTGATATAACCACTGAATGGTTTGGGGTCTCAACCGGGGTCAGACAGGGCTGCGTCTTAGCTCCGTTCCTGTTCATTATAATCTTCGACTTCATTCTGAGGAAGTCAATTCCACCTGACCGAGGTGTGACCGTTGCCCCCAATCTAAAGCTATGCGACCTCGAGTATGCAGACGACGCTGTTATATTTGACAAATCTGTCGAGGGTATTCAAGATACAATGGATAAACTGCAGAGCAACTCGTATCGCATCGGTCTTAAAATCAATGCGAGTAAAACCAATGTACTCTGCAACAGTGCCTGTCCGGACCCACACTACCCTTTGACGAGCGCCGGTCAAAACATCGAAAGAGTCGACGGTTTCAGGTACTTGGGGGTACACATCACGGGGGATGGCAATCCGTGTAAAGAGCTCGCGATCCGATTAGGGATAGCTGGAGCAACCTTTAACTCAATGCGGAAAGTCTGGGATTCACGGCTGTACTCGGTCAGAACCAAGTGCCTCCTGTTCAACGCATGTATCTTGGCAGTGCTGCTTTACGGTTGCGAATCATGGCACCTTACGAAAGCGCAGAGTAACCGTATACTGTGTTTCGAAAACAGATGCCTGCGGCGAATGCTTGGAGTGAAATGGTCTGACTTTGTCAGGAATACGGAAATTAGAGAGCGGACTAACCAGCCTCTAATTACGTCCAAAATAAAGAAGCGGCGGTGGTCCTGGCTTGGACACGTGTTAAGGATGCCTCAAGAGAGCCTGAACCCTGCCTGTCTGTTCTTCCAACCGGATGGATACCGGAGTCGTGGAAGGCCACTGATGACCATTCTCAGGATGTACTCAGCGGAGTTGCGGGACGCTGGGATGACCTGGGAGGAAGCAAGGAGACTGGCTGGAGATAGAGAGTCATGGAGGAACTTCGTGGTGACCATATGCTCCGCATAGGGAGCGGATATGGAATAAAAAAAAAAAATCTAAACCAAAATGCAAGAGAAATGCAAAATGCAAAATCGACGACTGTACATAACAATATTGTTTTATTATTATTTTACGGGTTCAAATCCCAGTTCGAGCAGCATTTCTATTCAACTGATTTTTTTTTATTTAATAAGAAGAAATTAAATAATTTGTTATTATGATAAACGAACACGTGCCGTCAAAGAAATAATTGTTTGTTTAAAAATACAATTTAAATGACTTGGCCGGTCTTGAATGTGTTTTCCGTCCCATGGGAATTTTAAAATGGTTAATTTTTCAAGTGTTTCTCATATTGAGTGCATTGTAAAAAATAAATTATTCTTTGAATTAAAATAAATATACACATTTAAAAAGAAACATTAATATCTGGGTATAAGCATTTTATTTATCAGTATTTAATATTTTAATGGTCAGTGGTCTATTATGCGATTGGTCAGTAATCAGTATAAATATTATTTTTGGTCAGTACAAACATAACATGGTAAGTTGTTCTTTTAAATTGTTTTCAATAGCCGTGATTATATTTAAAAAAATGTTAGGTTAGGTTTGTTTGTCAACATAAAACTGGCCTTCAGGTCAAAATACAGATTAATAACATCAAAATACTGATCAACAAACAAGCCGACCAAAGGCGGATTAATCACATGGGAGGCCGCAGGCGCAATAAAATTTGGAGGCCTTGTTGAAAGAATAACATAAAAATAGAGTAATCTGCCACTGGACATAGAGATAGCGATAAGTTATCCACTATTCCTGTCATAGTTCTATCTTTATTTTCCTCGAAAGTGATTGAGTAACTGATTACCAAGCAGTTCTCGTTACAAAAACCCTTCTGTTAAGATACTTTTATTTGGTAGCCAAATGCTCTAAATTGAGCAGTGATATGGAATTAAAAAAATCTTCAGTAGAAAGATTGACAAAAGAGGGGTGTCAAAGTTTGCCTTATGTTGAATCAGATAAAAAATGTGGTCTTTAGAAATGAAAAGGTTTCCCACCAATGGTTCAGGTCCTAATATATTATATTTCAGAATAGCCTTACTGATTTTACAATTCTTGTTAAGTTTTGATCTAGTATTTATGGAGCTATTAATTTGAAACATTTAGTGTCTTTGAAAAACATCTGTTTTAAGATGGACATTAAAATTTTTCAAACACAACATGCCTTTTAGTAAACAAATTGAATTTTAATTTGCGACGACATGTTTGTTGACAGATTACTGCTGTAACTTTGACCATCAATTAGTGTTTTTTTAATTTTTATTACAGTGTAACTAAGGGATAAAATATACAAATTACCGGGATCCCGGTACACTGTAGATACGTTCCACAAAGAACCGTGTAAAAATACTGATATTCAATTGAACTTGGTTATTACGAAAGACGATGGGACCGACTGAAATTCCTCAAACTTGATACACGTTCTATCAAAAGGATGCAAGCTGCAAATGCCGAATTAGTATCTAAATTTAGCTTTTAAGTTTGAAAAAGATGACCTAGTAAAAAATTAAAACCAAGAAAATAGACTAAAATATAGGTTTTTCCTAGACAATTTATTAAATAAATATTAGATTATGTCAATTTAACACCAGTTTAGAAGTCTCCGTGCACTTCAAGGTTGTGTATAATTCATAATTTACATATGGCCCAAAATTATCAAAATACGTTTTTAGCGCCTCCTGTAAAATTTGATATGTCTGGGTCACGTCTTTTTTCCTTTCCACAGTCGATATATAACGGAAACTTTTATGCGGGACCGGACATGAATCGCTTTCGTCGCTATAAATTTATTGACAAAAGGCTTCATTAGATACTAAAACATTAGACGTGTTAGAAAGAAAGACGTCTTATGTGTAAAGATCTAATGAAAATTTTATTTTGTTATTGCTGCCTTGTAATAAATTCGTGTAAAAATATAGCATTAGCTCTTTTTATTGGACCGTGTTATTTCAAAACATTGCAAAGAATAGTTGAGTGTGTGAAAAAAACACTTTTTTACACGGTTTTTTTAACGTATCTACTGTGTAAAAAAAGTAAACGAATTCATAGATTAATTTAAAAATGGTTTCCCAAAGAGTAATTTAATACTATTATATTGTTACTTAATTAGATACGGAGACTTTTATGAGGGCATGGACATAGATCATTTTCATCGCTAGAAATGTCTTAGGATCTAATGAAACCTTTTGTTTGTTATAACTGTCTTGTGTTAAATGTTAAATTTCTTGTTATTATGAATCGGTTTTTTTTATCCAAGCCCACTCTCAATGTGGAACATATTGCCTCTTAATGGAGATATCTCAATATAAGTTTTTTCTACGCAAACTATAGTGATAGAAGGATATGACTAGGACAAGACTAGTGGTAAACTTATCACTCTCGCTACGCCCAGATATTGAACGATGGGAAAGGTGAAAACCGCGTTAGAGTAAATAATTCGTGTACTAATATAGTATTAGTTATTTTCGGCGGGTCGTGCTATTTCAAAATCGTGTAAAAAAATATTATCATCATTGCAATTCAACACCGGCTCGCGGACCTTCGAATTGAATATTGTATGAAAAGTAATCTGACTGTTTTCGGTTGGTGACGCCTCGTTCGTTAAAAGTGTGCAGAAAATCAGCCGTCGCGGTCGATTAATCGAATTACTTGGTAGCATAACCATACAGTTGCCCCTCTTGCTAAGTTAATATATATTTAATACATCTAAATGCAGCCAGACGTCGATTTGTATCAGGCAAGAGGGCCATGTGGTGAGTGGAGCGGTCGACCTTTCACTCTTCATTATTTGTTTGTTTATTTTAACTGTTTTCTCTGATGTTCGAATTATATATAGTTGAACACAAATTCGCTGAAAATCATCTGTTTTGTATGACATTCCCGGTAAATAAATTAATTTTAACTAATAACACTTTATAAGCGGACGTTTTTTAATGATAAGCGCAAAAATATATTACATTCTTAAAATCAACACAACTTCTAAACCAAACTATATTTTCGGTTGAAATTTTCAAAGAAATCATATGTGACATTTAATCATTAAAAATAAAATAAAAACATTTTGAATACATCATAATTTCACTACTTTTCTAAGCTGAATATAAAAACCTGTTATTAATTTAGTAGATAGCACTCCGCTTGTTATCAATATGAATTATTCAAAATATTCTGTATAAAAAGTAACATTAATCCATACCATACAATTATATAAATAATTATAGTAAAAAATCTTCATTCCTACAAATTTACAATCACTGGAAGTGTGAAATCTGATGCCCTAAATATTCGAGAAATATGTGTCGCTTTTAAAAAAAATACTATGTGTGAACGAACATTCAGGACATAATAAATTATGAGGTTTATTGCTTATTGTCAAAAAGGGTTACTTGCCACGGCAGTTATTTTGAAGAAACCATTAAATTATGAGTCAATATACCAAAAAAACTGACAGTATACGATAAACGTATTTTTACGTTTCCCGCTTATAATGTGTTAATATGTTCACTGGCAATACTTGGTGGAAAGACGAAACCGGTCCTGATATTATGACCCAAGTCTTGCCTTTCGGCATCTTCAGATATTCAATTACACGTCTGAACTCGAGCTGATTAGAGATATTAAGTCTTACTTATTTATTAATAAATATATGTATGTATATACAAATTATTTTGTTTACCATATCCGCTACCAATGTGTATCATATGGACTCCTAATGGAGATTATCTCTACGGAAGTGTGTCTACTGAAATTGCTTGTTACTCAGTTTGTCAACCTCTCTAGAGAGTAGAGATAGAATGATTTCGCTAGGACACGACTAATGGTTAGCTCATCTCTCTCGATACGCCTAATAGTTAAATATTGACCAGTTTTTATATATAAAACATACGTTTTTTGACAAATAACTTTAATCTTATCAAATTTCTATTTTCATTATTAAAACTGTTAATAGAATCCCACGGGATATTTTATCGCAGTTTAGATAGATATTCCCGAATGATTTGCGGTAAAATTAGATTAGGGAAACACCCCTTTTTTGATAACAGCAATGCAATACTGCACGCCAGTGGAATGAAGTCCACGCTTGATTCTGCATAACATAGTCAAATCGGCAAAATCTTCAAATTAAGATATTTTAAGCTGCAAAAAAAAATTGTATTTAAGTAACTAAATATCTTTATTGTCTAATAACCAGATATCTTCCCTTCACATTTGCAATGACAGAGATCATTTTTATCACTTGCTAAACGAATTAAACACACCCCTGCATGTCCCTAATGCATTTTATTTTACCACCCTTATTTAAATAACTTCACCCTTACCACAAATACAAACCACAGAATATTATTAGGTGATTAGAAAAAAGTCATAAATACATCAAATCAAATCATATTAATAAACAGTCAGGCGTCGTATACTATGATTCTTCTACAACACGTTTTCAATATACCACGGTTGATGATTTAGATTTGATAGATTGTATTGTATTAATCATTGAGAGGTGAAGTGAACTAATCGGATCTAATGAGGAAACATTCGTTGACATTTTAGTTTATGGTTTACTCGATACATACAAAAAGAGTCCGGGATTGATTGATGCCCTGATAGCGATTAGCTAACTACTAGTCCTGTCTTAGCCTTGCAGCTGAGAAAACTGCGTAACAAGCCCAACAACTTATATTGAAATACTTCCATTAGAAGGACATAAACTACTCATTGGAAGCGGACATGGTTAACATGTTTAAATCATATTAGTGATGACGTTATTCTTAGACCGTGTTGTAGAAGAATAGTGTTATACGAGGCCTGAGTTTATATTTATATATGCTACACATTGGGGGCGAGCATGGATTTAAATGTACATATAACTTGTAATATAAAATGACTTTTTTTTCAGAAGTTAATGGAACATTTTTTTACTGGTGTTTTTCTTGCATATCAGCTGTAGAAAGGAAAAGGGACGTAACCCACAGTTTTTTTCGATAATCACAATGTATCAAACTTGATACACGTTTTATCAAAATAATGCAAGCTGAAAATGCCGAATTAGTAACTAAATTTAGCTTTTAAGTTTGAAAAATATGACCTTGTAAAAAAATAAAACCATGAAAAAATACTGAAATTAAAGATTTTCCTAGACAATTTATTTGATTAATATTAGATTATGTCAATTAAACACCAGCTTAGAAGTCTCCGTGCACTTCAAGGTTGTGTATAATTCATAATTTACAAATGGCCCAAAATCATCGAAACACGTTTTTTGCGCCTCCTATAAAATTTGATATGTGTGGGTTACGTCCTTTTTCCTTTCCACCCTTAAACTTATCCACGCCTGTTTTCCAGCAGATAAATCTTTACGACCCCTTCCGTAAAGGCACGCGTTTGAAATAATGTAATTATTATTATATTTACTCCATTATCCAATTGACATGTTTTGACACTTTACTAAAGTTGTCAAATAAGGGTGGGAATTGATATAGAATAATTAAAAGAGACAGCCATCTTGGCTAGCATACCAAAACCTTAATTCTAGTATGCATTATGTTTTTTCAATACCGAAAATTCGATTTCTAATGTATTGAAACAATCACATATATACAGTCAAACAGTCAAAAGTCACGGGACTTTTTTGGAAAAATTCCCGGGAATTGTGACTGTGATTTATAATGTGCTAATAACATGTACATTTCAATTTTGAAAAAAAAACAATTCTTGTACTTAAGAAACACTCAAAAGGACTGATGTGTATTGAATGAAAGCAGATATAAAAGGGGAGCCCCAAGAAAAACGGACACGACATGGTCGGGACGTGACACTTACCCGGGGTTTTAACAAAATTAAGTATGCATATATAAAAGGGATCTGATAGAAAAACAGATGTTTGGGATTTATAATTTCGTAGAAGTTTCAAATACTATATGTTTATATATTGTAATAAAACTGTAGCAAAAGCAAATTACAAAATATTAAAATTAAATGTTCATACCTGATGTTGTTTTATGTACAAATGTTTTTTCACTATTTCACAAAGGTACAAAAAAGGTCTAAAAGCTGTACTATGAAGATACAGTCATAAATTTACTCCTGACGTTAGCTTCATTGATATTTTTTCATTACATGTACCGTTATCATCCCTTCTTAGTAAAAATTAGCCGTAAGCATTGCACACATCCATTACAGTGTGCCGAGTGTATGTAATATATAAATACATACATACGTTCAAATATTTAATTTTATTGAAGGGGAAATAAAAATCTCGAGACCCGGGATGTCCCGGGACTTTGACTTTATCACGCCTCGAGTCCCGAGACTTCAGAATACCTATTATGTATAATATAAGTACTCACCTCACAGCCGAGTTTGTTGTCACTTCTCGCCAAGCAATCTTTACTGTCGATTACGTTATTGTTGATGTTGATGCTGTTGTTGTTGCCAACTCGCGGCCGCCCGTTGTTTTGGCTGGACCTCGAACTCCTGCGGGAAGCTCCTCCTGGCAGTTCGGCCCTGAACCCGCCCGCCGGCTCTGCGTCAGACTCCAGCACAGCCATTAGGTAGGATATGTACGATGTGGCCAGGCGCAGTGTTTTGATCTGTGAATTAACGAAAAATAAATGATTGTAACAATACTATATATAGAACGGGAATCGTAATCTTTTTCGTTCCATTCTCTTTTTTTTATCGTAGTTTTAAATATTCCTATTCTCTTTTCTTTAGTAGAAAGTATAAATCATATCCGTTACTTTAAATTCTTTTTTTAATACATTAATTAATATGTTTTGTTTATTTATGTTGGTAAACAGTTGGGGATTAAGCGCACACGATCGGCCTCAGGCGCAATAAAATTTGAAGGCCACATTTTTCGGATAACATAAAAATATCAGAAAATTCAATGCAATGAAAGTAATCACTTTTAGGGTGTTCACTGTCAATACACAATATTCATTTGTACTTATTTCAACTATAAATTTTGCAATATCAGGACAGGTTTCGCTCGTAAATAAATATCGATTAGAAAATTGCTGTTTTTGACAAACTAAAATAGTAACAATACGACTGAAAGAAGGTAAAAGGACGTAACCGACATATGATATTTGTACAGGAGAGACAAAAAACGTTGGGCCAAAGTATATTTACTCAATTTATTGTTCTTTATGTAAGTTTTTTTTCCCGGTCACCATTTTTGAGAGACCTTTCCAGCGGTGGGCTGCCAATGCATTAACAAGAGGCTCGCTTAATCTCAAAGCAACTCTCGGTGTTCTGGGGGAGGAGTGAATTTTTTTATCACTCCTATGCAATGATATGCAATACTTAAATAAGCAATCGATTGTTGCTTAATACACTTATAATATGTAACAATATGCAATTTGCCGTAAACTTATCAATGTAAATGGCTATAAATCTACTGTATACTGAAACATGCTTATATTATATGAGGATCTCAATTTCAAAACCTACCTAAGGACCTTTTTTGTTAAATTTTGATGCCAACTTGTTCTCTATTTCAATATCTACACAATCAATAAATTTTCGATTTAAAAACCTTTCTAAATACAGAGAAAACGTATTTTAAAAAACGTGTTTATTCTCAAAACCTACTGAAATACAAAAACCCTAAAGCACTTTTTTTCACTTTGCCAACAGTTTTGATTTTTGGAGTTGAGTAGGTTTTTTAAACTAAGGCGCTCATATATAAGTCAGAAATTGCAGTTATGTCCTAATTTGATTCTTAAATTCTTAAATTAACAAGGGGCTCGCCGGTCTTAGTTAAATTTATAAAGCTCACCCCTGAATTGACACTAATACCAAGCGGACACAGGTGTCCGGAACATATGCAAGCGAACACGGATGTCCAAGACATTTAAAAAAATCAAACGCTTGGTATTCTAATAGAATATAAGCAATACTTTGATGAATACGTGTAGTGCCATCTATACTGAGTCAATATAGGTTTTT
Source organism: Himalopsyche anomala (assembly GCA_031772345.1). Classification (NCBI taxonomy): domain Eukaryota; kingdom Metazoa; phylum Arthropoda; class Insecta; order Trichoptera; family Rhyacophilidae; genus Himalopsyche; species Himalopsyche anomala. Next base: position 6,821,856 of record CM062843.1, read on the forward strand.
AAAACATCGAATTCGAGTGTATATTAGGCAAAAATATTTTTTTCAAAAACACGCAGTATCTCTGGGACATATTAAAACCCTCCAAGGACGAGCGTGACCATATGGTCACAGTAAACACCGTTGTCTATTGATCCCACTATTCATCCTTTTTCTACCTGAATATCGTTGCTTTCACTCATATTTAGTTAAGAAGTGTACAGACTTCAGTTAGTCATCAACCGCGGGGACAGAAACGGCCACCAAAAGCACATGCGATTTTTTGAATTTCCGTTTTTTTTAATGGACTTTTTGAAACTGTTAGTTATTTTTTTATCAAAACATCAAAATATTTACAGTTCTTTTGCTAATATATATATTTGTATTGAAATTATGTTGATCTAAAGAGGTCAAATTGTAAACATTTTAAAAAATTTCACGTTTAGCTATATTTCAACTCCGAATGTTTACGTGCCCATACGGTCACGCTCGTCCTTACTACTGTCCGTAAACAATATTACACGGAAATAAAAGGATGAGCATGACCCTATAGTCATGCGGGGTTTCTATACAACGACTTTACGTTTTTTTTTTTTTTTAATTGTTAGGGATAAAAGTTATCCGTGCCTTCAATATGGCTTAACTCTCGCGGCTCGGAAACTAGAAAAATACTTCTCTGCCGATGGGGGTCGTTTAGGAACCACAAAGGTTTCCTCATTATTGGCCTTATTCTTTTGAATTTCAAAAAAAAAAATAGTCTAAGGGCTTCAAAATATCTCTCTACATCATTCCTCATACATTTTTTTTCATAAATATCCGTGTTTTTTTAATAAATAATCACATTTTAAGTTGCGCGTAAAAAATACGTCATCCCAGCACAAATATGAATTTGCAACTGACGCGTTTAGCCCAGCTATCTTACGAACGATCGCTTATCTCGCTATCGCGTTATCGCGTATTTATATAAACTACAAAAGGTCCAAAAAACTATGATATAAGAAAACCTTAATTATTAACACTGTATCACCCATATTAAAATAGATATTTAAGAAAATGTGGGTATTGGGGTCGCATTTCTTGAGCTTAGAACCGGAAAAGTTAATTAAAATATATTTTTTTATCGAAAAAAAGCTCTCGTCTCTGGGACATATTAATGGTTTACTTGCGCGGTATTCAAACGGTTAAAAGTCGGTAAATCTCTGCTCTCAATTGTTTTCAAAACCGCCATTTTGTGTTTTTTATCAAGGCCGCAGCTGTCATCACCAGAGCGACACGCTTCCACGCACCTTTGACAGCTTGGTATCGGCCGGCACATTGGGGATCCTCAACTTTAGGTGCGAGAACGCCTCATTGATACACTCGTTTCTCTTTTTGGCCTTTCGTTCACTGACCTTACTCAGCTTCGTGTCTGCCGGCACGTTGGGAATACACTCCCTAAGGTCCGCAAAGGCTGTATTTATCGACTGAGTCCTCCTTCTCTCTTTTTTATTCGCCGTGTTCCTTCTCTTCACGACCCGCACGAAGGGAATCACCGTTTGCCCGTTTGGCGCGTTTCCGTATTGCATGGCGCAATTGTTCTCCTGGGCCATGTCCGGGTTTATCTGCCGCTGGTGGTGCAGCAGTAATGTGGACGGTGGCCTGTCGCAGTCCATGGACAGCGTGGGCGTCGACGCCGATATGTAGTGGTTGGGAAAGTGGTACAGCTGGTTCTGGTGGTAGTGATTTTCGCCGGAAGGTGACGACGATGTCATCAGGTGGTGGGATGCGTCTTCATAACCTAAAAACAAAAAAAAATCTTTATTTAATACATATATTTCATTGGTCAGAACTTTAGTACAGTTGTCAGCAGTAACGGATTAAGCACGTGAGAGGCAGCGGTGGCTGTCAAAGTGTTAACAAGGGCCTGAGAGATATTCGCGGTGTTTCAGATAAGGGGTGGATTTTTTATCACTCTTATAGGTGATTCACAATAATTAATCGAATGTTATCCAATATGCTTTTCATTATGTATTTCTTTTAGTATGCACCCGAAATGAATGTATTTTACGACAAATTTCCAAAAGCAACCAAGTCTTTTATTCCATCTATATATATAAACCATCTACAGCAGTGATGCACACCCTCTACCTTCTAGCGGGCCGCATAAAACAAATGTATCGTGGGTTCGGGCCGCAAAGAAAAAAATAATTTAAAGTACGCTCAATCCTTTTTTTATAAAGAAAATATGTTCTATGTAAAACAGCCTTAAAAACGTGTAAAAAAGATTAAGTGAATTTAGATGAATGATTAATAGGTTCCATTTTATTATTTTGACCGTGTTATTTAGAAAATAAATAAGCCATGTGTTTCATTTATATGCAATTCATAAGTTAATGCGTTCATGGTCTTTGTTAATTTTTAACTATTTTTTTTAATTTGACATAATATTTGTAAGCCTGTTTCTATGAACCGATTTATTATTCTTCATTGAAGAAAAAGCTTGCTTAAATTTGTTTAATAAATGTTTTACGTGAAAAAAGTATGTTTGAGAAAGAGAATTAAGGGCCGCATGCGGCCCGCGGGCCGCGTTTGTGCATCACTGATCTACAGCAATTACTGTTGATCTGAGAATGTTTTTTTTTACTTTAACAAGGGGCTCGCTGGCCTAATCCGAATTTAGCAGGGGGCTTGCGCAAACTCCTCCGAGCCCACCTCTAATGAGAAGTCCCCGGGGTAATAAATTTGGAGGACCTGTTTTTCAGTTAACATAATTCAATGTACAAAAAATAAGTTAATTAAAATCTGAAAAAAAGTATATGGGTTATATATTATGAGCTATTTTTGAGGCCCCTAAGATTTGGAGACCCCAAGCGTGCGCATCATTCGCTTATAGCAGCGATTTCCAACCTGGGGGCCTTGGGCTATTAGCAAAGGGAGGCGCGAACAGTTCAAAATATTTATTTACCCCTTAAAACGTGTCTTGATTACTATATGAAATAAAAGATGGGGAGGTGCAAAGATATTTTTTCTTCAAAGGGAGGCGCAGTAACATAAAGGTTGGAAACCACTGGCTTATAGGGTAATCTGTCACTGGTTGTCAGTATAAATGTAATAGTTAGTATAACAAAAATGGTGAGTATTCATGATTATAAAAATGTAATATGGTTTACATATGTAGTTTAATATTCTGAAGTGATTATCTACATCCGCTCTTAATGTGGAGCATATGGTCTGACGGAAGAATGTCTACAGCTCTTTACTCTACTAAGAAAACCTTACTACTAGTTCTGATGAGCATTTATAACGGTTAAGTAACTATGTCTTACTAACCGTATTGGGCGGGGGTGTAGTTTCCGTTGACGTTCGACGCTCCGAAGCCATTGAAGGCCCCCATGGCGCCGGGCGTGGCCGCGTTGCCATTCTGCGGCCTCCAGTAAGCCTCGTTCGGCCCCGACAGGTCGTCCTCAGACAGGGCCGGGTGGCAAGCCGGACTGTGCAGGCCGTCGGCCGACGAAACTGAGAAAAACAATGTAACATAAAACAGATTTTAATATTGAAATGGTTGTACATTTTTACGGGCAGAGATCATCCTCTGTTTCTCGAATACAGTAAAAGTAGAAGAATAGGACTATTGGTAAGTTTATTGCTCCTGCTACAATCTAAAGAAAGACTGCATGGGTGTGGAGGGAGTGATTTTAGACTTCTAATACATCCATTCATGATCTATCATCCATTGATAATATGATCTAATTATACGAGAACTGCTTGTTAGGATAGGTTACACTATTTTCTCTATTTTTTTTTCAAAGAGAATAGTGATGTAAAAGATAAGCCTAGAATAGGATTAGTGGTTAGCTAATCGCTCTCGTTACACCCCTTTATATTAGAAGTAAAAATAAGTAAAAAGGGTTTTCTATGTGGTCTAGTTGTTAAGATAATTTCCCTGGTAATCACCCAATCTGAGTTCAGCAACTTATTAAAATTTTCATCGAGTTGAACATGTACGATTTGCTAATTTAAACATATTTGGCGCATTGATATTAATGCTGTGATGCCAAATATATATTTTAATAAATTCTGTAAGGTATCCACAAGCTTACTCTTACAATGGAGCTCCTGCATGCTGTGGTACTGCGAGCGGCCAGAGCAGTAAAACTGGGGCTCGTAGCAGTCCATGTCGCCCTCTCTTGGAGATCCTGACCCATAGCTTGACATTCTCTGGTAGTCTCAGTATGAGAAGACTTCCTCTTGGATACCTGTCGATAAACGAAGCAGAAACGTTTGTTATGTGAATAATTTAAAGCAGTGCTTCTCAACAGATGCCCAAGAGGGCATTTTAAAGATTTATTATATCAGAAATTTGAATAGGCGATTTTATCCAGCGGTGGGCTGCCAATATCTTAACAAGGGGCTCGGTAAATGTTATTCATTTTTTTCATCCATGTCCGCTCCCAATGTCGAGCATATGGCCTCCTAATGAAGGTATCTCAACAAAAGTTATTTTTCTACGAGAAAACTTTTCAAACTCTCTTTTCTAAAGAATAAATGAAAGTACAACTAATTTTCAAATTTAACCATCTACAGAAATTGCAGTTACCTGATGATTTGATCTAAGACGAATGATTTTCTTATCTTAACAAGGGGCTCGCCAGCCGCGCCAAAATTTAGCAAGGGGCTCGCGCGAGCCCCCCCCGAGCCCCCTCTAGCCCATCCCTGATTGTATCTTTGTATTTTTTTTACGTAATTTTTGTTTGATATCATTAATGTACTAATTTAATACTGTAAAATGTAATAATACGACACTGAAAGAATACAAAACATCATAATGGTAAAAAAAATAACACCACTGTGCTGAAGAATAAAAATAATTGATCAAAATCAGATAATTGAAAAAAAAATACTATACAAAATAAAAAATATATTATTCAACCTATGCACATTGACATAAGTTTTGTCACTGACGACCAGGGTTTCCCCTTTCTGCATCTTCAGAAGATTTCAAGTTGAAACCACAGATATCTTAAAACTACGGCGTATTGAAAATTTAAGCAAAATTTTGACTTCACATTAATACAGCATTTAGATAATGCTACGTTTAAGACAGCCTCATTATTACTTTAGTTTGGTCAAAAGTCGACACTTAGAACCTTGTAGTACTCAGCTGGCGATATGTCAACGACTTGTCAATGAGGAAATGTATTGTAAACTAATGTTAGGTACTGCATAAAGTCAATAACGTGATTAGCTCTCGTGGCTCGGAGACTAGAAAAATACTTCTCTGCCGATGGGGGTCGTTTAGGGACCCCAGTGGTTTCCTCATTATTGGCCTTATTCTTATGAATTTAAAAAAAAAAAAGTCTAAGGGCTTTAAAATATCTCTCTGCATCATTTCTTATACATTTTTTTATATAAATCCGTGGTTTTTTTAATAAATAATCATATTTTAAGTTGCTCGTAAAAAAGACGTCATTTCAGTGCAAATATGTATTTGCAACTGATGCCTTCACGCGTAGTTATCTTACGAACGATCGCTGATAAGCGGGCGCCTATCTCGTTATCGCATATAAACTACAAAAGGTCCAAAAAACTATGATATAAGAATACCTTAATTATAAACATTGTATCACCCATATTAAAATAGATATTTAAGAAAATGTGGGTATTGGGGTCGCATTTCTTGAGCTTAGAACCGGAAAAGTTAGTGTATTTCTCTGCAACAATGCAAATGAATCATAAATTTGTTACTTTATTTAAAAAATTATATCGTATATGAAATATAATTCAGCGAAGATGGAAGATTATTATTATTGTAAATTTTAATATTTTTCATCAGTTTTTGTGTAAATATTTTCACACAATGTGTGGACAGTAAACATATTTATAATTTTGTAAACAAAACCGCTTCTCAAACTGTTTTATTGTAGAATTTAAATAACAACTAATAATTAAGCTATTCCACAGAATACATAAAACAATTGAGAGAGATAGTTTTCATATGTAACTTTTTTTTTTTAAATCTATCAACAGAAGTTTTTTCTACGGAAACTGTTTGTTACTCAGTCGCTCAACCTTAATTGTTTTCAAAGTAAGGTTGATAAGGCTAGAACAGGACTAGTGGTTGGCTAATCGCTATTGCTACACCCAGTTATTAAAGAATCAGGATGGGAGGAGAGGAAATAATGTGAATTGACATCGCAAACACCCAGTCTTCGATCACAACTTTGAATTGAATAATTCTCAAATTCACTGTGATTTTACCGGGAATCGAATCCAGACCTGCGTGATCGGTAGAGGAAGCTCTAACCAACTGGGCCACAGCAGTTTCCTAAAATAATACTACGTATATCAATAAGGGTTTATTAATTCTAAAACATTTCAATACTCAAACAACTATTAACAGATTTAAAATACAGTCAAACTCGGTTATTACGATCGCGGAAATAGCGAGATCTCGGATGAAATGAGGGAACATTCGTTGATATTTTAGTTTATGGTTTTCTCAATACATTTATTCACTTTTATAACGAGGTACTTCTCGGGTATACCGAGCAAAAATATCGTCAATGAGAGTGAAAACAATGAAAAAAGTATCAATTTTTAGTTTGATAAGAAAAGTGGATTGACAGAAAAGTGTAATATGTGTGTAAACAGCGGTGGGCTGCCAATATCTTAACAAGGGGCTCGGTAAATGTTATCCATTTTTTTATCCATGCCCGCTCCCTATGTCGAGCATATGGCCTCCTAATGAAGGTTAGTTCTTTTTTCGTATCTCAACGAAAGTTATTTTTCTACGAGAACTACTTGTTACTTAGTCGCTCAACTTCTCTTTCCCAAAGAGGGTAGTAGGGATAAAATGATAATTATAAGACAGGACTAGTGATTGACTAATGGTAGCGCCCAGTTGAATTGAAGGATCGGAAGAGTGGAAGGCAATCTTAAGACATCACAAACACCCATGCTTTCGAACAGAAAATAGATAAATCGATCGAAAAATGCTTTTTCGCACTGGGACTCGAACCCGTGAGGTCCGACACAGAAGCCGAATGAAAAAATTAACTATTTTTCAAATTTATCGATCTACAGAAATTGCAGTTATGTGACGATTTGATCTAACACGAATGATTTTCTTATCTTAACAAGGGGCTCGCCGGCCGTGCCGAAATTTAACAAGGGGCTCGCGCGAGCCCCCTCGAGCCCCCTCTAGCCCATCCCTGTGTGTAAATAAATTCTAATTGTGACTTTTTGTGTTATGTGACCGCTCCAGATACTTCATGTCTTCATGTGGTATGTTTGTAAGCATTTAAAAACACCTATTCACTGATATAACGAGTAATGCTTATAACGATCAAATACAGTCGGTCCCATCTTTCTCGTAATAACCAAGTTCGACTGTCGCGAACAATTTTAGTATGTGATGGATTTTATAAATTATAAATTCAATTTTGCTGTCGAAGTGTTGGTATTTCGGTATTGAAGAACCATCACTGCCGACAGCGTGGTCGAGTGGCCAACGTCGCTGGCATCGGTTACGGAGGTCGCGGGTTCGAATCCCAGTGCGGACAGTTTTTATAAATTGATTTCTGTCCGAAGGCATGGATTTACATATGTGATTTCTTAAATTCCCTTCAACTGTTCGTATCCTCAAAGACGGGCGTAGCGAGAGTGGTTAATTTACCGCTAGTCTTGTCCTAGCCCTATCCTTCTATCCCCACTCGCCTCAATGATGTGATGTCAGTTTACGTCGAGTTTTTTCTCGTATGATCTTTCAACTTTATAAAAATATTTGTCGCATTGGAATTAGCTGTAATGCCAATTTTTTTATTTATTTATGAGATTAATCAAATTAATTCAAATGAGAGAGGTTGAGTAACTGAGTAACAAAAAGTTCTCGTCAACAATCTTCTGTTGAGATACCTTCATTAGGAGACCATATGCTCCACATTTAGTATGAAAGTGTAGTACTCAAGGATGTATTAGTTCATGTCAAAGTGCTTGACAGTGTTGCTTTACGGTTGTGATTCATGGCACATAACAAAAGTATAGATTAACCGTAAACAGTGCTTCGAAAACAGATGCCTGCGGTGAATACCAGGGTTATGCTGGTTTGACTTTTACGTCCAAAATAACAAAGCGACAATGGATCTGGCTTGGACGTGTGCTGCGGAATCCCCAAGAATACTTATGCCCTGCCTGTGTCTTCGACCAAACAGATGGATCCCGTCGCCGCGGAAGGCCACTGATAACCATCCACAGGATGCACTCAGTAGAACTATGGGATTACTAACATACAGCGAGACTTATGCCCAGCATAATGGCCCTTGGGTTTAAGGGTTCTTTCATAATTTTTGCATGTTTTCTCAAATTTTATAGTTACGCCACTGTCAGGGAGGAAGCAAATAGACTGTCGGGTGATTGAGAATCTTTTAACAAGTGGAGTGCTATCTGATAAATTAATAACAGGTTTTTATATTCAGTACAGAAAAGTAGTGAAATTATGATGTATTTAAAAAAAAATCATTTTATTTTTAATGATTAAATGTCACATATGATTTCTTTGAAAACTTCAGCCGAAAATATTCTTTGGTTTAGAAGTTGTGTTGATTTTAATAATGTAATATATTTTTGCGCTAATCACTTTGAAACGCCCGCCAACAAAGTGTTAAGGGGCAATTTGCTCCGTAAAATTTAAGCAGATTGTTAAAACTTCTCTAATAAAGTTTCAGAGGTCGGTAAAGGTTGAGAACATGTGGCAATGAAAGGACAATGTAGCATAAACAATGCGTCCGTGTGAGGCAGTATAATATGGATTTTCAAGTTTAATGACAAACTTTGGGATTGACATCTGTTTGACAGATTCTACGCAATGTCATTTGTGTTGACAAAAGAATTCCAAAACAATGGATCTTTTTCCGAGAAGATCTCGTAGCAAAGTTTTCATACAATAAAAAATATCCCAAATATCTATAACATAGTCACTTTGTTGAATAAAGCAACGAAAGTGTGTTTTAAAATAAGTTTAACATTTTTAATTTATTTTTCTACCATGACCGCTTCCAATGTGTCCAAACTCACAATGGAGTTTATCTTAACAGAAGTGTTTCATTGCTCAACCTCCCTTTTACCAAAAGAGAGTAGGAATAGAGGAATAGGGCTAGGACAGGACTAGTGGTTAGCTAATCTCTCTCGATACGCCCCGTTCATAGGATAGGATGAGTGGGAGGAGAGAATTCAAGACATCACATACATCCATGCCTTCGAACAGAAATCTATAAATCGATTGAAAAACAACTTATAAAACTGTCCGTGATGGGATTCGAACCCGTGACCTCCGTAATCAAAGCCAACGACGTTGACCACTCGACCACACAAAGTGGGAAGTTTAATTTTACAGGTGATTTAAAAAAAAGATCATATGTAAACATATTAAGAAAAAATATATATAAAGTGTATTTTGAGTGAAACTACATTTTTACTGAAGTAATTATTCATTATGTTTATGGTTTATGGCACAGTTAGGGTTCGAGTCCCAGTATGTAAAGTAATTTGATATTTTTCTGTTCGAAGGCATGATGTCTAAAAACTCCCCATCGCCTTTGCAATCATGAAAATAACGTGGTATACCTAAAGTGATTAGCTAACCACAAGTCCTGTCATGTCCTAATCTTTATATCCCTGCTACTCTAGCCGTAAAAGAGAGGTTGAATGACTGAGTAACTAAAAGCTCTCTTATTAAAACTCCTGTTGAAATATCTGTTACGTCTTGTTAAAGGTTCTACATTTGGAGTGGACGTGGATAAATAAATAAAAGAGAAATTTCAAGAAATATTTTATACGAGAAATGCTTGTAATTCATTCGTTAAATCCTTCTTAATTTTGGAGAATGTAATGATGTATTAATTGGGATTAATATTATTAAATATTTGGTTTATCTATCATCCTTTCCATACTAAATAAATGATTTATTAAATTGCAGTGGCTTTACTTTCAGTAACAGTGATGTGTTGTGAAGAAAATTCAAGTACTTCTTAAAACTTTCTGTCAAATTTTCAGTCAAATACTGTCAACAATTAGGAACTGACTAATTTATTTTTACCCAAAAGTTGACACTACAATGGACTGATAAAAAAATTAAACATTGAATTTTCAACCCTTGTTTACAAATCACAAATGCCGCAAATTAAAAAAAATATATAACACAAATTGGCTGTCCTTTCCACACCCGTTTTGTAGCCTAATTACAATCATGTTGTTGGCTTGATACAGAGCTGCACGGAAGTTATTCTTTCGAGTTTCTTTTCTACGTTGATATTCGAATAATTTTATATAATCATATATTATAACTTGTATAGAAAGGAATTTTAAAATAAATATGTATTTGTTTAGTGTGGGTGTTTGGCGCAGTGGTCAACGTTGTAGGTTGTAGGCTTTCATGACGGATCTCACAGGTTCAATTCCCAAAACGAACAACCTTTTTTTCCATCTTTCACTACCCTTATTCTTGTATCCCAACTTTATTCGAAAAAAGAGGTTGAATAACTAAACCACACACAGTTCTCGTGGAAAAAAAACTTTTTAAATATAAATATCGACTTTGGAAAGGAAAAAGGACGTAACCCACACATATCAAATTTTACAGAAGGCGCAAAAAACGTGTTTTAATGATTTTGAGCCGTATGCAAATTATGAATTATACACAACCTTGAAGTGCACGGAGACTTCTAAACTGGTATTTAATTGACATAATCTAATATTAATTAAAGAAATTGTCTAGGGAAAACCTTTATTTCAGTCTTTTTTCTTGGTTTTAACTTTTTACAATGTCATCTTTTTCAAATTTAAAAACTAAATTTAGATACTAATTAGGCATTTGCAGCTTGCATCATTTTGATAGAACGTGTATCAAGTTTGATACATTGTGATTATCGAAAAAGACCTGTTTTGAAAAAAAACTGTGGGCTACTTCTTTTTTCCTTTCCACAGTCGATATGAAATATGATTCACATTGGACTGCCCCATGTTTGCCTGCCCTTACACCACTATGGCTCAAAGTAATAATTATTTAAATTTAAAAAAATCATAATTTCTATTATATAAACCAATTAATTCTAAATTATTGTACTACTCACCAGTATCAATTTCGTATTTAATTCATTGTTTCACTTGCACGTATTCACAAATACTATTTTTTTTTATTTAGTTATACCGTTTTTAAGCACTTTTCTTATAACATTAAAAGTCAAAAAAAGGACTAATTCAAGCAATATCGTGATAAAAGTCTTCATTGACATTTTTAATTCATAATAATTTATCAATACTATATTACGCGTCTTTATTTATAACTGTAGTTTTTTTTTTATTAATAAATAACAATTTAAAAAATAAACACTTTATTGAACCACTTTTCATTTATTTTTATTAGCCATATATATGAATTAAAAATAAAGACAATTATTTCAAAATTCGAACTGGTATACTATTGCACATGTCACTTGAATAAATCGTTCAAAAATTTAAATATCGAACTAATTAAAAGAGTATTATAAATTGACGTTTAAACTATACGAAATATTGTTTATACGTAATTAAATATATATAACGTTTAAAAAATAACTTTACGATTTCGTTTCTTATTGTTTGAATTACTGGAAGTAAGTAATTCAGGGCATTTGCCTAGGAACACTAAACGGAACTAAGCTGTGTTAAATTTTGACATTTGTTCCCGCAGAGGCAGACCCCGAAGATTACACGCTCTCTGAAAGTTAACCTAATATAATTAATTAACGGTGGTGTCCGTCTGGGGCAATATTGTGGCCGGATGCTGTGAAATATTGCGTGTCGTACACGAAATATGACGTCGGAATAACTAAAAAAAACTATGTGTAAACAATTCACAGCTTGTGCCTTAAAATTGGAATTACATTTTTACTGGTGTTTTAGTGATATTTTCTCCAAGCATATTTTTACCAAAAACTAAAAATATCGACTGTGGAAAGGGAAAAGGACGTAACCCACAGTTTTTTTTCGATAATCACAATGTATCAAACTTGATACACGTTCTATCAGAAGGATGCAAGCTGCAAATGCTGAATTAGTATCTAAATTTAGCTTTTAAGTTTAAAAAAGATGACCTTATATACGAATAAACATTGATTTACGATATTATTGACAACGTAAGCACTTCAAAGGAAAACTATAGGAATCAATCAATTATTTCAATCAAAAAATAATATTCAATTATCATAGAGTTCAGTGGCGGTTCCTGACTTAAAATCTTGGGTGGGCTAGAGAAAAGCATATTTCCACTTCACCTTATACATTAATCTACAAGCAAATTAACAAATACTACGACACTACTGCAATGCATAAATTATTATATAATAAAATCAATGCTAATGTAAGTAAGAAATATTAAAAAATTCATACGGGATCTTAAATCTCTCTCTTAAGTCTCTTTTAAAGTGAAAAAACAAGTACTAACAGCAATACAGAGCTAGCTGTCAGTGAGAGTCAATACCTGTCACTTTCATACAATACATCGATATTGGTATTTGTGTTTCAATGCATAAGTATGCGTCATGGGCTAAATCAGTTCAGCCCCCAACGAAGACAGAAACTTGTTAAGTTAAAGCACAATCGCGTGTATTAGGTGACGTTTCCGTACATACAAATACAATAAAAATCTAATCGTGCTTGATTGCGCCCCAGTGTAAAGAAATATTGTCTGTGGTTACGGGCTAGCCGTTGCTAGCCCTTGAGTGGTGTTGCCAGAGTGACGTAACGTCGCCTCTTCCCTGTGAAGTATTTATAGGGTTATTGTTTTTTTATGCCGGCTCAGTTTAAAATTGTAATACAAAACACAATCGGGAATATGATTGTAGGTAGACGTAACATTGTTTTATATTGACAGAGGAAAATTAAAACAAAGATATTATATTCATTTGGGAAAGGTTAGTTACACTTATAAATGTATTTATTTTGTTCAGCGGCCGAATTGCTGTTCATTTTTATTCAGCCATCTAAAGTTTTGGGTGAAAAATGCAGGTCGGGCTTAGCCCACCTAGCCCAGTACCTAGAACCGCCACTGATAGAGTTAGCCTGACTATGTTTCTTAAATTGACGAGACACGTCTCACAGCTATTTATACAACCAGTTATATAACAAAGATATTAATTTTAAAATTCTATTAACAAACTAAGTGTATAAGACACAAAACAATATAAAAATATTTACGATTAAATTCTGTCAAATATTTCAATATGTAGATACTTGATAGTTGAAACTGCAGACAGGCTAGCAAGCAAGTATTTATGACAGTTTGTCCACGTATAAGACCGGTTTTCCTAAGCGAGTGATCATTTTCATCAATTAATTTATTCAGGATCTCGACATTTTTGATTTGTGATAATCACTTGATCTCTGACGTAACCTACAACTGTGTTGTTGATTATTGTTTAAATTATTATTATAAATGTCAAATTATAGAGAACGAAAATACAAAAACATTGCGCCAGAAATATTGCCTACAATATTTCACGCAATGTAGACAGATAAGAAGTTATTTCATATCCAAAGATAAACATTTCGTGCGAAAATGGTGGGAAAATATTACACCCCTCAAATTGTATACCATTCTCTGTCATACTTACGTATTTGAAACACGGTAAGCGAGAGAGACAATTGCGATAAGTCGATTCTTTAGCTTTGTCTCATTTGTACTAGTATAAACTATAACAAATTCGAAGAGAGAATAATAATTTTTCATTCAAGCTCAAAATGCTTTAGTTAGTAATGTATCTTTGTCTCTTTTTTGTTTGCTTATAATATATAAGTTAAAAAGTGATGCAGTATTACTGTAGAAACGACTAACGTTTTTCTTTTGACGTTTAGGAAAATTGTTAGAAAACTTTAAATTAAATAGACATTTGTATAAAATCAATTCCAATTATGATTTTTTTGATAGCAAAATTTTCAATAATAAGTAAATCTCTTTGTAAACGTCGTTTTATATATAATGTTGAGAAAACATTTCATGTTTTCTTCAAATTTATTTTAGACGTACGTCCAATTTTCCTTTTTAATCAAATTACTGTTCTATTAAATTTGAAAAGTGAATAAGCCACTCCCAATATAATTTTTCCGTTTCCTGATTGGTCAGAATTATGATGTATGCATTTAGTGTCCAATTTTGACGTTTAATGATATTAATAATTAAATTAGTAGGTACTATTTCTCCTTTTTGGAGACAGTGGCGTTACTTTACGATACATACGTCGACAAACAGGTGCTGGAAATATATTATGCCTTTACAAATTTATCTTATATTTCATATTTATAATACTTGGTTGTCATAATAACCCACGGCTATCAAAAAGTTTGCAGTGGCTATGAACGTAGTAATAACGCCACTAAATATATATTACTGACACCGCTGAAAAGGACGGACGTTGGAATGTTAGCTAGCGGTGTCTTTTCTCCTCGTGTTGATTTTCAGTGACGTTTATATTTCAATTCGAATATTACAATGCCAAATGTTTTATACAAACTCAAATAAAAAGATACAATTATACCAATTCAACCAACTGAAGTTTTTCTACGAGAGCTGTTTGTTACTCAGTTGTTTAAGGTCTTTTTTTATGAAGACGATAAGAATACAATCAGCCAAATATAAATTCTATCATTTCCAATCTCCAGGACCATCCATCGCATTAAAAATTAATAAACTGGATAAAAAAAATATCTTAGTGGTCCGTGAGCCCAAAAAGTTTGACAGCCGCTGAACTAAAAGATGATATCACCCAATAAATTCTTGACCTCTTGTAAACGTACGTTTAACGACCTATGCAGTTTTTGGCGCCCGGGAGCTCGTAAATCTCATTGTCAAAGTTGGGTTTTGTTTCAACGTCTCGTTGCATAATGAATGGGTGTTTTTTTTTTTTGCCAAAGGTCAGAGAGCCAGCCGGTTGACACGTGTTAATTTTAATGTGTTAAGTGTTTCAAGGAAGGACAGTAGGTTTTGAATGAGGAGTTAAATTTGAAAGCCTTTTTTTATATTCCAATATCGACTTACCCCCTGGGCCCTGGTGTACTTAAGGGTTGTTGAATACACAACTAAAACAATGATTTAAGTATATGTACTAAAAAAATATTTTGAACCCTTTTCTTAAATAATGCAATTTGACTAATATTCTCATTGTTATTTCTATATATAATACATACAAATAATTCAATTTCAAAGTTATTTTTGTAGTTTCACTGCAGTGGCGTAGCTAAAAATTCGGGGCCTTAACGCAACCCATCCACCACGCAATTTGTTTTATCGACTGTGGAAAAGAAAAAGACGTAATCCACACATTGTACAGGAGGCGCAAAAAACGTGTTTTGATGATTTTGGGCCAATGCAAATAATGAATTATACACAACCTTGAAGTGCACGGAGACTTTTAAACTGGTGCTTAATTGACATAATCTATTATTAATTAAAGAAATTGTCTAGGAAAAACCTTTTTTTAAGTCTTTTTTCTTTGTTTTAATTTTTACAAGGTCATCTTTTTCAAACTTAAAAGCTAAATTTAGATACTAATTCATCATTTACAGCTTGCATCCTTTTGATAGAACGTGTATCAAGTTTGATACATTGTGATTATCGAGAAAAAAAAACTGTGGGTTACGTCCTTTTTCCTTTCCACAGTCGTTATGTTTATGTTAAATCCTTTAAAAAACCGTGTATAAAAAAACATATACAAAAGTAATTGAATTCATTGAACAATATTTGGTATATGAAATCGTGTAAAAAAGGTGTTAATGAAGATTCAATAAGTAAATACGCTAAAGATTATGATTTTTGATAAAAAAATAATTCTATCCATTGCTACTTAATTACACACGGGGACTTGTATGAGTGACTGGACATAAATCGGCTTCCTCGCTAGAAATGTATTAAATAGTCTAACGTGTTGGGAGCTAATGAACCCTTTCGTTTGTTTTACTGTCTTGAGTTGTTGAATTTATTGTCATTAAGAAATTATGTTTTTTTATCCATATTTAAAGAAATAATAACAATGGCTATTAAGTTAATAGACTATAAAACATTTAGACAGACATACGCGACGATATTATTCAATGGGCTAACACAGGGATGGGCTGGAGGGGGCTCGGGGGGCTCGCGCGAGCCCCTTGATAAATTTCAGCGTGGCCGGCGAGCCCCTTGTTAAGATAAGAAAGTCATTTGTCTCAAATAAAATCAGCACCTAACTGCAGTTTCTGTAGATGATTAAATTTTATTATTTAACAAGACTTGGTTGTCCTTTCATTTATTTAAAAAATACATTAACTTCGGCTGCATAATAAAAGAGACCCTAGCTGACCGCATGTGACTTGCAGGCCATGGTATATGCATCGTCTATATTCCATGACTTGAAGACATTGTGGAAGAGATTTACCGAGCCCCTTGTTAAGATATTGGCAGCCCACCGCTGGGCTAACAACCAAACTTAGTCTAACCTTACTATATTAACAATCACGTATACTATCGACCAAATTTAAAATATATACTGACCTTTCTATGTTTATATGATAGTTTATACTGACCATTCATAATAGTAATACTTACCAAATATTGTATTTTTATACTTAATAATTGTTTGATAAAATACTGCTAAATGCAATACAACAAAGCTCTTTCTATTCTATATTAAAATACAATCAAACTCGGTTATTACGATCACGGAAACAGCGAGATCTCTGACGTAATGTCATGTCATGTGACATGTTGTGACGATAAAATTCAGTCTGTTCCATCTTCCTTGTGATAATCAAGTTTGACTGTGACTCATTTATTTATAAAAACAGTAAAAAAACATATTATGAACATCGTAGGTAAATAAATAATAATTTTTTTAACCAATTATGTAATAAAAATTAATATTCTATAGCACTTGGGTCGCTTTGATTGTCAAAATGTAAATTAGTCTCAAGTGAAACAATATGGGATAAAATAAATAGTGTTTAAATATTTCTTTTATCTCAAAATAAAATATTTCCCATACTTTGTATCTATTCAAAAAAAAAAACAATACGAGCGCCTGTTTTTATAGAGCGACTGGTTTAAATAGTGCGCTGAAAAAATAGCAATAAAAAAATGAACTTTTATTCACGTATATGCTCTGGCCGTATCAAGAAGTTTGCGTTCAGGGCGAACGATCATTTTGCTACCCTTCCCTCTCCAATTTTTTGTTCAAAATTAAAACATTAATAACGACTGTGGAAAGGAAAAAGGACGAAACCCACCGGTTTTTTTTTCGTTAATCACATTGTATCAAACTTGATACATGTTCTATCAAAAGGATGCAAGCTGCAAATGCCGAATTAGTATCTAAATTTATACTTTAAGTTTGAAAAAGATGACCTTGTTAAAAATTAAAACCAAAAAAAAGACTAAAATAAAGATTTTTGCTAGACAATTTCTTTAATTAATATTAGATTATGTCAATTTAACACCATTTTAGAAGTCTCTGTGCACGTTTTTTGCGCCTCCTGTAAAATTTGATATGTGGGTTACGTGCTTTTTTCTTTCCACAGTCGATATGTTTATATTTGGTTGATTGAATTGGTATTTACTTAGTAGAACTCCGTTGTAATAAGGTGAAAGCTCTCGTTACGCATAGTTATTAAAGCATCGAAAAGGGTGAAAGGTATTTTTAAGACATCAAAAAAAAACATGCATTCGAACAGAAATCGGAAAAAAAAATCTGTTCGTACTGGCACTCGAACCCGTGAGATATGCAAGTGAACACGGATGTCCAAGACATTTAAAAAATCAAATACTTGGTATTCTAATAGAACATAAGTAATATTTTGATGAATACGTTTAGTGCCATCTATACTGAGTCAATATAGGTTTTTAAAATATCAAATTCAAGTGTATATTAGACAAAATTATTTTTATCAAAAACACGCAGTATCTCTGGGACATATTAATGATTTATTTGCGCGGTATTCAAACGGTTAAATATGAAATCCTTAATACCGGAATAAATAAACAATTTTGATATTGCAATATGTTAATAAAATAAATCTACTCGCCAAGTTGCAACGGTCGACCTACAACTCAAAATTCCCATAAGATATGAACATTTCTCGGTCGGAAAAAAGTCAATTTGTCTTTGAAGGGGTGCTTATTTATGAGTGGCGCCACTGCACGGTGGGTATTAGACCCAGTGTTTGAATTACTAACACATGACTACCTAACCAATGTCCTCTAATTCCCAATAACTATATTATGTACTTTAACAGTTTGAATACCGCGCAAATAAATCATTAATATGTCCCAGAGATACTGCGTGTTTTTGAGAAAAATAATTTTGCCTAATATACACTCGAATTCGATATTTTAAAAACCTATATTGACTCAGTATCGATAGCACTACACATATTTATCAAAATATTGCTTATATTCCATTAGAATACAAAGTATTTGATTTTTTAAATGTCTTGGACATCCGTGTTTGCTTGCATATGTTCATGACACCTGTGTCCGTTTGGTATTCAAGTGGTTAATATAGTATTTTTCGCGTGTTAAAATCAAATTACTTACTTTGGTCAAGTGGTCATCGTCGTTGGCTTTATTAACATAATTTATACATCATTCTTTTATGTCGTTCCTTACAAATAATCCTTATATATTATGAACCCTCTAGAGGTGAAGTGAGCCAACCAGTGAAATGGTAAACCTTTTTTTTCGGACTTTTAAGTAAACACATATTTATTTGGTGTTTTGGTTGATTCTAATCGATCTATTGCAATGTGTATTAACTGAGGTTACTTCACTTTTACAATACTTTAAGACTTGTAGAATATTACAACGCATCTAACTTAATTTTTATTTATTACCACTTGGCTCATTTCACCTCTAATGGGCACATATACTCAATAAAGATAAATTTCTTGTCCTTATAAATGATTAGAATTTGATTGTAGTTGAATTATCTAAGCCAGACTTGGGTAACCTGCGGTTTTTTGGCTACTCTGTTGCGGCCTTCTGGCCAATTCTCTAATACTGTAAACTCTTGGAATTTTCGATGTCAAAATCCTTGAAAGACTTTAAAAAAAAGGTCCCACGCTGGTAATTTTTGGGAAATCCACAAATTGATGGGCTTTAGACATTGTTTCCGGTCAAAAATTCCCTAGTCAATGGTTATATATTATAGTCGCAATATATTATTTAAAAACATCGTGTTTTTTGGATAGCAAAAATGCGCTGCAAATTTGTTTCGAGGTTTTGATAGTATCCATCGTCCAGTTTGTTATATAGCAGGGCTGTGGAGTCGGAGTCGTGGAGTCGAACTATTTTAACTGGAGTCTTACTAAAAAAAACTAATTACAGTAAGCTATTTGTTAATTTAAGAGGAAACAATATTCTCAGATCAAATTAGTACGTAACTGCAATTTCTGACTTGTATATTATCTACGACAGCTTCAGTATACACAGTAGTACATTTTTAGTCATTTACATTGATAAGTTTACGGTAAATTGCATATTGTTACATATCGACTGTGGACAGGAAAAAGGACTTAACCCACAGATTTTCAAAACAGGTTTTTTTCGATAATCACAATGTATCAAACTTGATACACGTTCTATCAAAAGGATGTAAGCTGCAAATGCCGAATTAATATTTAAATTTAGTTTTTAAGATTGAAAAAGATGACCTTGTAAAAAGATAAAACCAAGAAAAAAGACTGAAATAAAGGTTTTTCCTAGACAATTTCTTTAATTAATAATAGGTCATGTCAATTAAACACCAGTTTAGAAGTCTCCGTGCACTTCAAGGTTGTGTATAATTCATAATTTGAATATGTCACCAAATCATCACAACACGTTTTTAGCGCCTCCTCTAAAATTTGATATGTGTTGGTTACGTCCTTTTTCCTTTCCACAGTCGATATGTATTTACATACAATACAAGTTTCTTCCTCTACGTCTATAGTATTAAGTTTCCCAACCGGCCTTGAAAATTGCTAACTGATGATGAACGGATTCTTTGTTTATTCAATACATATGTTATTATTTGAAATAGCGAGCGCTTTTCTGTATTTCAATAGAAGGCTGCTTAATCCCCATGGGTGGATCGACGACGTGTCAATCAGGTACCAGCGGGTGGTTACAGACAGACAGTGGCGGAGCTTGTTTGGTCTAAAAAGGGGGTCGTTTATAAGTTTCGTCAATCAATTAAGTAAAAGACTGATAAAAAATGTAATTTATAGTCAAATTAATTTAAAAAAACGAAATTATTTCAACTCATATTAAAGTTTGGATGCAATTAACTTTGTCACAGCATGTCTCATTGAAATTGGATTCTGTCATTATGCTCATAGGATCGAATCCCAGTACGGTCAGTTTCGTTCGATTCAATCGAAGAATTGATTTCATTTCCAAGGCGTGGACGTTTGTGACCAGGGCCGGCGCCACCATACAGGCAAACTAGGCAACCGCCTAGGACGCAAGCTATTAGGGCGCGCATAAATGTAGTATTAAAATTATTTTTATATACTATAATAATAATAAATAATTGTACATAATATTGTATTCTGATGTTTGTATATGTTAGTTTCAATTGTGTACTATATTATGTATGATTCTAAAAAGAGAGGAGTAACAAACAGTATTCAGTTGAGATCGCTCCATTAGGAAGCTATATGCTCCACATTGGGAGCGGACATGGATTTATAGAAAAAACATATTTTTAATAATGCCGAATTGTTTTTTTTTCATTATTTCAAAAAAAGTGGGATGATTTGTTAAAAAAGGGGTGCGCCAATAACCATTGCCTGGGGCGCCAAATAACCTAGCGCCGGCACTGTTTGTGACGTCTTGAAATCCCTCCCACCCATCCAATCCTTTACTAACCCTGTCATAGTACTCTCTTTCTACCCCTACTCTATTCGAAAACAGATATTGAGCAACTGAGTAGCAGTCAGTTCTCTTAGTTAAACTACTGTTGAGAAAAACTCTATTGGAATCCCGACATGCAACTGTATTCATTTATGACTTCAATACTTTGAATGACCGGTAATTGTTATGTAAATTTGAATAATTTTCTCAAAGCGGCATCTATCGCCTTACTTGTTAAGACTGTCAAGCTGTTTATGTTGGACAGACAGGTAGAAACTTGAATGCAAGAATATCTAAAAAGTAATAATTTTTCAGAGTTAATGAATCATTTGATAGAAAATGACTACAAATTTGATAAAAATAAAAATGTTGAAATACTCATTAAAGTAAATAGTAAAGGTTTAACAATGAACAGCTTAGAGTTTTTGTAAATTTACAAAGTCATTATATAAAGAAAGCATTAGTAATTAATATTTTAAATAGGTTAATTGGATAACCATTGTTCAATTTATTTCCATTGAGTTTCGCCACACATAATTAAAGTAATTAATTGTCAATAAGTACTATCAAAGTTTGCCTGTCAATAATTTGTTATTCTATACAATTTAGTAGGAAAAAATACTCTTAAACAACAAGGAGATACAAAAACAGTGCGCCATTGCTTCACAGGCAAATCCAGCAGAAACAATCAATCACAATCAAGAATCAAATCCCCTGTTTTGCATTAAGCGAAACCAACGCAGTTTCAAACACCATATATAAAGAGGCTTTCGCGCACTATCTTCAATAAGTCCTAGTGCTTCAAACAAACAGTTCAAAACATCAAAGCTCCCACGGAAATATAACAATATTAATAATTGAACAAAAAGAAAGAATTAGCTTATTCATAATTCTAAAACTGTGCTCCTATTTGCTGTCACATCGAGTAAGTATCGCTTTTTATGGGTTAAAATATACACTTAGAGCTTTTTTCCCCTTATGTAACGCGGTGTAACGGCGTTCCGGCACCTTTTTTCTCGGCACATAAATGTTTCCAATTAATATTTGAGAAATAAAATATATTTTGCTTCGAAAACTTTCGTTTTTTAAGTGAGAAAAAATACGATTTAAAATATTTTTTAAATCATTATTCCGAGAAAAATTAATAACAGCATATATTTCGAGCTGTATAATATAAATTAGCAAGGGATAATCAATCTTTTAATGCGTTGAAAAATGAAATAAATCTCTAAGAACTAAATGGGCCATATTCTTCATTCCACAAACGCAAAAGTAAACGCAGACTAAGATCGAAGGCGTGGGTGTTTGTGATATCTTAATTCTCTCCCACTCTTTCAATCTAAAAATTAACGGAGTAAATCGAGAATGATTAGTCAATAACGAGGCAGAGCGAGAAAAAAAATGACTCGCGGAGAACACACTTAGGTTGAGAAACACTGCTTTAAATAGTCCAGGCAGCACAAATCTAATCGTATTGTTTTTGTATTTTCTGTTCCAGATACTAGAAGACCAAGGCAGTAACTATTATAACCATGGCAACCGAAAGTAGAAGAATTTTCGGAATCGATCGAGCTGTCATTTTCGTCCTGACGATCTGCTATGTTTTTTACGCTGGTAGTTTAACTCTTGCCCAACAGATGTCAATAGATGTGAGTATTAGTTTTCATTGAAAAAAAATAAGCAATTATCCTGTTCGGAAGGGTTAGTGATGTGTACATCTAACAGGAATGTACCAAAGTAGCACTTAAATGTTGGCTACCTCCGCTGATATTAACTGAATGACTGTTAATGACGATTTACCTCGTTAATAACAAATTTAATTAATAATTGCTAATTATAGCCGGCGTTCTAGGTACAAACCTACTTCTTTCTACGGCAGACAAATGGTTAAAAAGGGGACATACAAACATATCGGATATAACGGCTAATGCAGAGATGGGCTCCAGTGATTCCTTTGCTAAATTTTACTTTGGCTGGCGAGCTCTTTGTTAATTTAAGTGAATACAATATTCTTCATCAGATCAAATCAGTACTTAACTGCAATTTCTGACTTGTATATTATCTACAACAGCTTCGGTAGTACATTTTAAGCCATTAAGATTGATAATTTTACGGTAAATTGCATATTGTAAGTGTATTATGTAACAATCGATTGCTTATTTAAGTATTGCATATAATTGCATAGGAATGATGAAAAAATTCTCTCCTTACCCAGAACACCGAGAATTGCTTTGAGATTATCGAGTCCTTTGTTACGGCAGCCCACTGCTGAGCTAATGCTATTCTAACTTACCTTCAAATTGTCAATTCTTTATCATACAGTTCCTCGAATGTCTTTCATCTTTTATAACATTTCCAGGAACAAAAACCTTCAGACATTTCCCTTGGGAAGCGCGCTGGAAATCCTGGAGGAATGTGGTTCGGCCCAAGGCTTGGAAAACGATCACACTCAAGCTCGAGTCCCGCTGGAGTAAGTCTCCCAATGCAGAGACTTCTTCTGGAGGCTGCCATGATCAACGGACTGGAGACGGTCGATGACGTCCCCGACTCCAGGGAACCAATCTTTGGTATAATATATTTTGTTTGGTTTACAAGATACATGAATCATATTTAGACAATTAGATTTAACCTTACCAATCGATTGAAGCAATGTTTTCACTATCAATAAACAGAATAAAATCAAGATTTAGTGAAGTTATAAATTGTTTGTGACATCCATAATTGAGTCTTACAGTATCAAAAGTAGAACTATCCATTTTTCGAGTTTTATCAATTTAAACTCAATTTTAAACATAGCTCAACAATAAGTGCAACTTAAAAATTGTATGGGACATCATTTAACCGCTTGAATACCGCGTAAATAAATCATTAATATGTCCCAGAGATACTGCGTGTTTTTGAGAAAAATAATTTTGCCTAATATACACTCGAATTCGATATTTTAAAAACCTATATTGACTCAGTATAGATGGAACTACACATATTCATCAAAATATTGCTTATATTCTATTAGAATACCAAGTGTTTGATTGTTATAATGTCTTGGACATCCGTGTTCGCTTGCATATGTTTCGGACACCGGTGTCCGCTTGGTATTCAAGTGGTTAAAGTAACTCTGTGATTGGTCGAAATCCTGATTTACCAAACTGTTCTACTTTTGTTTCCAAAGTCGTGGACAGTTTTGATAACAAGCATCATTTTCTTTTACGTTTTTGTACCACATTTATTTGATTTTTAAAGATTTTTTAAATTTCTAACCATACATTATAACCAGCAGAATAATGTGAAAGCATTAGTTTAAATTTGAATCGTTCAAATTATGATTCACACGGATTCTGTCACTAACGACCCGGGTTTCGCCTTTCGGCATCTTCAGGCGTTCAAGTACACGGATGAACTTGAACTTGAACGCATAAAGATGCCGTAAGGCAAAACCCGGATCGTTAGTGACAAAATCCGTGTGAATGTACATAATTTGAACGATTCAAGTTTAATATTGAAATTTCACCAAGCACCTTCAGTCGAAATCTTAAATTTAAGCATTAGTTTAATTTCGACATATATGAGATAGCTCTGCTTTTGATACCAGACAACTCAATTGATAATTGGCAAAAATATGTATTTAAACAAATTTTAAAATACAATTATCAAAAAAATCATGTTGGCAAACAAAAGTTTTTAACTTTTTTAGTATTCAAATTTTTCTAGCGTACAGGACAGAGCTATAAATATCAGTCATAGCAGTCAAGGCTGATAAAGGGTTAAAAATAAAATTCATTTTTTAATTATTACCATTGTTATAGGAGCAAAGCGTAGGTTCACTCCTCGTCTGGGTCGTGATTCTAACGAGCAGGAAGTCACTGGCTCATCAAGGAACGTGGACTTCATCCCAAGGCTCGGACGTGAACTCAGCCCTGGACTCCTGAGGGCCCTGGGAATGTTGGCTATTGACAAGTATGTACCTCTCTGACAAGCACATATATTATTTCACCAATGTTGGTCATATCTTCAACTTAAATAGCCACAGAAAAAAAACGTTTAATTAATAATTAAAAAAATCGGTTCTAATTATAATATTAATGACTAGTATTCAGATGGTAAATCGTACAGGAAATATGTATAATAGCGGGGAGCCAGACGTTGTTTACTTACAATTATTTTTCTTATGTGCATAATCAATTTATTATATTTACATAAAAATTGACATTCATTGCAAAATTTTCAAATCGTCTAGCAAAAGTGTGAGAGCGCCGACCCCACGCGCTCCCGCCCCACTACACCACTGCCAATAGAGTGCCGAATTTAACATAAAACTGCATATTATTGAATTAAATTGATTAAATTATTAAATCATTAATATGTCCCAGAGATACTGCGTGTTTTTGATAAAAACAATTTTGCCTAATATACACTCGAATTCGATATTTTTAAAATCTATATATTGACTCAGTATAGATAGCACTACACATATTCATCAAAATATTGCTCATATTCTATAAGAATACCAAATTTTTGATTTATTAAATGACTTGGACATCCGTGTTCGCTTGCATATGTTTCGTACACCTGTGTCCGCTTGGTATTCAAGTGGTTAACTGCTATTGTCTCTTCCAGCGAATACTCTTCAGACAACGGCATCTACGGTCGGGCGACCGGAGACGATAGGGCACCAGCTATCACAGAGTCCAGGATTCCTCCCTTCGCACCGAGGCTCGGAAGACACCTCAACTTTCTTTACCCATTGACAGATGCCTCATTTTACGGTAGGGCAAACAGCATTTTTTTCTCTGGGCCACCAAGACTTAGATTATGTCCAAAAACGTCAATTGATAATACACCGGACTGTCTTTTTACAAGGCAGATACGTTATTTAAGTGTTTCCTCACCTTTTTTTCATTGTCAAAACAGCTTTTTTCACTCGGCGACCTAGCCACTTCATAGCAGAGTCATGAGGGCACAGCGAAAAGGGGGCCCAAATTTATACAGACACTTAGCTTTGTTTTACACGATTTTGAAATAACACGGCCCACTAAAAAGAACTGATACTATATTTCTTTCCTAATAACAAGAAATTCAACTACACAAGACAGTAATAACAAACAAAAGGTTTCATTGGATGCTTACACACTTATACGTACTAATACATTTCTAGCAATGAAAGCAATTATGTCTAGTCCCTCATAAAAGTCCACGAATATAATCAAGTAGCTATAAATAGTATTATTTTTTCTTAAGAATAATAATATTTTGTGTAATTTACTCATTGAGTCTTCATTGTAACCTAGTTTAACGTTGGCATGAGGGCCCAAAATTTTTAGCTACGCCACTGGTTAGACTTTGGAAATATTGAACAACGTACCTTTAAAAAATAAGCAATGCAATAGAGAATAGAAAAGAACTTAGATACTCATGAATATATTTACTTTTTATACATTTTTTAAACATTATTTCTTAAAATATGTTTCTCCCCAGGAGCCCCAAGGTATGCCAGGAGCGCTGAGATCAAGAAGCCCAAAGCTGACTGCGTAGCCACGAAGAAGACTTCCAGCTCCAAGCCTTAAAAATCCAATAAAACACCCCTAAACAGTAAACGGTTAAAAATACTCACCAAAGACGGAATTGCACGAATTTAAATGGGGTACACCAGGCCCCTCCAAAAATAGTAATCTTATTTAGTCAATAAACACTTATTTACTATGTAAAACTGTTTATTTGATATTATTTATAACAACAACAAAAAAATGTATGCATATTCCAAAAACCACTAATAAAATACTACCACCTAAAATATTAAATTTTAAATTTTATTCCATTGTCACCGTGTGCTGCCATAAACAATAATTCAATTACCTATTTTAATTTTTACCTACCTATATTATTTCGGGGATAATAATAGTAGTACTAATAGCAACACTGTTGTATCAGCAATTACAGCAACCGGTCTTTTTGACAAATCATTTATATTGTACTTAATTATAACATCAGAATAACAAATTATCAATACCATTAAAAGCTTGAAAAATCTAATATATATATATTCTGTATTGCCAGACTAAAAACAAACATTTTTTAAATTTATTTTTTTATAGCTTTAGGTAAAATTAGTCATAATGTAATAAATTTAATTATGTATCCATGTTAGGAATTAGAAAGACGACAGATAAGTTTTTATATTCATAATAATTGATATTATTAATATATAACTTAAAAATATTTCACTATGAAAATTGAAATAATTATTTTTAAAACAATTGATGTATTTTAATTAAAATGTTTAATGTGATCTCATTAAATGAATACGGAAATAATTATGTGTTTGTTTTGATTATTGTAATTTTAATATTATGTAAAACACTGTAAAATCAACTTAAAAGTGGCAGATTACCCCATAAACCAGTGGTTCCCAAACTTATTGTGCTCATGGACTTCTTTCAAAGCAAAAACCGAACCATAGACCCCCAAGTGAAATAATAAACATAGTTTTAACGCCTTGAATAGTGATTTTTTTATTCATGTCCGTTTCCAATGTGGAGCATATGATCCGTAATTAGGGTAGGTATGTCAACAGAAGTTTTTCCTCAAGAACTGTTTCTTACTTAGTTGCTCAACCCCTTTTGTCAAAGAGATTTAGGATAGAAGAATAAGGCTAGGACAGGACTGGTGGTTAGCAAATATGTACTCTTATGACGACCTATCGGCTTCACGCTTGTTTGATCATTCTTTAGCAAATGTATATGTTCTTATTTTTTCCCGTGGTTTGATATCACTTAAAAAGAATTGATTCGCTGTATATTGAATATCTTGTAGTGGCTTCCCAAGCTATGTTATGCGAGACATCGGTACTACCAGGCAAGACGGAAAAAGACTTGTGTGAATGGCTGGCTCGAAGAGTGTGCGGAGTGTGCGGCGCACACAGGCGCACAGGCGACGCACTTAGATTTTAGCACTATCAACTCATTTAGTTCTAGTCGTAAAAAGCGCCTAATGCATTTATAAAAAATCAGACGGCCATATGCTTCATATTGTGAGCGGACATTCACAAAAAGTTTACAAAACTTATTAAATCTACAAAATTTATTATTAATTATTTTTTAATATTTATAAGAAATAAACAAATTAAATTCAGCAAATCTATGCTTTCTTAACCACTATTCCTATTTTAGCTCTTTCCTTATATCTCTACTCTCTTCGAAAATAAGAAGTTAAGCAACTGGACTACAAATAGTTTTCGGAGAAAAAACATACGGTAATACCAGTCTATAATGGAACATCCTGTGACTTTCAGTATCTTTCACTCTTTAGTAAGACCCTTAGAGGGAAACACTAACAACGAGTCCTCGTTGCTCCGTCTAAATCTGTTTACAATATCTAACAAGTGAAATATGAAAATATTTTAGAAACTAGGTAATACATTGTATACTTATATCATTTATATAATACTATTTATTATTCAGCTTAAATACATTTAATTATATTACATAACTAATAAAAAGTTACTATTATATTGAAAGATAATAATTGTGCATTATTACGGTATCAATTGATGACGTCGTTCAAAATTTCTGATAATTTTCGTTCATAATCACGCAGCTTTATGTATTTTATTCGTATTTTTACCAATTATTACATTTTGAAATAATTATTTTTTATTTTTTCGCAGTCAAATATTTATTTTTTCACCACAAAATGGTACGTTTTCACAACCGACCGCTGGCAACACCCACTGTCACTCTGCACCACATACGTGGGCCGAGGCGCCCTCGAATCTCCGATAACAGTAATCTAGCGGAAGTGTGCCGCCGCAGTGATTTGTTTATTTTCGAATCGGAAAAAAAGCCGTCAAAACAATGGAGTTTAACTTGATTAAACTCCTGGCGGGTGCCATCGGGGCTTCGGAGCCCGCCTTCCGCCTGCTATTCTCGATCATCCTCGTCTTCCCGGTAGCCTGGCTGTACCGCTGCCGCGTCCAAAAGAACTCGACCCCGACGGTCAAATATCTGTTCTTCACAGCCAGCGGGCTTGCCATAGGCGTGTTTAACTTCGGCGGGGATATTTACCACAGCATTCTAGCGGTCCTATTCACATACCTAACCTTAAAAGTTTTCGGCCCTTCGAAGTTCACGACTATATTGAATTTCGCATTTCATATGCTGTATCTTTTATACGGGTATTACGGTACAGGAACAGAAACCTACGACATAACATGGACGATGCCTCATTGCGTATTAGTACTTCGTTTGATCGGCTTAGTGTTCGATTTATGGGACGGGACGAAACCAGCGTCTTCCCTGTCGGCAAGCAATCAACTGACAGCGCTCAGAGAGCAGCCTTCCCTGTTGGAAATATCCGCGCACGTATTCTTCCCGGCCGGCTTCCTGGTCGGACCCCAGTTCTCCATGGCCAGGCTGAAGGACTTTGTCGCCGGAAAATTTGACGTCGAATCTACGCCGTCATGTTTGGCGGTGGGTGCCAAGCGTGCGCTGATCGGATTGACGTATCTGTTCGTGTACCAAGTCGGCATTCTGTACATCCCCGACGACTATATGATGAGCGAGGAGTTTATGGATTCTTCGTTTTTGAAGAAGCACCTGATCATGGGAATCTGGGGGAAACTTACGTTGAGTAAATACGTATCGTGCTGGCTGTTGACGGAGGGTTTGTATTTGTTCATTTTAATTAGCCGGACCGATAGCTGAGTGCTCATATCATTATGTAGTTACATTTGCAGTGTTATCTAACGGGTTTGAATCCCAGATGGACACGTTAATAAGTATCATCATATTTGTACGACAAAGTATTGTCTATTGGCATTTTCATATTTTTTGTTAAATTGTCATTATTTGTTGAAAATTAACAAAAGATTTCTGTAAAAACGTTAATATTTATTAAGAAATCAATAGCCAAATGAGGTATCCTTGTCTTACAGTGTGTCATAGATTATTTCGGTGAAAAACATATGGAAGTTAAAAACAACACCATGACTTAGAATTTGATAATCCCGTTAAAATCACACATTGATATGAAGATCACTGATAAATTATGCGAAATACGAAAAATATTTTAGTATAGAAACTTTGCCATCGTATATGAAATGTTCCGAGCTTCATTCCCTTGTCCACATCTTCAAAACAGGGAAGTTGCCAAGTGCAATAATATAAGACAAAATTTACCCCAGATAATATTGGGTGTAAAATTCCATTTCGGCTCGATTCCCTTCCTGGAATTTACGTCAGTAGAGCGTCACATGCTCACAGGCGAACACAAAGAAGAAATACAAATCAAAAATGAACATATTCAAGTTATACCACCTGTAAAAACCAAAACCAAAGATGTACGAGTATTTGAGACTTCCTTAATTAGTGTCTAGATCAGCGGAGGGGAACTTGCGGCCTTTTGGCTACTCTGATTCTGCCTTTGAGTCGATCAAAATATTTTGAACAAAAAATTATACGCAAGCGTTATCAACTAGAGCTTGTCGATTTTCAAAAACCGGTTTTTTTTGGTTATATTTGTGACATTCGAAAACCTGTTTTTCAACTCCGTAACCGGTTGTGCCGACTTTTCCATAAACGAGTCTATAAACAAAATCGTTGTACTTGTATAATAAAACACAATAATCAAACCTGCCTTTTAATTCACTACAGGTGCCTGTATCACCTTTGGGCTGGCATATAACGGCGAGGACAAAGCGAACAAGGGCGTGGCCCGCTTCGACGGCTGCCGCAACATCGACCTGAACCTCTACGAAAAGACGACGACCTTCGGCGGCTTCGTGCCCAGTTTCAACATCAACACAAACGCCTGGGTGGCGCAGTACGTCTACAAACGCATGGCGTTCCTCGGGAGCCGTCAAGCCAGCCAGCTCATAACCTTGATGTTCCTGGCCGTCTGGCACGGTCTCCATTCCGGGTATTACATGACCTTCTTCATGGAATTCTCCATCATGTACATGGAAAAGGAACTGGAGAGTATCCTGAAAAAGAACGAAGCTTTCACAAAGGAGAAATCGAAGATATTATCCCTTATTCAGTTTGTAGTGTTAAAACTTTACGTTATCGTATTCATGGGGTACTGCCTGGTGCCGTTTTCGCTTCTCAGCGTCGAAAAATGGTGGCCGGTTTACCGCTCCATGTATTTCTCAGGATTTGTCATGTTTTTCCCGTGGGCGATAGCTTATAAGCCGCTCGTTCGAATGGTTATTAAACCCACAAAATCCAAACCGGAGAGTGCAAAACAATAAAATGAACATAACCGAGTCAATGATACATTCAAAAAGCATAGGAAAAGCTGGCATCACGTAAAATACATTCAACGATCATGTAAAATTCTTCTCTATCTCTTTCGGCAGCTGTCTTGCTTTCGTCCGAGTTGTTCAAGGGATATGAAATTTTGACGAATACATCCGATAGATAATCAACAACATTATAAAAATTATATTTTATTATAAATCAATGGGGTTCGACTGTATATACCAGGGTTTCTAAACCGGCGGCTACATAGAAAACATTTCTTTCGGGGAGCCACAGCACAGTTTTGATAACACCCTAGGTAAATAAATTTAAAAAATAGTCTCACATTCGTCAGACTGACTGTTGGACAAGCCGTCTAAAAAAACAAAAATGTCAAATAATTCAAACAATTCAGTTTAGTTGCGTTAAAACTTTGCTTCTCTCTCCTTCCAAATGGTGGGATTTCGGTGTCCCGGATGACCGTCAGGTACCATCCGTAGAATGTACTCGGCGGAACATGCCGGTACGTCATTGGGGAAAGCAAAGGCAGGGAAACATATCGCGTGGCAGCCATATCGACCTGTAATGATTAGAAAACCGAAACCGACAAATTATAAATTTTACAGAAGGTTATTTTTAAATTATGTTCGAAAAATGAATTCTTTAAGTGCGTTTAGTAAATAATAATATATGGCCTATCCTGATATTATAATAAAATTGTCAGTTTTTTAGTTCATGTTTCTCAACCGTGGTCCACGTGGAACAAACGATAACAAGTCAAAACACTAAAAATATCAGGCCAATGTGATAACACTCGCAAATTTTGGTCACTGACATTGAACAATTATTAGTTTAAAACGCGATTTACCGAATTGTGTCGCTTTATTTCTTTTGCCGATTATGGGTCGATATGCTGCACATAGGGAGCGAACATGTTCAAAGAAGAAAGAGAATATGTATTACGTGTTTCCAGCTTTTACTGTGGACAATATTAAAAGTCGCTTAAACGAAGAGTGACGTTGTTGAAAAATTATATTTATAATAAATTTAAGCAAAAAAATAAATCACTAAATAATTTTTTAAATCAGTAGACGCTGCATTGTTAAATTATTAATCTTACATGAATTTTTTTACCACTATTACACTCGACTATCGCGGTACGTGTTTTATCTTCTTCAACACAATTTCAATATACTCGAACACTTCTAATTTAATGTTCGCTTAACACGTTGACTGATAAACTCGTGCATTGTACGGACAAACTGTTTCTCTATAAACCAGGACAGTTTTTTTTGTTGTTTTTAAATTTGTAATAAATTCCGAGATGAATTTACTTCCCTAGTTAGATTTTGCTCAATTTGATAAGTTTTGTTTTTTTTTTTGTAGAACTTTTTTCGTATAATTCTTAGATTTGAATGGACAGTTGCTACTAGTCAACCGATTCGTTCGGAAAACGATATCACGGACTGTCCTCTACGTTTCTATCACTTTCTAAATTAACTTTTGTAGAACTTTTTTATTATTTGTAGACTTTCTCTATACATATACATAATACAGTTTAATTTTAAGAATCGAATTTGTATTTGTTTTACTGAGATTAAAAAATTTAAAAATCTATATTTATAACTTTCATAGAATTGAAAGTTAATATTTTTTTTCTTTTTACTAAAACTAGGCATATTTTTACTGATACGAATCAAATCAGTTTGTGCTCTAAAAGATATTGTGTATTTTTGAATCGTTTGTTAACTTTTTAA
Organism: Himalopsyche anomala; assembly: GCA_031772345.1. Taxonomy (NCBI): domain Eukaryota; kingdom Metazoa; phylum Arthropoda; class Insecta; order Trichoptera; family Rhyacophilidae; genus Himalopsyche; species Himalopsyche anomala. The sequence continues at coordinate 6,854,687 of CM062843.1, forward strand.
GAACTTTTGGTGGTGAATTTTGTAGATCCTAGACGCTAATGAATTGGTGTTTCTAATGTTATACATGTTTTTTGTGTTCGGTTTTTACAGTTGGTATAACTTATTTGTAATTAATTATTCCCTGGGATCTCACGGGTTCAAATATCAACAGCATTGTTTCAATCAATTTATTGATTTCTGTTTGAAGATATAGTTCTTTGTGATGTCTGAAAAAAATTCCCTTCTACCCTTCCAATTCTAAAAAACAGGGCATAGTGAGAGTGATTAGTTATTCAACTAGTCCTGTCCTAGTTATATACTGTATATCCCTACTGTCTTTGAAAACAGAAAGGTTTTAACAAGCAATTCTCGTAGAAAAACTTCTGTTAAGATACCTCCATTAGGAGTTCCAAATTTGGAGCGAACATGGATAAAATTTTTTTATTAATATTTTGATAGTCTACCTGTCAAAAATGAATGATTCACAGAATTTTCTTTCTCATAACAACAATGAAAAAAATCCGCAATTATTACATTTAAGTTATACCAACTGTAAAAACCAAATACAAAAATCATATCGAGCATAAGAGAATTCTTATTTACTGTCCAGATTTCGATAAATATCATTTGATATTGATTTGGTTTTTATGTGAATAATATAAGTTTGTTAACTTTTTAAGAACGTTTGGTAAATTTTGTAGAACTGATATTGATTTTGCGAATAAAAATGTATTTCTAAGTATACACAATCGTAGCTATTTATTATTATTATTTGTAGTAAAATTCTGACTCGAATTACTCTATAATTAGTTATCATAACATAACCAATTGCTTTCTTTTAACTATACACAACTAACCGCCCGATTGAAGTGTCTTGCGCAATATACAGTTTTAGTTATATTAATCAATCCGCCGATAACCGGAAATCTACCTAAACATGTTTGTATTCACTGTTATTTAAATATATATCGACACGGCAAGTTTCAATTGCTTAATAAGGGCGTCAACATTAAAACTACAGTTAATACTGCAACCCAAACTTCTTGTGTCGAACGATACCTTTGAAAGTTATCATATTTTAAAACAATGTCAATTATTTATTATAAACTAAGGTTATTTGTTCAATTTGAAATAGAGAAATGTTTATGAAACGTCACTAACTTATAACACAGTCGAACATGGTTGTTACGAGTAAGATGGGACCGACTGAATTTGCTCGTTATAAGCATTACTCGTTATATCGGAGAGTGGGTATTTTTAAATGCTTACACACATACCCGTCACATGAAGACATGAAGTATCTGGAGCGGTCACATAACACAAAGAGACGCAATTCAAACAAAAATACACAATTAGAATTTATTTACACACATATTACATTTTTCTGTCAATCCACTATTCTTATAAATTTTAAATTGAAATCACTTTTTCATTGTTCTTAAATTTCCCCTTAAAGCACGCAACCGATAAAAACAGTGCTTTCCAACCGTTTTCATACCACGGACCCCTAAATCTGAAAACAATAATCTGCGGAATTCTGAAAAAAAAATTCATACTCTATCACAAAGAATGTTGAAAGAATGAAGATTTTCACGCAAAAAACCTGCGGAGTCCAGGTTGGGAAGCACTGGATTAAAAGACTCTTTGGTGGTCTCAGTGCTCTGTGTGAAAAATTCGACTAGCTTGTCCAATATATCATGAGCTCTGGAGATTATTAAAATTTTTGATGATATTTTTAATTTAAGATTTCAACTGAAGGTGCTTGGTGGAATTTCAATATTAAATTTGTATAATATATAAACACAAAACATCCATTTACTAAGCGTCAGTTCAAGTTCATCCGTGCGCTTGAACGCCTGAAGATGCCGAAAGGCGAAACCCGGGTCGTTAGTGACAAAATCTGTGGGAGTGTACATAATTTGAACGATTCAAATTTGACGATATTTTTGCTCGGTATGTCCGAGAAGTAGCTCGTTGTAAAAGTGAATAAACGTATGGAGAAAACCACAAACTAAAATGTCAACGAATGTTCCCTCATTACATCCGTGATCGTAATAACCGAGTTCGACCGTATACAAACAATCCTAATTTAGTAAAAATTAACTCACTTCTCAAAGGGTTAATGAAAGACATTTTTAGTGACTAGAAATTTTTCTTTTTTCTTCTGTTAAAATTGTGTCGGTCGGAATATGAGGTATTGTTTTATCACGAGCGATATGCGACACGCCGATACCTTCTGTCTTTTTCTTTCGCTTATGAAATGTATGAAAAAGAGAGTATTTTTGCATGACGATTTGTTTGCCGACGAGCTATTCTAGTGTTACGCCCTGATAATTTATTCAACCGCTTCTGTTGAAGATTACCTCACAAACTTCTGACGATTGATTACTGTCGAGTACAATGTAAAATTAAATATATACCTATGGTTTTAATACTGTCCTACCGAGTCTGATAATGGAAACCGGGGGGGGGCTATTCTCAAATTCACAACGACACTAGACACTTATTAACCGTTTGAATACCGCGCAAACAAATCATTAATATGTCCCAGAGATACTGCGTGTTTTTGAGAAAAATAATTTTGCCTAATATACAATTGAATTCGATATTTTAAAAACGTATATTGACTCAGTATAGAAAGCACTACACATATTCATAAAAAAATATTGCTTATATTCTATTAAAATACCAAGTATTTGATTCTTTAAATGTCTTGGACATCCGTGTTCGCTTGCATATGTTCCGGACACCTGTGTCCGTTTGGTATTCAAGTGATTAAGAGAGGTTATAAAAATATAATATTTGTGACTATGTTCACTGTTGTAATAGTCGATCTGTCAAAACGTCAACGATTAACGGACATTTTGTTTTGTTCTTTCATGTTTATTGTTTCTGATTCTAATGAGATATTATAAATATCGTCGGCCTACTGCCAGAAGTCGTTGAGTGACATGTCAGTCAAAACTATATCGAAAAACACGTTTTTTTTAAGTTAATTTAAATACACTTTTAGTCAGTCAGTCACGCAGGTCTGGGTTCGATTCCCAGTCAGATCACAGTGAATTTGAGATTTATTCAATTCAAAGTTGTGATCGAAGACTGGGTGTTTGCGATGTCAATTCACAACATTTCCTCTAGTCCCATCCTTCAGATCCTTTAATAACTGGGTGTAGCGATGGCGATTAGCCAACCACTAGTCCTGTTCTAGCCTTGTCCCTCTTTCCCTACTACTCACTTAGAAAAAAAGTGAGGTTGAGCGACTGAGTAACAAACAGTTCGCGTAGAAAAAACTTCTGTTGAGATACCTCCATTAAGTGGCCATATGCTCCACATTGGGAGCGGATATATGGATTAAAAAAACTTGAATGGTGTCTAGGTCCTAATTTATTTGAGAATTGTCCCCACCGGTCACTTTAACATGTACGATAATGAATCGTAGAATTGCCCTGGAGTCATCTCTTGCCTTTTTGAATCTTCAAGATATTTTTTTTTTCCTCCTGGATGATCAATTTATAATATATACATAAAATTATATTTCATACAAAATGGTGTATAAGTCTGTACTATAATGATATTACATAGTATAATAATCTAGGATTAATTATTTTTCATTTTTTTTTTGTGTGTGTGCGTAGTTAGTTAGTTAGTAAACAATGTTTTTTAGTTATCTTAATCGTTGAAATTGTTTAAATAAAAATGGATTATAAGAAATGGGAAAAGTGTGTTTTATTTCGAGACCAAAGAAAGGAAAATTAAAAATTTACGCAAGTAAATTAGGGCAGGTCTTGGTAGATTTTTCAAGCGAGAGGAGATAACGAATGGCTGGAGCCACATTCGACTCGATGCGGACTTTCTGGGACACACAGCTGTACTCGATTAAAACTAAATGCCACTTGTTCAACGCTCGCATTCTGCCGGTATTGCTTTACGGTTGCGAATCATGGCACCTGACGAAGACTCGAAAAAACCGTATACTGAGCTTCGAGAACAGATGCTTGCGTCGGATAATGGGAGTGAGGTAGTTTGATTTTGTGAGGAATTCAGAGATCATGGAGCGTACAAGACAGCGTCCCGTCACGTCGGCGGTTATGGAGAGACGTTGGAACTGGCTGGGTCATGTGCTGCGGATGTCTCCGGAAAGCCTCAATCCTGCCTGCCTCTTCTTTCGACCGGTGGGATTCCGGCGTCCCGGACGTCCGTCGGGTACTATCCATAGGATGCACTCGGCGGAACTGAGGGATGCTGGCATGTCATGGGAGGAATCAAAGCAATTGGCGGGAGACAGGGAAACATGGAGGTACCGCGTGGCGGCCATATGCTCCACATAGGGAGCGAACATGGCCAAAGAAGAAGAAATAAATTAAGTTGTCAAGGAAACAGGAAAACAAGCACCAGAGAGTCATAAATATGCAATATGTATAATGGGTGCTTGGGGATTATCCAAATTTTCCGTTACCCTGACCACCTTCATCCTCAATAAGTCCAAATAATCAAGGTTCTACCAGTATGGCGAATAACCCTATAAGCAAATAAGGCGCGTGCTTGGGGCCTTAAAAGTAGCTTAAATAATGTAACCCGTATACCTAATTTCTTACTATTTTACTTGGAATTTTCTGACATTTTCATTTTATCAGAAAAACAGGGCCTCCAAATTTTATTGCGCCTGGGGTCTCCCATCTGCTTTATCCACTACTGTATATTGTTTTCGGTTCTTTTTAAAACATACAGGTATACGGGTCAGAAACCCCAAAGTAACCCGTTCGAATCTTGTAGTCAGATCAAATTCTGTCGAGATGTTCCACACTGAAAATGAACATATTTATATTTTAAAAACACACACTTTTAACTAATAACAAATCCTCAGGTGTACTCACCCAGACTATGATTATATCGATTAAAACACCTGCATCAAATGTAGGGTTGCCAGATTTCGTGCAAGTCAAGCCTGGACGTTTGTCCGATTTGCCGACTTTCGAATCCAAAAACCCAGGAATTTGCCGAATCCAAAAAAACTGGGACATTCGGGAGTCCTGAGAGGTTTGTTCGGGACACCGGGACACAAGACTCAAATCGGTGACAGTCCCGGTTAATGGGGACGCCTGGCATCCCTAATCAAATACCATACTAGAAACAATTGCCTTGATTTTATTATTTGTCTTTTGTCTACCCTTTCGAATATTTCCAGAGATTATCAGAATTAAATTTCTCTTTGTCTTTTCAAAGACATTCTTAATTGAAGCAAATTTATTCCTATCGAAAAATTTATAGTTGATAGTGACAAAAGTGTCACAGGTCAAACAGTATTACAGCCAGTGGAGTGCAAATGTTTTGTTCAATTAATGTTTATATTATAGTTAAAGTACACTCTCGGTAGCGGTAGGCTCCCAATACGTTCACAAGTCTCGCTTAGTTCTGGGGAAAGAGTGAATTGTTTTATTACTCCTATGCAATACTTAAATAAGCAATCAATTGTTACTTAATACACTAACAATATGCAATTAACCGTAAACTAATCAATGTAAAATATGTACTAGGTACTGTGTATACTGAAGCTGTCGTAGATAATATATAAGTCAGAAATTGCAGTTATGTACTAATTTGACCTGGGAATATTGTTTTCTCTAAAATTAACAAGGTGCTCGTCGGCCTTCATAAAATTTAACAAGGGACTTGTGCGAACCCTTCCGAACTCTCTTCAGCCCGCCCCTGACTGTTGGGTCCGTGGAGAAGCAGTCAGAGTCGTTGGTTTGAGTCCCAGTACAAGCAGCATTTTTTCAATTGATTTCTGTTCAAAGATATGAGTGTTTTTGATGTGTAAAAGTTCTCACACACCCTTCCAATCCTAAAATAGTAAGGCGTAGCGAGAGCGATTAGTTAACCAGTAGTCGTGTCTAAGCCATATCCTTTTACCTTTACTACTTAATTCGAAAAAGAAAGGTTGACCTAAGTACTTGAAAAACTTCTGTTGAAATGTTTTTATTAGGAAATCATATGCTTTATTTTGGGAGCAGATATGAATTTAAAAAATATACATTCCATGACGATTTCAACTATGTATCTTGTTTCTTGCTTCCCATATATATAAAAAGTAGAAAAATAATATACTGAAGTAATTTGTTTTTGCAAATATTCAACGATATTTCCATTTTTAAATACATATTTTTTACTTTTAAAAAATAGATAAAAAATGGAATCAAATTAAATTATTATGAGGTTCTAATAAAGAGTCGATCGCAATGGATAATTTAACTTCAAAGTATTTCCCAAACCTTAAACATTTTTTTTTGCACAGCGGTAGGTGGTTATTTGTGTGCCCAATGAATGTTCTCAAGCCTTTTCTTACTTTTTATTATTTATAATAAACAACAATATAAAATCAAAGTAATAATTTAGTAAAGTACTGCAATGGAAACAGTAAATATGTAAATAAAAAGATTAGATTTTTAAAATGATTATCATGAACGAGATATTATGTCTAAAAAAGTTCAAGCCCAACAGCCATAAATTAAAAAAAAGTTAACAATTTTTTTACACATCGTCAGCGCAACGCTGCCTGTCACATTGGAATCTAATATCATTCGAGCGCTTATTTTTTTTTTAATTCGGTTTGAACTTTGATATCGACCGGCTCAAATAATTGTATTTTAATTTTATCCACATTTTAACTGTGTACTGCGTCAAAACTGGTGTGTACGTGCTCGATCATTCACCAACCATGGCGGGTATGTCATTATTTGTAATTACCGATAAATAATATTAAATAGTTTAACGTTACGATAACAAAAACATGGAAATATATATCTCGATGTATTTGTCTAACATTATCCTTCAGACTTTGGGTTGTTATCTATGATAGAAACATCAAATAAATTTACTGTGTTTATGCCTGTTCCAAATTCAAATTATTCGCCGTGTTTTCATTTTAGCTATTCAATTTTTTTACACAATATATTTTGTTTCTGTCTTAATTTTGGCTGCTTAATTTATTATAGAAACTATCATTGATATTGAATAACTGATTACTTTGTATTAGATTAGATTACAAATATCCAGACGTCGAGGTGAAAGTTATTAAGTTGAAATAAGTTAATATAATTAATTAATCAAATATTATTCAACACATTCATTATTTACGATTTTGGCAACAGAATAAAATTGTAAATTTACTTTTTCTTGCTGTTTTCACTAAATGCCGCTTATTACAATACATGAACTATTGGAACAAAAAATAGAATAAATTAAAAATACGGCAACGAATTTTCGTTAAAATATTTCGTAATTCGCACCAATTATCGGTTTCCTTGGTAGCAACGTTTGTTTTTTTTTACGTATTTTCCTATTGGCAATTCTTACTAGATAATTGCATTGTTTCCTGCAAGATTCAGTCAATTTTCGGGGAGAAAGAGATCACAATGTTGTAAAGCATATTTACTGGTTTTTTTTAGACTAGATCAGTGGAGTGGAAACTGCGGCCTCTTTGCTACTTTGATGCGGTCTTTTGACTTGATCAAAATGTTCACTTTGATCAAAAAAGCGCTTACAAAAAGACTAATCGACTCGTTATTGTTTATTGTTTAAAAAATCAAAATTACAATACATGACATTACAGCTGACGCCAATTCGCCATGCAGTTGACAAATATAATGAGACAAAAAATAAAACTACATAATACAACAAAATCAAGTAATAAAAAAGAAAAACTTAACAAACAGTTCACGAACACTATCACCAAAAATTTCCAGTTCTCTAGGCCAGTGTTCCGCAAACTTTTTGTGTTCAAGGTACACCTATCAAATCAAAAAAATTTAGAGGTACACCAAAGAAACAGCAATGTTTATTTAATATTTATTTATTACTAAAATCAATATACCTAATATGAAAAGATGTTTAGTAAGAAATGTGAGCCTGTTTAACTGAGCACAGGCGATCAAAATTTGGAGAAATCGTTGATAAGGCTGCTCTCATCTCTTCATTGATCGTCCTCAGGCGTTCTCTTTTTTTCAATTTAATATTAGTGAGAATTGAAAATCCCAATTCGCATAAGTAGGTTGTGGCAAATGGTAATAGAACTGCAACAGCACGCTTTGAAAGCAGTGGATACTCATTTTTTATATGCAGCCAAAAATTTGCTACCTCTACTTCTATTTTTAGGTGTATTATCTTAACAAAACCTTGACTTTTTTCCGCAGCACACCAACTGATGACCACGGTACACCAGTGTGCCGCGGCACACGCTTTGCGGAACACTGCTCTAGGCAATGAGTTTATCAGTCGAACGGCCCTTGGTACTGGCGACTCATACGTCCTAAGCGAGGAACAAATTTTTAAAAATAAAAGCCTTTGGTCATAGTTTCGCCCACGTAAGAATAAAGTGGGAGCATGTAAGTTAATAATTTCAGGATTATTAACTCGGCCCCGAAGAAGAAGAGAAAAATGCTTTAAGCTTGAAAAAGATCTTCGAACTTCAAGAGTTGTTATGTTTGACAGTCGAAAAAAAGCGGCAGGGGTGTCAACGTTTTCTTTACTGTGGCCTTATGTTGAATCAGATAAATGAATGTGGCCTTTAAAAATGAAAAGGTTCCCCACCCCATAACTAGATTATTTACCTTCCATGAAATCTCAAACTAATTACAAACCACAAGGTTTATTTTGTCCTGTTTCCAACCATAGTTTTGTTTGTGTGTTTTTTCAGTGGAGATAGAAATCGTAGATAACCTAATTTAGATAAAGACAATTTTGTATTTGCTTACCTAATCTTTGGCCAGGGCCGCACCTGGGGGCTCGGTTGCCTGCGTGCGAACATAAATTCAGATCCTGACTACCGGTCAGGCGGGTCTGGATTCGCTCCACGGAATGGTCAATGGCAAATTTGGATTTTTTAAATTCGTATTTGAGATCCAGAACTTGGATGCGATGTCAAAAAAATCCTCATTGAATTAATCTCGTATGATATTACAACATAATAATAATTGGCGCTTTGGCATTAATATTGCATTATAATTGGAAAATATTTTTTTTAAATTATTAAATATTTAAAAAAAATAGTTTAGATTTACTATTTCAAATCACCATAAAACTCTACCCCATGTAAAATGAGGTCATAGAAAATATATATATTTTGTCCATGTCCGCTCCGTATGTGGAACATATGGCCTCCTAATGGATGTATCTTAACAGAAGTTTTTCTATGAGAGTAATAGGGATAGATGGATAAGACGAGAACTAGACTAGTGGTTAACTAATCGCTTTCGCTATGCCCTGTTATTTTAAGATTGGAAGGGTGGGAGGGGATTTTTTAGACATCACAAACACCCATGCCTTTTAACAGAAAACAATAAATCAATTGAAAAACTCTTGTTCATACTGGGAATCGAACCAGTTACATCTGTCACAGAAGACAATGATGTTGAACGCTACTCCACGAAAATATAGTTTCATAAAAATAATGCCGCCTGTGTGGTCGAGTGGTCAACATCGTTGGCTACCGCTACGGAGGGCACGGGTTCGAATCCCAGTACGGACGGTTTTATAAATTGATTTTCAGTAGATTTATGAATTTCTGTTCAAAGGCATGGATGTATGTGACGTCTTGAATTCCCCCCTCCCACCCATCCTATCCTATGAAACGGGGCGTATCGAGAGCGATTAGCTAACCACTAGTCCTGTCCTAAGCCCTTTCCTTCTATTCCTACTCTCTTTGGAAAAGGAGAGGTTGAGCAACTGAGTAACAAGCAGTTCTCGTAGAAACATTTCTGTTGAGATAAACTTCATTAGGAAGGAGTCCATATGCTCCATATTAAAAGCGGACATAGTAAAAAAAAAAAAAAAAACATTTGAGGCCATTTTTTGCAAACCTAGCTCGCTGAAAGATGAATCTTGAATTTCATTTTGTAAAAGAATATATATTTTTTATTTTACATTAATTTGGAATGGTATTCTGTATGTTATCGGCCAGTTTTGAGACAGCTTTCTAAATAAATTACATTCACGGTTTATCTTTCACCACTTTTGGAACAAGCCAGGTTTGCTAATAATTGTCTCATTAATCGGTTTAGAATGGGTTAAATTCGAAATCTCTACTATCTTTCCAAATTACAATATTAAAATATTCTACCGTTTGTTTGGATCAAAGAAAATACGATAAAAAGTATTTATAACTGAAACTTAAATCTTATCTAATCTATGTAAGAACTCAAATTATTTGAATGAAATCGGTAAACTTTTGCTTTACAAATAAATATATAAACAAAGAATGTTTTTGGCGTCATCCAGGCTTAAAGGGTTAAATAAATTATGGTGGGACTTTAGTTTAGCTCATTGGCAAATAAATCATGCAAAAATACTTTCCCTTTCATGCATTTTATATGTGAAAGCAAAGGACAGAAGGTACGAGTGTGTCGCTTACCGTTTGTGATACGACAGTACTTCATATTTCACTTGACACAAATTTTCCAGCTCTATATCGTCAATAATTTTCTACGATCTCTTTAGATAAAAGTACAGGTAATCAGGTGACACATAAATGTACTTTATTCTACCTCTATTACCATTGCTATAAAACGACATTACCCACATATTTCGAAATATTCTTTTACAAAACAAAGCTCACATATCTATTCATTTTATAATGAATGTAAAAGAAAAACTCAAAGCCTACAACACATATGATGCAAAATATTCCACTCACCGGATTTTTTGAAGACATTATTAGCAATTTAATCTAGCCGATGCACGAAAACTCGCCAACTTTTAAAATGTGTCAAATAAGAATCGTTTGATGAGAAGCGCTAGCTGTGGACACAAACAATAGAAAATAATATATCTGCTTGTCAAAATGACATTTAGTGGAAATTTTAAAACCCATGGCTTATTAGAAATCAAAAAAAAATCGCCTGGGAAGTATATATCTCCCCCGCCTGGTTAAGGGTTGATATCTCCATAGAAGTTTTTGTCTATGAAACCTGTTTATTACTCAATCGCTCAACCTCTCTTATTCAAAGTAGGGATAGATTGACGATATTTTTGCTCGGTATGCCCGAGACGTAGCTCGTTATTGAAGTGAATCTTGAATATTGAAGAGAAAACCATAAACTAATATGTCAACGAATGTTTCCTTGTTACATACGAGATCGATCTCGACTATTTCTGTGATCATAATAACCAAATTCTTTCCAGATTGGTCCGTAATTAAAAAAAGTATCCTCATTTTTATTCTCCTTCTTTTCAGATACAAATCCCTTCAACAAACTTCTGAAGTCCACCAGCATCGGTGGAAAAGACTTCAAATACTATGACCTCAAAGCGTTAGGACCAAAATACGGTGAGTGTTCTCAAAAATTGCGGAGACAGTTTTCTACGACTGACACCATTTTTTAAAAATAATTAAATGTTTTTTTGTATTGTTTAAATGACGTATCCAGTATCAAACGCGGCCAAGTCATTTTTCTGCCGATGTACACGTTTTTGTAAATTCAAACAAAACAACTTTATTTAACATTTATAGTGAATTTTTTAATCCATGTCCGCTACCAATGTGAAGCATATGGCCTCCTAATGGAGGTATCTCAATCTTCTATGAGAACTGTTTGTTACTCACTCAACCTCATTTTTTTTTCAAAATGAGTAGTAGGGAAAGAAGGATAAGGCTAGAACAGGACTAGTGGTTGATTAATCGCTATTGCTACACCCAGTTATTAAAGGATCAGAAAAATGGGAGGCGAGAAAATTATGTGAATTGACATCACAAACACCCAGTCTTCGATCGCAACTCTGAATTGAATAATTCTCAAATTCACTGTGATCTTATCGGGAATCAAACCCAGACCTGCGTGATCGGTAGAGCGAGCTCTAACCAACTGGGCCACAGCAGGCGATAATATCTAGCTGATATTTATTGTAATCTAAAATGATACCTAAATAATTATTTGTTTGAGGTCACTTTGTACCCCAACGCTCCTCGATCGTAGTTTGGACTATTCGGAACTCGAGAAACTTATGTATTACATATCGACTGTGGAAAGGAAAAAGGACGTAACCCACATATATCAAATTTTACAGGAGGCGCTAAAAACGTATTTTGATGATTTTATTTATTTTATTATACACAACCTTGAAGTGCACGGAGACTTCTAAACTGGTGTTAATTTGACATAATCTAATATTAATTAAGGAATTTGTCTAGGAAAAACCTTTATTTCAGTCTTTTTTCTTGATTTTAATTGTTTACAAGGTCATCTTTTTCAAACTTAAAAGCTAAATTTAGAAACTAATTTGGCATTTGCAACATGCACCCTTTTGATAGAACGTGTATCAAGTTTGAAAACTGTGGGTTAGGTCCTTATTCCTTTCCAAAGTCGATATATTATAAGCTATATCTTTTTTGATGTCGATTTCAGAGAGACTTCCGTATAGTATAAGGGTGCTGTTGGAGTCCTGCGTGAGAAACTGCGACGGATTCCAGGTTCTGCAAAAGGACGTCGACAACGTCCTCGCCTGGGAGATCAACCAGGATGTTCCGGGCGGAGTTGAGATCGCATTCAAGCCTGCGAGAGTTATACTCCAGGTATATTTATTATGCTCTAGAAACCAAATATAACTCGGAAAGTGAACACTCCAACTGAAGGAGATGGTGCTGACCAACACCGTCAGACTACAGGCCTGGCATCAAATTTCAATACACTGGTTTCGCTCACCGCTTGCATTATCAACTGATCAATTAACGGTGCTCTTTTCTAACCTCACCCATGACATAAAGTAATTATATCTTTCAATGTAATGTCATATGAAATCCTGATGCAGCTTATCTCTACTGAAGTTGTCTTATGAGAACTGCTTGTAACAACGAGGTTGGCTTACGTGACAAATTTTGCAGGTTTTTCAACAACATTTTTTCAATCGATTTTTATTAAAAAGTCTTGGTCGTTTGTGATATAGAAAAAAAATCCCTTTCCACTGTTCCAATTCTATAAAATAAACAAGGCATAGCGAGTGCGATTAGTCAACCACTAGTCCTGTCTTAGCCCTATCCTTCTATCACTACTCTCTTCAAAATAAAAAAAGAGGCTACTGAGTAACAAGCAGATTGCAATTGAGATACTTCCATTAGGAGGCCATATGCTCCACATTGGGAGTGGACACGGATTTAGAAAAAAAGTCAATTAAATTTTGTGTAAATAACTAAAATTTGCATCGTTTGATAATGCTCAGAATGAACGAAACCAGTTCTGGTATTTAATTATTAAATAAAGTGCTTTATTTATTGAGTTTCTGCAGTACTGGTCTGTAATACTCAACATAATCACGTATTGTGTATTTCAAACCGTCCAAAATATGTGTACGCACACTGGAATAGCACCGCTGGTCTGATTCGAGGATGCGTTCTATCTGCTCTAATGCTGTGTTAATTATAAACAATGCAGGAAGAGGAAGAATTCACTATTTAAAAAGTTAACCCAGTCGGAATATACTTACAGTCCTTCCAAGGTGATAAATTCTTTCTTTACTGTCAGGATTTCACCGGAGTGCCGGCTGTCGTGGACTTTGCCGCTATGCGAGACGCCGTGAAGGACCTCGGCGGAAACCCCGACAAAATCAACCCCATCTGCCCGTCTGACCTGGTCATTGATCATTCCGTTCAAGTTGATTTTGCCAGAAGGTAATATAAACACTATTTATTACTAAAATTCAATCTAATCTTAACCCTTTGAGGAGTATGGCTGCATATTTTTTTTATTAAATTTTTATTATTGCTTCACATATATATATATCTGTGATTTACCCACTTAACTGCCAGTGTGAAATATCCAATCTAGTCAACCACCCTAACCGTTTTTAGAAATATTTGAAATTGTATAAAAAAAATGATTTGACTTACAAATTTGTTGTCTTAACCCTCCAAAGACGAGAGCTTTTTTTCGATAATTTTTTTTTTTAAGCCATTGTGAAATCACAGATAACTTTTATTCTTAACAAATATTTAAAAAAAAAAACGTAAAATCGTTATCTAGATACTCTGCATGACTATATGGTCATGCTCATCATTTTATTACCGTGTAATATTGTGTACGGACGAGTGTGACCGTATGGGCTTGCAAACATTCGGGGTTGAAATATAGCTAAATGTGAAATTTTTAAAAATATTTACAATTTGACCTCTTTAGATCAACATAATTTCAATACTAATATATTAGCAAAAGAACTGTAAATAATTTGATGTTTTGATAAAAAAAATAACTAACAGTTTCAAAAAGTCCATTTAAAAAATCGTATGTGCTTTTGGTGGCTGTTTCTTTCCCTGCGGCTGATGACAAACTGAAGTCTGTACCCTTCTCAACCAAATATGAGTAAAAGCAACAATATTCAGGTAGAAAAATAATGAATAGTGGGATCAATAGACAACGTTGTTTGCTGTGGATCATATGGTCATGCTCGTCCTTGGAGGGTTAATAGAATTGTGGTACATAACTTTGTTTATTTGTTTCAGCCCTGACGCGTTGGACAAAAACCAAGAGTTGGAGTTCCAGAGGAACAAAGAACGATTCACATTCCTGAAGGTATTTATTCATCAGCTTTGTTACATTTTTACTTCTTTATTTCTTTAATAACTGGGCGTAGCGAGAGCGATTAGTTAACCGCTAGTCCTGTCCTAGCCTTATCCTCCTATACCTACTACTCTCTTCGACAGTGAGAGGTTGAGCGACTGAGCAACAAATAGTTCTTGTCGAAAATCTCCATTTGAAGGCCATATGCTCCAAATTGGGAATGGACATGGATAAAGAAATAAAAAAGTGGTTGACGGGTTAATATTGTCTATTGAATGCATTCTGACAGTGCTGTTTTACGGTTGCGAGTCACGGCACCTTAAAAAAGCGCAGATTAACCGTATACTGCACACGGAGATAAGGGAACGGAATAAACAGACGTTAATTATGTCCAAAGTGAAGAAGCGACGATGGACACGTGCTGCGGATGCCTCGAGAAAGCCTGAATTCCGCTTGTCTCTTCTACCAACCGGATGGATTCCGCCGTCGTGGAAGGCCACTGATCAATCATCATCTGCCGAAACCGGTATTAATTAATACCTTTTACTTTTCTTAATGTGTTAATAATCGAAATATTGTTTTTGCTTGCAGTGGGGCGCAGGCGCCTTTGACAGGATGCTGATCGTCCCTCCAGGCTCCGGTATCGTCCACCAGGTGAACCTGGAGCATCTGGCCCGCGTGGTGTTCAGCGATTCTGATATACTGTACCCCGACTCCGTTGTCGGCACCGACTCGCACACCACCATGGTGAACGGGCTTGGAGTCCTAGGATGGGGTGTCGGAGGTCGGTGATCTCTTTTATTAAAGCTTTCAGTAATAAAACTTGGCACTAGTACATCAATCTTGTATCCACAACACTCGTACTAAATGTACACCCATATTATATCGCCAATAAAAATTGTACCTATGTTCACTTGCGATTAGTCGATCCGTTAAGCACTTCACTGCTGTTATCATAGAGCAGTGTTTCCCAACCTTTTTCATGCCACAGAGCCCCAAATCTGAAACCAATAATATGCGAACGCCCGATTTTTTTTAATTTCACATGTTCATATTATATCACAAAGAATGTTGAAAGAATGAAATTTTTCGTGGACCCCAGGTTGGGAACCACTGTTATAGAGCAATATACTTTGGTTGTCATATTCAAGTCTGTCGAGTAGTCCGTTTCGAAGCATACTTATCTTATCACGATCTCTCTAAATAGGTGCAGCGAGTAGACACCATTACTTAGATGTAAAAAATTCTGTTAATCGTCGGCGCTAACGCAGCCGAAATTATTACATTTAAATTATACCAACGGTAAAAACCAAATACGAAAATCGTGTTGAGCATTAGAGACGACTTTAATTAGTATTCGGATACTAATTACTATGATAATAAGCCCGATAGCACTGCTATCTATTAACGTTTGCTCAAGACTACCACACACACACACACACTCTCCTTCTGCCAAATGAATAGACAAGATAAAATTATTATGTTTTTTTTTATTCATGTCTTCTAATGGAGGTATCTCAACAGGAGTTTTTTCTACGAGGACTGTTTGTTACTCAATCTGTAAACCTCTTTTTTTTCGAAGTGAGTAGTAGGTATGGATAGGATAGGACTAGGACAGGACTAGTGGTTGGTTAATCACTCGCTACACCCTGTTATTTAAGGATTGGAATGGTCGTAGGGAATTTTTAGACACCACAAACACTGTATGCGAAAAAATCGATTGAAAAAATGCTGCTCGTACTGGGATTTGAACCCGTGACGGCGGCATTGACCACTGCGCCGTGGACCTGACAATATGTTTGACTAATCCGTTCGTAGGCCTTACGTTGTTTCCTCATAAATAACACTTTTCGGTTGAAACAGGTATCGAAGCCGAGGCTGTGATGCTCGGCCAGGCCATCTCTATGCTCCTCCCGACGGTGGTCGGCTACAAGCTCACCGGACAGCTGAACCAGCTGGCCACCTCCACCGATTTAGTGCTCACCATCACAAAGGTATGCTTCTGAACTCAGAAAATGTTTTTTAATTTTACAACCAATTTTCTATACACACAAATTTCTATATCGGAAAAACAGGAAGAACTTTAAAAACTAGAATTTCAGAACACATGGCCGCCTTTAGATTAAAAAAAGACACACCCACATTCGCCAATCACCTGATTTCTGAGAACCTTTTTAGATTAAGTTATTACACCCAAACACAGATGGGCATAAGTTGTTCTTCCAGGAAATTTTAGAAATAAATAGGGCACCTTCGAATGGTTTACCGATTTTGAATGAGCAGGTAAATCTGCCAAATTTACCACTCTTGTATCTTATATGTAAGTAAATGTAATTGTTAATCTTCTAGCAAAAAAATAAATATAATTCTTTAAATTAATCACCATTCAAATCCGTAGGCGTAATTCTCATGGGTTAATCCATGTTGCCAGCAATGGCTTTTGACTTTATTTCTTATATAAACACACTACATTAATTTACTAAGGGTGAGTTCAAGTTTATCCGTGCACTTGAACGCCTGAAGATGCCGAAAGACGAAACCTGGGTCGTTAGTGACAAAACTTGTGTGAATGTACATGATTTGAACGATTCCAATTTGACTTGATTACTATAAAGAATATATTCAAGTGTTTTTCTTTCAGCATCTGAGGCAACTCGGCGTGGTAGGGAAGTTTGTCGAGTTCTTCGGCGAGGGTGTCGGCATGCTGAGCATCGCCGACAGAGCCACCATCTCCAACATGTGTCCAGAATACGGTGCTACGGCCGCCCACTTCCCCGTGGACGCTCGATCCTTGGACTACCTGCGGCAGACCAGTCAGTGGACCCTTTTTTTAAATATTTTTTTTAGCTGATGGTGCGCACTATTCTTCTTTGACCATATTCGCTCCCTATGTGGAGCATGTGGCTGCCACGCGGCACCTCCATGTTTTCCTGTCTCCCGCCAACTGCTTTGCTTCCTCCCATGACGCGCCAGCATCCCTCAGTTCCGCCGAGTACATCCTACGGATAGTACCTGCCAGTCGTCTGGGACGGTGGAATCCCACCGGTCCTAAGAAGTGCAGGCAGGATTGAGGCTTTCCGGAGGTATCCGCAGCACTTGGGCCAGCAAGTTCCAACGTCTCTCCATAACCAGACGTGACGGGGCGCTGTCTCGTATGTTCCCTAATCTTTGAATTCCTCACAAAATCAAACCACCTCACCTCCATTATCTGACGCAATCTGTTTTCGAAGCGGTGCCATTATTCGCTACCGTAAAGCAGTACTGTTAGGAATGCAATTCAAATCAAATGCCATTGCTAGCAGTGTAAAACTGGCAATAATTTACCACATTGATCGTCCGGGTCATTAGTAAGACAACTCGAAATAATGGGTAGAGAAATATCAAAACGGTCTTAGGTTGGGATTTTTAAAACCTGGGAATTATGGATTTGCCTTTGGTACCCCAAAACTGTGCTGTGGTTCCCTTGAAATTCATTTTCTCTGTCTTGGAACATGCTGTGGCCCCCCCAGTTGAGAAACGCTTGTCTAAGGAATAATGATCAAAGGAATCTTTAAACTGCCATGTTTAACTGTTGCAGATCGCTCCGACGAGAAGGTGGCCATCATCGAAGAGTACCTGCGGCTGACAGGACAGCTGAGAAACTACGCGGACTCCAACCAGGACCCCATATTCTCACAAGTAAATCAATTTTTTATTAAGTATGTTATTTAATATCATTCCTTTCGTGTACTTCCGTCATATTTTTCATATATAGCATATAGTCTCCCAGTCTCTTGTGTAACACATTTTTACTTCATGTTGATCATAGGTGGAGGAGCTGGACCTGTCGACAGTTGTGACGTCCGTCAGCGGTCCTAAGCGGCCCCACGACAGAGTCTCGGTCTCCGTAATGAAGAAGGACTTCTCCGAGTGCCTCACCAATAAGGTACACAACTAATATAATTATGAATTATAACACTTCCTGTGCCCGGCCGCCAACACGATTTATCCATTCACGGCCGATTAATTACCGATGACATTAACACATTAATTACGGGCGACGGTCGAATCACATTATAAGTAAGAGGACTCGGTTCTTGCTGATGCTTCTTTTTGTTTCCAGGTCGGATTCAAAGGTTTCGGTCTCTCCAACGAGAAGCTGTCCGCTTCGGGCTCGTTCACCTACCACGACAGACAGGAGTACACCATCACGCACGGCTCTGTCGTTATCGCGGCCATCACCTCCTGCACCAACACCAGCAATCCCAGTGTCATGTTGGGCGCAGGTAATGATTTTTTCAAAATTGAAACATATCGACTGTGGAGAGGAAAAAGGACGTAACGCACAATTTTTTTTCGATAATCACAATGTATCAAATTTGATACACGTTCTATCAAAAGGATGCAAGCTGCAAATGCCGAATTAGTATTTAAATTCAGCTTTTAAGTTTGAAAAAGATGACTTTGTAAAATATTAAAACTAATAAAAAAGACTGAAATAAAGGTTTTTCCTAGACAAATTCTTTAATTAATGTTAGATTATGTCAATTAAAGACCAGTTTAGAAGTCTCCGTGCACTTCAAGGTTGTGTATAATTCATAATTTGCATACGTCACAAAATCATCAAAACACGTTTTTAGCGCCTCCTGTAAAATTTGATATGTGTGGTTTACGTCCTTTTTCCTTTCCACAGTCGATATGGTCACGCCCGTAGTTGGGGGGGGGGGGGTTGAGAAATATTTATGTCTTAAAATAAATCAGAAAATTTTACACATTCAATCTCTTATATACATTTTTTTTTACTGTTACAGGTCTGCTTGCAAAGAAGGCGGTGGAAGCCGGATTGAAAGTCCTGCCATACATAAAAACATCTCTCTCCCCTGGATCCGGAGTCGTCACATATTATCTGAAGGTGTGGTCAACAATCCATGTCCGCTCCCAACGCGGAGCAAATACCTCCCAACGGAGGTTTCTAATATCGCCTAACTGTTGTTGCATAACTGTTATTTTTTTAAAGAAATTAGGGATAGAAAGAATAGGGCTAAGACAGGGCTAGCGTTAGCTAATCGCTCTCGTTATATTAGGTGCCTTCGAACATAATTCGATATTTTTTATCAATATCCGCTCCCAATGTGGAGCATATAGCTTTGTAATGGAGGTATCTCAAAGATGGTTTTTCTACGAGAACTGCTTGTTACTCAGTTGCTCAACCTCTATTGTGTTCGAAGAGAGTAGTAGAGAAGGTAAGGATAGGACAGGACTAGTGGTTGGCTAATCACTCTCGCTAGATCCTGTTGTTTTCGGATTGAAATGGTCGGCGTAATTTGTAGACATCCACGCCTTCGAACAGTTATGAAAAATGCTGTTCATACTGGGATTCAAACGCATGAGATCTGTCACGGAAGCCAAGGGCGTCGACGACTCCACCGCAGACCTGTCAAATAATATAATTCTATAAGCCTACATGTTATCAGTCGGTGATTCCGACAAGACCGGCAGATGCTCGTATCGTCTCGAAGAATTCTTCGTGTTTGCTGTTCATATCTGAACATTGACAGATGATGTGATAAGCGTGTGAAAACATATCGCTGAAGTCACCAGGCCAATTTTTATTGGGACACCCTTTTCTATAAAACTAAGTTTTTTTTTAAAATACAGTTTTAAATACCTTGATTAAATATTGTTTTGCCATCATTAAATTGTTTTTTTTTTCAGGAATCAGGAGTGATCCCCTACCTGGAGAAGCTGGGCTTCGACGTTGTTGGCTACGGATGCATGACCTGCATCGGAAACTCTGGCCCCATCGAAGACAACATCGCCAACACCATCGAGAAGGTATCCATCCACGCTTTCTTTTATCTACGTTCACAATGGTGACGGCACACAACCTGACCATTAGATTAAAGAAGAGATATTTATTGGAAGAATCATCACTTCCCCGTTTCTATCAATGCCGGAACTTTTTTCCTTAAGAAGGAAGGCATAATTGGCAAAAGAACTTAAGCGACGATAATTGTTCAATATTGCCTAAGGCGTCGGTGACGGAAGTTTTAGAGCATTATCTCATTCGCTTGATCTTTTTTAGGGCGTGTGTATTTCAGTATTTTGACTCATTATCGTTTGTTCCACATGGACCCCGGTTGAAAAGCACTGATCTAGATAGTTGAAATCAAACCACCTCACTTCCATTATTCAACGCAAGCATCTATTCCAGTCCAAGACAATTCACGTTGAGTTAAATGTGATAAGCTATTCCTCACACTTTGAAACTTCACCGTTTTCTCTTCCAGAACGAGCTGGTTTGTTGTGGTGTTCTGTCGGGCAATCGTAACTTTGAAGGGCGCATCCACCCCAATACCCGCGCCAATTACCTCGCCTCGCCCCTGCTCGTGATTGCCTACGCCATTGCTGGAACTGTTGACATCGACTTCGAGAAGGAACCTCTCGGTGAGTCGATTGTTTTAACCATTATTCTAATTAGATTTCATTACCTCGGTTCCAAAATCTTGTGTCAAGTACGAGGAAATACTTAGAATAAAGTTCCAAAACATGTTCCGAGTGCTAATCTGTGGTTATTTGAAAAAGACATAGATCGGAACTGTAACAAATAACCTTTCAAAGGCGTTCAATGTGTAGCATACGGACTCGTAATGGAGTTTATCTCAACAGAAGTGTTTCTACGAGAACCGATTCTTACTCAGTTGCTGAACCTCTCTTTTTTTTCGAAAGAGTAGTAATAGAAGGATAGGCCTAGGACAGGACTGGTAAGCGGGCATGGATCAACAGCAAAAAATTCCCTCCCACCCTTCCAATCCTTTAATAACTGAGTGCAGCGAGAGTAATTAACCAACCGCTATTCCTGTTCTATCCGTATCACCTACTCTCTTCGAAAACAAAAGAGTCGTTGTGTTAATAAGTAATAAGCAGTTCTCGTAGAAAAAACTTCTGTTGGGTACCTCTATTAGGAAGCTATTTACTACACACTAGGAGCTGACATGGATTGAAAAAACAACAAACTGGACAAACAAACAAACACTGCTCTTCCCGCTGACAAGGCACCATTACAAAACTTAACTGTTGCCGATAGATATCATTCCTTGGTTTGTTTATTACAGGAAAGCGCGCCGACGGTAGTAACGTATTCCTGGCCGACATCTGGCCTTCCCGCGACGAAATCCAGGCCGTCGAACAGAAGCACGTGATTCCAGCCATGTTCAAGGAGGTATTTGACCAATCTATTCCATATTTTTGATAATTGTAAACGAACAGCTGCCGAAAACGCCGTTGCCACAAAATATCAGTCCTTCCTCATGTTGCCAGCGGAAGTATAGTTGTTAATTTGCAAGAAATGATTTTTTTTATCCGTATGTGAAGAAATACTTACAATTCAATCAAAAGCATGAAAATGGTAATAGATATTAGCTAACACGACATTGTGTTGCCCTTGCCTCTCTTTGATCAATCGTAATTCATATTAATCTTCCAGGTGTACGCCAAAATCGAGACCGGTTCTCCGTCGTGGCAGTCTTTGAAGGCCCCTGTCGGACGATTGTACCCATGGGACGCGACGTCAACGTACATCAAACACCCACCGTTCTTCCAAGGAATGACCAAGGTATACCTTCATATTTTTAACCTAGAGTAGTGCTTTTTAAAGGGGGCGCCGCTGAAATCCAAGCAATAAAATCATTGGTTATTTCTTCTTCTTCTTTGACCATATTCGCTGCCTATGTGGAGCATATGGCTTCCTAAGGTATCTTAACAGAAGTTTAAGAAGAAAGAAGAAGTTTTCATTGGTTATATGGCCGCCACGTGGCACTTCCATCTTTCCCTGTCTCCCGCCAATTGCTTTGCTTCCTCCCATGACATGCCAGCATCCGTCAGTTCCGCTGAGTACATCTTATGGATAGTACCCGACAGTCATCCGGGATGGCGGAATCCCACCGGACCTAAAAAGTGCAGGCAGGATTGAGGCTTTCCGGAGGTATCCACAGCAAGTGGCCCAGCAAGTTCCAACGTCTCTCCATAAACACTGACGTGACGGGGAGCTGTCTTGCGAGTTGCCTTATATCTGAATTCCTCAAAAAATCAAACCATCTCACTCCCATTATCCGACGCAAGCATCTGCTCTCGAAGCTGAGTATACGGTTTTTCGAGTCTTCGTCAGCTGCCATGATTCGCTACCGTAAAGCAGTATTGGTAGAATGCGAGCGTTGAACAAATGGCATTTGGTTTTAATCGTGTACAGCTGTGTTTTCCATTCAGTCCGCATTAGTTATTTATTGATATTTAATATTTGGCATCACAGCTTATGCCGATGCGCCTAATATTTTGATGTTGAAATATCATACGAGATAAATTCTATAAGAGAATTTTTGTAAGTCACTCAAGATCGATATGAGGAGGAGTCTTATATCTGTAATTTAGTGAAATGGGACTATGGAAAATAAATGATACGGAAGAATGCGAGAACAATTTTGGGTTACACTGTACCCCAAACAAAATTGGACGGTCCATATATATGAATTGTAATTTTAAATACATTTGTTTGGTGTTACATTTCAGGATCTTCCGTCTTTAAAAGGCATCGAAAAGGCGAGGTGTTTGCTGTACCTCGGGGACTCGGTAACCACTGACCACATCTCCCCGGCGGGAAGCATCGCCAGGAATAGCCCTGCCGCCAGATTCCTCGCTGAAAAGGGGTAACGTTATTATACTTGTTCAGATTTTACTATCGTTTTAGCAAGAGTAGTGCAGTGCACGAAGGCGCAGTGAAAAGGGGGGCTCAAGTTCACCCTACCCTTTCGCTTGATTGAATTACTGCGATGATGGTTGTCGGTATGGAAATTTTGATGACCCCTGGTCTAGGTCCTTGCGCACATATCGACTGTGGAAAGGAAAAAGGACTTAACTCACAGTTTTTTCAAAACAGGTGTTTTTCGATAATCACAATGTATCAAACTTGATACACGTTCTATCAAAAGGATGCAAGCTGCAAATGCCGAATTAGTATCTAAATTTAGCTTTTAAGTTTGAAAAATATGACCTTGTAAAAAATTAAAACCAAGAAAAAAGACTGAAATAAAGGTTTTTCCTAGACAAATTCTTGAATTAATGTTATATTATGTCAATTAAACACCAGTTTAGAAGTCTCCGTGCACTTCAAGGCTGTGTATAATTCATAATTTGCATACGTCACAAAATCATCCAAACACATATTTAGCGACTCCTGTAAAATTTGATATGTGTGGGTTATGTCCTTTTTCCTTTCCATAGTCGATACGATGGGAATAGCCCAGCCGATGTCTTTCTCTTTGGGTGTTTCTAAGTCACTGGTGGCTGGTGCAGTGTCGTATTGGTAATTATTTTCTTTTTTTGTCTCTTCACAGTCTGACTCCGCGGGAATTCAATTCGTATGGATCCCGCCGAGGTAACGACGCCGTGATGGCCAGAGGAACGTTCGCCAACACGAGAATCATCAATAAGCTCCTCGGGGGAGCCATCGCAGGACCCAAGACCAAGCACGTGCCCTCCGGCGACACCATGGACGTATTCGACTGTGCCGAAAGGTAAGATAAGAATCAACATTTATATTATACTAGAACTGCTAGTTATTCGTTGACAGTTTTGCACCGGAGATAATTTACTGCAATTTTTGTTGAATGGGAGTAGCGAGTCAAATATACCAGTGATTCCCAAACTTATTATGCTCGTGGACCCCTTTCATAGCAAAAACCTGACCCCCAAGTGAAATAATAATGTTAATGACTTGAAAGGTTTTTCTTTCCATGCCTGCTTCCAATGTGGAGCAAATGGCCTCTTATTGGAGGTATCTTAACAGATGTTTTTCTAGAACGAGAACTGTGTGTTAGTCAGTCGCTTACTCTCTTTTCCAAAGAGTAGTAGAGTCCGCGGACCCCCTGACGGTGTCCACGCACCCCCAAATGATTTTTAATTTGTCACGGACCCTTGGGGTCCACAGGAACCACTGAACTATACGAATCAATTTGAATATATACAGTGAAACCCTTGACTCAATGTGACAATGTTGCTTTACGGTAGCGAATCATGGCACCTGACGAAGACTGAAAAAAAATTATACCGGGTTTTGAAAAAAGATGCTTGCGTCGGATACCGGGAGTGAGGAACTCGGAAATTTGGGAATCTCAAAACTACCAATTTCTAGTTGTACCACTATGGAATTAAGCCATCGATATGCTCCGCATAGGGAGTGAATATCGTCAAAAAAGATTTACCCTTTTCTTGTGTTATTACCCTCTCTAAAGACGGAAGGCTTGGCAAATGTTATTTTAACCTGTGCTAATTCAATTGATGATTTTTCAACACATAGATACGCAGAAGAAGGTGTGCCCTTGATCCTCTTGGTCGGAAAGGATTACGGATCCGGATCTAGCCGAGATTGGGCAGCCAAAGGACCGTATTTGCTCGTAAGTGATACCTTAAATCAGAGGCTCTCCAACTTATTTGACATTAATATAATTAAGATAATTACAATACAAATCTTATTTAAAAAAAAAAAATCCATATCCGCTCCCTAGTCGAAGCATATGGCTACCGCATGATTTCTCCAAGATTCTCTGTTCCACTCCAGTCCTCTTGCTTCTGCCCATGTCATTCCAGCGTTCCGTAGCTCTGCCGAGAACATCGGTTAGTTAACGAGACAAGTAGAATTCAGGCTTTCTTGACGCATGCGCCAACACATGTCCAAGCCAGGTCCGTCGTCGCTTCTTCACGTTGGACGTAATTAACGACTTGTTAAGTCCGTTCCCTTATCTCCGTGTTTCTGACAAAGTTAAACCACCGCACTCCCAGCATTCGGCGCAGGCATCTGTTTTCAAAGCACAGTATACGGTTACTCTGCGCTTTTGTAAGGTGCCATGACTCGCAACCGTAAAGCGGCACAGTACACGGAGTACAGCTGTGAGTCGAAGACTTTTCGCAGTGAATTGAAAGTTGCTCCGGCTATCCCCAATCGGATTGCGAGCTGTACGTGGGTTGTCATCTCACGTGATATGTACCCCCAGATACCTGAAGTCATCGACCCTCTCGATTTTCTGCCCCGCGGTCGTCAGGGGGTAGTCTGGGTCTGGGCAGAGCACATTGGTTTTACTATCATTGACCTTCAGGCCAATGTGGTGTGAGTTGCTCTGCGGTTTTATGTTATACTAACGGTATAAATATTTGTCTTTCAGGGAATCAAAGCCGTGATCGCCGAATCGTACGAGAGGATCCACAGGTCCAATCTGGTCGGCATGGGCGTGATCCCGCTGCAGTTCTGCGAGGGGCAGAGTGCCACCAGTCTGGGGCTCACCGGAGAGGAGAGGTTCACAATAGTCCTGCCCGAGGACGTCAGACCGCTGCAGACGGTGTCCGTGCAGGTACACCACCTTCTGATAACCTAACCGCGAATACCAACCGTAAAAACCAAATATAAAAATTATGTCGAGTATTAGAGAATTTGAGAATAACTCCTCTAGATTAAAATATATAGTATATTTTAACACTTCACCTACGGTGATAAAAACTACTTCCGATATGTTGCTGGCCTTTAAAGAACCAAGTGAAAAAACATGTTTGAATGACCTTTGATGGACGGTAAAAACCCAAGACGTATATTTAACAAAAAAACATGTTTTTATTTGCTTCCTAAAGGGCCATCAACATATTGAAAGTATTTTTTTTAGCACCGTAGGGGTATTGTTAAGCTATTTTTATAAAAAATACCTCACCACTCAAAAGACGTCGAGTGGCTAACACTGGGGTGGGGAACCTTTTCATCTCTAAAGGCCACAGTAACCATTGACTAGGAAATCTTTGGTTGGAAACAGGAATTTGCGGTCAGAAGTTTGTCAGGAATTTACATAAATTTGCAGAATTACAGAATTGCCTAGAAGGTCGCACTAGAGTAGCCAAAAGACCGCAGGTCCCCCGCGCCTGGGCTTACAGCAAGATCACGTTGAAAATAGATAAATAGTAATTTAAAAAAAAATCTCTTTTTTTGCCACAGGTGGATAACGGGAGCGAATTCGAAGTCATCGTACGTTTCGACACAGAAGTCGATCTGACCTACTACAAGAACGGGGGAATCCTCAACTATATGGTGCGAAAAATGGCCGCCTCGTAAGATGGCTGCCGGACAAGATGGATGCCCGAATTCGAACACAAACAAATAAAAACATTTCTGGTTGTTAGATAATACTATAAATAATATTTTATACTTAAAAAAATATATATTTTGTTGTCATTGATTGGAACTTATTTCTTTCCTAGGACAACTTAATTTCTTCCTGTTTTTTTTTATACCATGACCGCTCCCAATGTGGATCATATGGATGGACTCTTAACCTAATCCAGACGACCGTCATCTAGACATGCCAACTTATGACGTGCCAAAAAGACGAGCGTCATGTGTACATGCCACAGCGTTACACCGAATTTTGAACCTTAATATCTCAGTTAATTCATACTCGATTGAGACGAAAATCAAATGAATAATATGCCCATACATTTTTCTTCACGACATCTATCTATTTGCCAGCCCACCACATTTCAAATCCCTTTAAATAATCAAAGAAGCGAACCATGTCAATATTCCGAAAATCACGCAACTGATTTAAATTCTCCCGCGCATTATGAGAACCTAGAGCGCATGTGCATAGTAAGCTTATTCATATTACGTGCTGGAAGATAACTGCGCCGATTCCTATTGTTTTAAATCAGTGTTTTCGTTTCAATCGTCAATATTGGCTGCGATTTAATTTTGAATCGAAACATATATACATTTTATCTCTGATACATAAAATTAGTAATCGCGGTGTATTTTTTTTGTGTTTTTGTATGTTTAGTGCATTGTTTCATTGTTGTCAACGAAAATAAATGCATACAAATTGTGAATTTAGTTGATATAAAGTGTATGTAAAGACTATCTTAACGTGCAAGCAATTTGTGTACAGTTCTTATAAATATCTTTCCATCCATCAATTAAAATGGCAAAGAGGACAAATGATGAAATGGAGATTATTCTAGATTCCGATTATGAGATGGATAGTGATTAGGGCTTCCAAACCGGTTTAAACCGAAACCGGTTAACCGGTTTTTCGGGTGTTTTGAAAAAAACCGAAAACCGGTTTATTTTGGGCGGTTAACCGGGTTAATAAAAAAATCTTTTTCCTCTTGGAACACCACGAGATTTTATTTAACTATTCATATGTAGAGTATAAATATTTAAAACTGTTGTATATAATAATAGTATTATAAGTAGTACATATATAAAGTATTTTACTGTTCAATTGTCTAATTTCTGTGACATATTAATAACAACTATGTAGTCGAAATTATGGACAACTATACTGCTTTCAATCAAATATCTGTAATACGAAAGGATTCTCAAAATATCAATGATAATAAAACAAGTGAACCTTATTGAACCAAAAATACGTTCATCATTATATCTTTTAAATGAAAAAAATATCCGAACCGAAAACTTGTACTGTTACAAAGCAATTTAAATATTAGTTAACAAAAATTTATAATCTACATTTTTTCACGTATTCATTTGATCTTTATTAGTCGGATTATTTATAATTATTAACAATATAATATTGGATATGGAACTTAAATATTGTATAATATAGATTGCTATTATTCCGAGAAAGTAGTAAGTACCTGAACTTAAAAGATGGCAATTTATATTCACTTTTTTTGCAGCATACATACATAAAAAGGTTAAGTGACCAAGCCCATGTTTTATTATATCTTTCAAGTTATAAAACAATTCAATTTTAAAACGTTTTATTTTTATTTTCTAACAATCGGTGCCATAAATCATCGGCTACTTTAAGGAGTCGGTGTCTTTCCAATATGCACATGTGGTAAACAAAAAAAAAATACGAGCAAAAAGGTATTCGAAGTGTTATACAATTGAACACTAGCTGAATATGCGTTACATTTATTTTAAACAATTATTTAAAAGTGACAATGTTAGGCATAGAATCGTGAGGACTCGAATGCATGTTTGCGCAAAGTGAAAATTGGTAGTTCTAATTTTATGCACTTATTGACTGTTTTTTAAGTAATCAAAAAAATTTTTTTTGAAACATTGGTTAGTGTGGTACTAAAATTGGTTTTTTGAAAATAAATCCGGTTTAAACCGGTTACCCGGTTTATTTATTTGAAAAAAACCGAAAACCGGTTAGTTTAAATGTCCGGTTAATTGGAAGCCCTAATAGTGATAATGACGAAGAACCTACAGAGGTTGTAAATATTCGCGATCTGATTGACGATTATTCCAATAAATATTCCAATTACATGTTATTCGTCAACTCATCGAAAAATATGGTAATTATGAATCGCCCAGTTCTGCATACCATCATGCTGAGGATAATCCTCATAGACATCTTAAGATGGAAATAAAACATATGCCGCAAGTCATACCACCAACAGAAAATAATAAAAAGCCGTACCGCAGGTGTAGATTTTGCTCCAAAAATAATATTCGAAAAATGACTAATGCTATGTGTTACGAATGTGACGTTCCTTTGTGTGCCTTGGAATGTTTTTATAATTACCATAAGAAACCCTGTTAACAATATGTAGTATGTTGTGTTTAAAGAACTCTTTTAAAAAAACTTTTCAAATATAAACCTTTATCTTTGCCGAAGTGTGAACATTAGTGACAAACCCAGTTATGAAAACCGTAAATCTTAATCGTATATTTGTGTAATATAATCTTAAGTGCTCATTGTAGTGTGTAAAAACTCATAGGATCAGTTGTCGGCGCACACTCCTTGTCGGTTGAGATGACGCAAGCATCGAGTGAGGTATGGCTGCAGTTGTTTTGGTTCTTTGTTTCTTGTATGGAGGCATTATATTCGTCATTATTATTGTTTAGATAAAGAAATACTTGATTGTCGGATTGATTTGTTATCTTTGAACAGTTTAGGTTACAGCTACAGCATTGAATATTTTTAAAGTGATACTATATCCAATTAAAATGAGATTTATAAATCGCGAAAAATCTGCCCGTCCGCAGGTATTGAAAGTTATGTCGTCTAAAAAGGGTTAATGTAGTTTATCTAAACTGGTTGTTTAACTCTCACGGCTCGGAGACTAGAAAAATACTTCTCTGCCGATGGGGGTCGTTTAGGGACCCCAGTGGTTTCCTCATTATTGGCCTTATTCTTATGAATTTAAAAAAAAAAAAAAAAAATAGTCTAAGGGCTTTAAAATATCTCTCTGCATCATTCCTCATACATTTTTTTATAAAAATCCGTGGTTTTTTCAATAAATAATCATATTTTAAGTTGCGCGTAAAAAAGATGTCATTCCAGTACAAATATTAATTTGCAACTGACGCGTTCAGTCCAGTTATCTTACGAACGATCGTTGATAAGCGGGCGCTTATCTCGTTATCGCATTATCGCGTATATATATAAACTACAAAAGGTCCAAAAAACTATGATATAAGAAAACCTTAATTATCAACATTGTATCACCCATATTAAAATAGATATTTAAGAAAATGTGGGTATTGGGGTGAGAACCGGAAAAGTTAACTGCTGTAGCTCAATCTCGATTTCTTCCAAAGAGAGTAGGAATAGAAGGATAGGGTTCGGGTAGGACTAGTGGTTAGCTAATCGCTTTTGCTACGTCCCGTTTTTAGGATAGACTACTTGGGAGGAGAGAATTCAAGACATCACATACGTCCATGTCTTCGAACAGAAATTCATAAACTGATTGAAAAATCAATTTATAAAACTCTCCGCACTGGGCTCGAACCCGTTAACGTCCGTCACGTGGGCTTAATTTCCAGTACAAACAGCATTTTTGAAGGTATGGGTGTTTGTTAACTGCCCTTCCAATTCTTAAATTAACGGAGTAGAGTAGCGATAGCGATTAGCTAACCACTAGTCATATTCTTATATCCTTACTCTCCTCAAAAAAGAAAGGTTGTGCGATTGAGTAATTTACAGGTCTCGTAGAAAAAAAATCATTGAGATACATCTATTAGGAGGCCATATGCTCCACATTGGGAGCAGACATGATTGATTTTGCCGTATCCTATACCACAGCGATTAGCATGTTGGCTTCCATGCTGGATCTCGCGGGTTCGAGTCCTAGTACGAACAGCATTTTTTCAATCAATTAATCGATTTCTGTTCCAAGGCATGAGTGTTTGTGTTGTCTAAAACTTCACTCCCACTCTACCGATCCTTTAATAACTTGGTGTAGCGAGAGCGATTAGTTAGCCACTAGTCCTATCCTTCTATCCCTACTCAAAAAAGAAAGGTTGAGCAATTGAGGTGACAAACGGTTCTCTTAGAAATAATCTGTTGTGATACCTCCATTAGCGGACCATGTGTTAAATAATAAATAAAAAAAGATACATTCTTCCGGTATTACAATCGCAACCTTGCGGGGTATTTCCTTATCTCCGATTTCCCCTCGAAACCAAAACACTATTAAGGTATTTCAACTGTTCAATTTACTACAACGATTTGACGTTTGTTTCTTCATTGTAAATGATAACACGACACTTAGGTAACATCTCCATTTATTGTTAAAAATATATTAACATGTATGTATTATAAATTAAAAACAATATAGTTATAATATATTATATCTTAAATACAAAATGCCCTTAATACTATTTGAACAAAGGTAGTGGTGTTTTAAAAAACTGTCGTAACGATGTTCGCCACGAAACCACAGCCCGGCTTCACCTTTGACATATTTTAAATAATAACAATATCTAATATTGGATATATTTTTTAATTCACTCGTTCATATCGACTGTGGAAAGGAAATGGACATAGCCCACAGTTTTTTTTCGATATTCACAATGTGTCAAACTTGATACACGTTCTATCAATAGGATGCAAGCTGCAATTGCCGAATTAGTGTCTAAATTTAGCTTTTAAGTTTGAAAAAGATGACCTTGTAAAAAATTAAAATCAAGAAAAAAGACTGAAATAAAGGTTTTTCCTTGACAATTTCTTTAATTAATATTAGATTATGTCAATTAAACACCAGTTTAGAAGTCTCCGTGCTCTTCAAGGTCGTGTATAATTCATAATTTGCATATGGTCCAAAATCATTAACACGTTGTTTGCGCCTCCTGTAATATTTGACACGTGTGGGTTACGTCCTTTTTTCTTTCCACAGTCGATATCAAACGAATAGTAGAATGAGTTTAAACTCAATAAACTCTACGGAAAAAAAAATTCAAATCTCTATATGCCATAAATTTACGGACGAATATATTGTGAGGTCAGATTTTTTTACATTTCATTTCCCTTATAAGATTTATTAATAACTATAAATTAAAGTAGTTTTCACAAACAAAAGGCTTCATTAGATCCTAACACATTAGACGTGTCAGATATTTCTAGCGATAAAAGCGATTCATGTCCAGTCCCTCATAAAAGTCCCCATATATAATGATAAGTAGTGATGAAAAGTATTTGGTTTTTATTATTACTTTTTTTTTTACACAATGTTGTTTTTTTTCAATCATCCGTTTTTTTTGTAGACAAATCTACCGTGTAAAAAAGTTTCGAGTGTATTTAATTTATGGTTTATCGGTTAATAAACATTGATATTTTGTTTTTATTTAGATAGATTAAAAAAAAATCTTCACTTAAAACAAAAGAACATTGTTTTAAGCACAGCAGCTTTTCAAATGTTGCCATATCGCTTTTGGTAACTATAGGCCTCATATAATTTGTCTTAATTATTTTTGTAGTCGTCATATATCTGCTCGAACATATCTCTGCAGTTCATTTGAACTTTCAGCTTGGAACACAGCAAAAACACCCCAGACAATTTCCTGTGCAGTGAATATATCTCTTCCGGAGGTGGGCACAACCTTTGAGACAGTATCGTAGGCACGAGGCCTTGTATTCGCCGCGTGGTATTCTGTCCGGCGAAATCGAACTTCCTGCCGTCTTTCGGCGTGAAAATCTCCCCCATTATCATCACGGTGTCCACGTGAGCGTCTTCCATAACTCTGGACTCGTAACCCGTCAGGAATTTCATCTGGCGCGACATCGACAATATTTTACTGGCGTCTCCATTCGACGCAGCGCGGATAATTTCAATATAGTCGTCCATGAATTCTTTCGAGTACTCCCTGGTTGCGCCGAAATCGAGTAATACTAGTTTTTGATTCGCCGGATTGTAGAAAAAGTTCGACCAATTAGGATCCGTTTGCATGCATCGGAAAACGAACATTTCGTGTAGGCATAGATTCATTACGCTGTACGCGATACGTTCCCGTGTTTCGTAATCCATTTCGAAGCATTTATCCAACGGTAGACCTTCGATCAACTCCGTTGTAAGAACACGAGAAGACGACAGATCCAAATATACGGACGGAACATAATACTGCGTTTGGTTTTTAAGTAATTCTTTAAACTTAATTGTGCAAGCCGCTTCTCTATCGTAGTCGACTTCCCATGCCAGTTCTTTCTTGGCGACCTCTACAATATTGTCTATGAATAATCCTTTCGGAAACATATCCCAAACGTTTAAAACGGACACCAGATTGTCAATATCGCTGTTGATTCCTTGCGCCACACCCGGGTATTGAATTTTTACCGCTACTTCAGTACCGTCGTGTAGTGTCGCCAAGTGTACTTGTCCGATCGAGGCGGCTGCGAACGGTTTGTCTTCGAACGTGGCGTACTTACTTCTCCATTCGGTTCCGAGTTCCGATATCATCATGCGTTCGACTTGATTCTCGGGCATGAAATCAGCGGATTGACGCACCCTTTCGAATATCTTGTGCAGCTCTGGCGACATGACGCTTTCATCTTGGAGGCTCAGCAGTTGTCCTAGTTTTAAAGCGGCACCGCGAACTTTGCACAGCGTATCGACGATCCTCTCTGCGTTTGCCGTCGATAAAAATAGCCCGCCCAACGTCGTAGATTCTTTTTTAGGTCCTTGCAGTATTGTTTTTGCGTATTCCGTTGCCGTGCCGACGCTTAGACCTGCCGCTAATGAACCGAACGCGAATAGACGACTGATTCTCGAGCTAGGCACCGCTCTTCTACGTGAGAATTCACCTAAAGTCTGTTTTGCCTTCGGTTTCGCTTTGCTTGTTTTTGCTTTTAATATTTCACCACTACTCACAAATTCTGTTATGTTTAAATTGTTTAAAACGGTAGTTGGTTCATTGATTTCATTTAAGTTGGTAATATTTACAGTTTCTGACATAATATTGATAGAATTTTTTTCATTATCAATAATTAATTCAACTTTATCATTAGATAGAGGTTTTTCATTGGAATTGTTCAAATCTATTGTAGCAATATTTACAGCTTCAACAATGGGCAACACTACACCGGCAGAATCTGTTTTGAAATTCGAATTATAGAACGTTTTCTTTTGTCTCATAGCTGCATTGATAGCATTATCGTTCATATACTTTTCAAAGTTAGCTACATCGAAAACACTTTCAAAACGTTTATTCAAATCTTCCAGTTCCTCTTCCGGCAGTGTGCTCGCAGCACCAGAACTGCTATCCTTACGATTCGGTGAAACATATTCTTTAATACCCGTCAAAACAACAGACAAACGCTGCAAACTTTCACTGACTGGCTGGGCGGCGGTAATCGACGATAATGTGATTTTTTTCGAAGAACCACCCGGACAAATATCACCAGGAAGTGACTTTGCAGTGGAATTATTCCAGATATTCCTGGTGTGAGCCGCTTGTAAGCGTATCGAGGCTTCGAGAACAATCCTTAAGCCTCTGATGACGGCCAATAAGTCCTGCGATGACGACATTCTTTATTCGAATCAAATTTAAGTATTATTACAAAGTCGTTCGCACTTGAAACATCGCAAATTGATAAACGATTGTGGAATATTTCGATTTCAAACGTAACAATTGACACTTAGGTTATGCAAGTAAATATATTCAATTAAGGCTGGTTTTGAAGTGTTAATGTAAATTCGAGAAGAGTGGTTTATTTGTTGTATCAATTACTTTATCACTTCAATGATGCAATATCACGTAATTTTAAAATCTGCTAAAAACTTGACATCTTTATTTGAAGGTTATGTTATTCAATTTGTGAAAGTGTTGCCACTAATTTTGGGTACACCGAATTTGATAATGTTATGTAATAAATAATTATGTCACGAAAAATTTCTGTGACAAGTGTTTTTTATTCTGTGATGCTATCAGTGGCGGTTCCTGACCTGAACTCTTGGGTGGGCTAGAGAAAAGCATATTTCCACTTCACTTTATACATTAATCTACAAGCAAATTAACAAATATTACGATACTACTGCAATGCATAAATTTTTATATAATAAAATCAATGCTAATGTAACTAAGAAATAATAGAATAATAACACGGAATCCTTAAATTCGTTTCTTTCAAAGTGAAATAACAAGTACCTACTAAAAGCAGTATAGAACTGTCACTTGCTGTCACTGAAAGTCAATACCTGTCACTTTCATACAATACAACGATATTGGTTTTGTGTTTCAATGCATAAGTATGCGTAATGGGCTGAATCAGATCAGCCCCCAACGATCAACAGAAACCTGACAGATTGAAACACTATCCTTTGTGTTTGATGACGTTTCCGTACATACAAATACAAAAAAAATCTAATCGTGCTTGATTGCGCCCCAGTGTAAAGAAATATGTCATGATATTGTCTGTGGTTACGGACTTAACGGGCGCTAGCCCCTGAGTGGTGTTGCCAGTGACGTAACGTTCCTGTTCCCTGTGAAGTATTTATAGGGTTATTGTTTTTTTATGCCTGCTCAGTTTAAAATTGTAATACAAAACACAATCGAGAATATGATTGTAGGTAGACGTAACATTGTCTTATATTGACAGAGGAAAATTAAAACAAAGATATTATATTCATTTGGGAAAGGTTAGTTACGCTTATAAATGTATTTATTTTGTTCAGCGGCCGAATTGCTGTTCATTTTTATTCAGCCATCTAATGTTTTGGGTGGAAAATGCAGGTCGGGCTTAGCCCACCTAGCCCAGTACCTAGAACCGCCACTGGATGCTATAATATTATGTGACATTTTAAAAGAGATATAAGTAGTACACGGATGGGTCATGGATATGAATAGTAGTTAGCTAATTGTTTTTTTTTTATGAATTTGCTCTAATGCAAAAATTTATATATTTTTAGATTTAAGCCCGTGTACACTTTTTTACTACAAAAACAACATTGACCACTTTATGATTTTCACAAGCAAAGTATTTAATGGACTTAAAATACTTATATGATAACTGATAAATAAAAAAATACAACTATTAATATGTGCATGTAAATATTTTTTCAATCACTTTTGAAGTGATATTTGTTATTTTTTTGCAAAAAAACGTTACCTGTATTTACATAAAGATGGTTTTATTTGTGTTTGAGTAAAATTTATGCTTTAAAACGAAATAAAACATGTACAAACAAACAAAAATCGTCTTAAAACACACTGGATAGTGTTTTTTTCTTCAACAATAGGTACCACTTTATATTCATAGTAACCTTTAGTTGGGCAAATACGGTAATATATAATACCAAAAAACTGATGTCGGACCTGTTAATAATTTCATTTGTACTTTGAGAAAAATGTATGCTTAAAAACGAAATATAATGTGTGAAAATGAAGCGAGTTTAGAATATTTTCTCGTTTTAAAGTAAAACTAAAAGAACCGTCTAATACACACTGTTTAGTTACTATATCGACTGTGGAAAGGAAAAATGACGTAACCCAAACTGTTTTCAAAACAGGTATTTTTCGATAATTACAATGTATCAAACTTAATACACGTTCTATCAAAAGGATGCAAGCTGCAAATGCCAAATTAGTATATAAATTTAGCTTTTAAGTTTGAAAAATATGACCTTGTAAAAAGTTAAAACCAATAAAAAATACTAAAATATAGGTTTTTCCTAGACAATTTATTTAATTAATATTAGGTTATGTCAATTAAAAACCAGTTCAGAAGTCTCCGTGCACTTTAAGGTTGTGTATAATGCATAATTTTCATATGTTACAAAATCATCAAATCACGTTTTTTGCGCCTCCTGTAAAATTTGATATGTGTGGGTTACGTGCTTTTTCCTTTCCATAGTTGATATAACAACTTAATCGCGCGCGTAATCGCCTGTGTGTGTATCCTGCTGTTATCAATTGAGTTGTCTATGAATTATGTAAGCGCCCATTTAGGGTGTCTGTGGTACAAATTAAAATTCCACGCACGTGTGAAAGTCATAACAAATTGAAACAAAACAAGATAATTGCATCTGCAATCGATGGCACATAATGGACGGGGAATATTCGCAAGACGACATCTTGGCTGATCTGAACCAGCACTCGGCTGAGGACATCTTGTTAGCTACTGTCGGCAGCCAATTCGACAACTATACGCAGATAGAGTATTCCATTCAACAGGTGATATCGAAACAACAACACGACGAGTATGATGGCGACATGCATACAGACGAGGTGTTTATATATATGTTTTAAGACATTTCGATTGGTATTCTCTGATATAACGAGCAAATGCAGTCGGTCTCACCTTCCTCGTTATAACCATGTTTGACTGTAGATACTGTACAACATGCTACACTTTTTCTCACCGAAAATAGACCAAAACCCTCAAAAAACAATTTGATTCTCTTGAAAGCTTGATTGTGAATACGTACATATAAAAAAAACCATCATTTGAATCAAGGAAACTCAATTCATACGAATTACGAAATATTTTTACGAAAATTCTTTTCCATATATGAAATACAGTCGTACCTCTCATAACGAGTTTAATTCGTGCCAGAATCTTACTCGTTATGTGAAACACTCGTTAAGCGAAACAATTTTTCCTATATAAAACAATGTTAAATACAATAAAGCGTTCCATAACGGTAAAAAACATGGTAAATATGTCATTTAGTAGCACGTCGACTATTGCGACGAAAAACTTCACAAACTAAGCTAAAAACAACGCCACGATTTAAAATATTTATTGAAGCATTGATAAATCGCGTTAAAATCACACACTAATGAAAAACACTGATAAATAAACTATGCAAAATATGACATATTCTCGCTATACACCGCCATACTTTTTATATTATACTTTACTTACACATGTACTATTGCGGCAAACTATGCTGAAAACAACGCCATGATTTAAAATATTTATTGAAGCATTGACAAATCGCGTTAAAATCACACATTATTACGAAGAATACTGGTAAATTATACGAAATACAGCGCGCGCTCGCCATAATGAATAATGGAGGCGAAATATTTCATATAATTTATCAGTGTTCTTCATAATAATGTGTGTTTTTAACGCGATTTGTCAATGCTTCAATACATATTTTAAATCGTGGCGTTGTTTTTAGCTTAGTTTGTGAAGTTTTTCGCCGCAATAGTCCGTGTTGTGAAGTATGACAAATTTACCATCTTTTACTTTAGAGTAGAAAACTCACTGACGTTTAATCCAAGATGGCCGCCGCGTCAGCGCTACCAATAGAAAAACACGTCACACAAACAAAATATTCATAAAAAAGTGTATAAATTGGCTGGCAAAACGTGGTTTATTAAAAAACAATTGTATGCGCAACGTGTGTGGACAGCCCGGTTCATTGCTGAAATATTCTAGTGGAATAGATGGTGTACGATGGGGATGCAACCCTTGCAATTTCCGGCAATCCATACGTACATCGTCATTTTTTGAACGTTCCAGGATGCCGCTCGCCACCATTGTTATTTTAATATGTTGTTGGTCGAAAGACTGCCCCCAAAAGGATATTGCTTTCGAATTGGATATTTCCAAAAAAACTGTGCAAGATTGGTAAAATTTGTGTCGTGAGGAATGTGGGATTTGGATTGAGAATAAAAATTTTAATCGAATCGGAGGGATGGATGTCGATTTCCAGCCGATCACTGTTGAAATCGATGAGTCGTACTTTTTCCACAGAAAATATCATCGTGGTAGGTATCACGCAGGATACTGGGTTTTCGGTGGAATAGAGAGACTACAAAACGGCGATATCGGGAAATGTTTTTTGATCGGAGTACCAGACCGCACCGCAAATACACTCCTAGAAGAAATACGTCGTTATATACTGCCTGGTACACATATCATTTCAGACGGTTGGCCAGCGTACGGAAATATTCCAAGTATTGCGGATGGAATTTACACTCATTCGATTGTGACCCACCAAGACAACTTTGTGGATCCAAACGATAGTAGATTGCATACGCAAAACGTGGAGAATATGTGGATGAGAGCGAAACGAAAGCTTAAACGCCAATTCGGCACCAGTAGGGCGTTATTCACGTCCTATTTGGACGAATTTGTATTCAGGAATTCGTTTCGCACTCCAGGCAGTGTTTTCGCAGTATTTATAAGGGCACTACGAGAGAATTACATTGATTAGGTATGTACAATAATAAATAATAATAATTAACGAGTGACTGTATTTGTATTTAAATATTGTACGCACATCGGAGGTTCATAATATAATAATAAGTTTTCGTACTAGCAGCACTGACGCCGCGGCCATTTTGTATTAAACGTCAAATCATATAAGACGCTCAGGTACTTTTTAACCCTGGTTTGTTCTAAAATGTTCCATTTGGCATGTCATGTTGGCTGTTTCATACTGATATTAGATTCGTATTCCGCTTAAATTATCTGTTTCCCTGGTCCCCATGTTTGATAATTTTGCAATTTGTATTCGTTATCGCGTTTCTTACCGAGCTGCATTGTTATAAGCAGCATTTACTTCATTTTCAGGTGTAGAAAAGGAGTAGCATGTTATAATGTATATTTACCCACAAATATTCTGCAGAACACTCCCTGCCTTAGAGAACATTAGACGTGTCAGAACATTTCTAACAATGAAAATGATCTGTGTCCAGTCCCTCATAAATGTCCCTGTACCTCCCCTAGGAGGCTATATGCTCCGCATTGGGAGCGTCCGCATGTCCATGCATAAGAAAATAATACACCGTGTCTGCATACATTTTCTGTCTTACATGCATAATTGTGTTTATTTTCTTTCTTCTAGAAATTCTACGAAACAAACATCGCCGTTGCACCGGAATTCCTCACGAAAGATAACGATAACTCGTTTAATATTAGCGATATAATCAACTATGACGACGAAGAGATCAATAATGAAGAAGTCGTCAGTGCGAATATCATTAATGTTATCGCAGACAGCATAGCGATGGATTCGAATGTCACAAACGAACCGTTCGTAAAGACAGACAAAAAGAAAAAAGAATGCGTTAAGAAAGATTCCAAACCGACGTGCGATATCTGCTACATGACGTTGAAGAGTCTGTGCGCTCTGCGCAGGCATAAATCGTCGGAGCACGTCGGTAACTTCCTCTACTGCGATAAATGCGACGGTAAATACAAAAGCATATCGGAGCTCGACAGACACAAGCTGTCCCACACGGATTTTAAAGAGTTCGGATGTCACATATGCCACACGCAGTTTAAACATATATACCATCTTAAAACGCACATGCTGATACATTCGGTCGACTTACAGCTGTGCGACGTTTGCACGTTTAAATGCGCCGATCCGGACGAGATGGAAAGACATAAAACGTCGACGCACGGCAACAAATCGCTGGCCTGCAACCTGTGCAACTTCCGCTGCGGTCAGAAGGGTATTTTGGAGCGGCACAAGAATATTCACTCGGCGCTGATGCGTTTCTCCTGCGACATCTGCGCGTTCAAGTGTCGGCTGCCGTCGAAGCTCCGCCAGCACATCCTCGAGGTGCACAGCGGTGAGAAATTGTTTGGATGCGAGCTGTGTCCTTTCCGCACGAAGCACATGCTGAGTCTGAATCGGCACCGGATTGTGCACACCGGTGAGAAGCCGTTTCAGTGCGACGTCTGCCATTTCAGGTGCAACCGGTCCACCAATCTTGATAAGCATAAAATGACACACCGGAGAAGCAAGTCCTGATTTTTAGAAGAGTTATTTGTAAGCGAGTATTCTATGACAACGCCCGGTAAATGAATCATGTTGCAATATATTTTACGCCTTCACGGTTTGTTCGAACGAGGCCATAGTCGGTGATAATCAATCATTCCATCTTTTTTTTAACGACACTGGTTAACCCTTCAGGGACCTATGCCTGAAATAGATTTAGAATAGCGCCCGGTTCGTAATCGAATAAATAGCAAAATTAGTCATACGTAATCAGATACGTAAAAATTTTAATTAATATTTTGTTTTGAAAAAAAAAAGACACCAGTGGTAGTCAAGTCATTGATAGCTGACCGGTGATTGATGGACGCTTTATAGCATTAGTATTATATGGGCCCTCTAGAGGTGAAGTGAGCCAACCAGTAAAATGGTAAAACTTTCTTCTTGCACCTTTAAGTACAATCACGTCTTTATTTCGTGTTTCGGTGGATTGCGTATTTTTATTTTACGCAGATGACCACAATTGCAATGTGTGTCGACTGGGGTTACTTCACTTTTACGATACTTTAAGACGTGTAGAATATTACAATATATTTAACTCTTTTTTTTCTTAAATACTACTTGGCTCACTTAACCTCCAATGGGCCCATTCGTAGCGTTGAATATATCGACCACTAATAGGCGGAAAATCGTAACCGACAATTTATAAATTTTACAGGTTTTTTTAAAAATTAAGTTCGAAAAAGAAATTACTTAAGTGCAATCAGTCAATAGTAATATATCGACTGTGGAAAGGAAAAAGGACGTAACCCACACATTCAATTTTACAGGAGGCGCAAAAAACGTGTTTTGATGATTTTGGGCCATATGCAAATTATGAATTATACACAACCTTGAAGTGCACGGAGACTTCTAAACTGGTGTTTAATTTACATAATCTAATATTAATTAAAGAAATTGCCTAGGAAAAACCTTTTTTTTCAGTCTTTTTTCTTGGTTTCAATTTTTAAAAGCTCATCTTTTTTCAAACTTAAAAACTAAATTTAGATACTAATTCGGCATTTGCAGCTTACACCCTTTTGATGGAACTTGTATCAAGTTTGATAGATTGTGATTTTTGAAAAAACTGGGTTACGTCCTTTTTCCTTTCCACAGTCGATATGGTCAACGCCTATCCTGATATTATATTAAATTTCAGTTTTCTAGATTAGTGTTTCTCAACCGGGGTCAACGTGGAACAAACGATAACGAGTCAAAACACTAAAATGCACACGCCCTAAAAAAGATCAGGCGTATGAGATAACGCTCTAAAATTTTTTTCACCGATGCCTTAGGCGATATTGAACGATTGTTAGCTTAAAACGCAATTTACCGAATTGTGTCGCTTAAATTCTTCTGCCGATTATGGGTCGATGTATTTTTTTAATCATTACAAATAACGCTTGCATATTTTCATAAAAATAATTATTTATTTGTTTTAAACGTTAATTCATTTTAAACAATTTAATTACTGTTTGCTCGTCATACGGAGAGCGAGTAGACCTCGACTCGTAGAAGCTTTTCCATTATCTCGAGTGATTGATTTTCTGCACACTCAAGTGCACGACAGGCACTTGCTCCTAAGACACTCGCCACTAGTACTCTTATATAAAATTAACGGATGGGAAAAACCGCAAGTGAAGGAAGACTATCTGCTAACCGGCACTGTTGAACAATTGAAATGATTGTCACAAAATCTACGAACACTTGGAGTTGACGGTTGGAATGGAACAATAGAGGACTCGGCGGAACGGAGGTGATCGATTGAGGTGGGCCGAGCTTCGCCTCTAGACTATCGTAGCGAAAACAAAGAATATAGTTCTTTTTATTATTTAGTCATAGTGCTACGACCAAATTTAAAGTAAGGTTATGTTAATACATTTGTCAGCGTGCAGTTGAACCTTGATATAACGGACGGTGGCGGGTCGAATGTCGGGTAATATTAAATTTAATTCTATATTTTCATTTTGAACAGTATTTTTTTTAACCGATTTCCGTTTCTAAAAATTCCCGTTCACTCTTAACGATCATTTAATAACTGTGCATGTAGCGAGAGTGATTAGTTAACCACTAGTCCTGTCCTAGCCTTTTCCTTCTATCCCTACTACTCATCTTGGAAAAAAGAGAGGTTGAACGACAGAGAAATAAACAATTTTTGTAGAAAAACATCTGTTGCGATATCTCCGTTAGTAGGCCATATGCACTGCATTGGGAGCGGACATGGATAAAAAAATCAATCCTTTATATCAACAGAAGTTTTTCTACAAGAACTGTTTGTTACTCAGTCACGCATACTCTCTTTTCTATGAGAGTAGTGGCAGGGGTTGACAAAACTAGCCATTAGATAATTGGGAGCGGACAAGGATAAATAAAATTGGGGTAGAAACTCGACAGTATTTTTGATAATGTGTAATTTATAATTTTAATTTTAATTCATTCCGAGTGAATAAATTAGTATGCTGTGCGGCTGTGTGAATCAGCGGCCAGTGTTGCATACGACGGCACTACGTTTAACCGGCAATATTACACGAGCGCGAGAAGTACGACGTGATTTCCTCGGCTATATCAAGGTTCTGCTGCGCTCGATATTTAAATTAGTGCCTTTGACCACTCACCACGTCTCGTAATGTATCGCCGGCTTGCTGGCAGAAGACGCCAAGTCGATAGCCGGCCGTTTTGAATTATGAAAAAACCAGGTACGGCCATGTTATGTGTATTTTTGAATAATTCAATAAGACGAAGGA
The DNA here is from genome assembly GCA_031772345.1 of Himalopsyche anomala. Taxonomy (NCBI): domain Eukaryota; kingdom Metazoa; phylum Arthropoda; class Insecta; order Trichoptera; family Rhyacophilidae; genus Himalopsyche; species Himalopsyche anomala. The sequence continues at coordinate 6,897,930 of CM062843.1, forward strand.
TATCAAAAATCCCTACCATCTGTCTGTCTGATCAATTAACTAACCGCTAGCTCTCGTCTGTCTATCACTACTCTCATAAACAAACAAAAAATAAATCGTAATTGAGTAACGAGCAGTTCTCGTAGAAAAACTTCTGTTGATATATAGGATAGCTTTTTTTTAATCCATGTCCGCTCCCAATGTGGAGCATATGGCCTCGTAATGGAGGTATCTCAACGGAGGTTTTTCTACGAGATCTGTTTGTTACTCGGTCGCTCTACCTCTTTTTTTGTCAAAGAGAGCAGTCGAGATAGAAGGGTAAGGCTAGGACAGGATTAGCGGTTGACTGAATTCGCTCTTACCACACCCAGCTATTAAGAATTTTTGTTTTTTAATTTGATATATAATCTTATGAGGATTGATTAGTTATTTTTTGCAATAAACTACCGCGCAGGTATCGGTAATACATTTACAGTTTTAGTTAAGTTTTTCTATGAGTACTGATTGTTTTTCAGTTTTTCAAGCCCCCCTTTTTTTATAGTCTTGCTTTCGAAGAATAGTGGACGTCTATGACTGTCCAGTCCGTAGAGGACGTCGCTGGCTTCCGTGTCGGATCTCACGGGCTCGAATCCCAGTACGAGCAGCATTTCTGAAATAACACGGCGTAGCGAGAGCGATTAGCTAACCCCTCACTAGTCCTGTCTATCCCTACTCTCTTCAATACAAACTGACTAACAATTAGTTCTCGTAAAAAAACTTATGTTGAAATACCTCTGCTGGATGGCTGTATGCTCCACAATGGGAGCGGACATGGATTTTTTTTAAAAATCCATAAATTTATTGAAATTTGATATACGATATGTTATTCCAGTGCTAGTTTTAAAAATTATTTGAAGCCAACTTTTGATGGAATTTTGGCCACGGAGAACATGACCTTTACTAACAAGTCCTCTGCAGATTGATTAAGGCTTAGAAATTATACTTACTTATAAGAAAAAAAACGGTATTTTCCCAATACAAATGGTCCAAATTAAATAGTTTTAATATGTCGATCGGTTCGTTAGTCAAACAACTCTAAATTGGAATCTAAATCAGGGTGTAGTAATCGGATAATTAAAAATTACGTGGATATTTCACAATGTCCTACTATAGTACCCGACCCGATTCATTTGGAAATGTCTGACTAATAAACTGGACGATTTTGTCGACATTTAGGTTAGAAATCGCAGATTTGTTTATATGTACAGTAAAACCTCGAATATTATGACTGATTGTGTGAATATTAGTATGCAGGAATGTTACTAAGGAGAACTCATGTTTGTATCCACCTCCGCCTGTTACGGCTTTGTAATTATTAACAGGGTGTACAAAGCATAACAACGCGTAACACACAGACTGCTAAATCCGTGTGCGGTACGAATACATTAAAAAATATTTGACACACCCAGTATCAAATTAAGAATTTAAATTTCATGCGAAATACTGAATGATGTTCAATTGGCTGTCAATGTCTTGGCCGGTTCGCTAACAATGTGTCTTTGACTTGGCCACCTTTGATAGTAAGTACAATTTTGAAACTGAAACATTATATATTAAATTGTCCAAAAAAAAAATTACCTCGGCTTTGTTTGATAATGAACACCTCAGTTTTAGTTTTTTGGCTTGAAAAAAAAAACACACACTAGCACGTCCCGTCGGGTCAGTACTAACATATAAAATTCGAAAAAAAAACATTAATTCGTGAAATTTTAATTAGATAAAAAAAGTGAAAAAATTGAATTTTAAAAACTGTAAAAAACCCCAAAAAGTAAATTACACAATACTTTATTACATGCGGGGACTTTTATGAGGGACTCGACATAATCCGCTTTCATCGTTAAAAATGTCTGATGCGTCTAAAATGTGTTGGAATCTAATGAAGCCTTTTGTAATATAATGTCCGTGCCACATATGGGCGTGGCAGTCAAAGTGTTAGCGTATATTTACCCCCTCTACCCTATTGGTTCATAGTATCGAGGTTTTACTTTGTTAATAAATGCCAAAACTTTAAACACGTTAGTTGTGAAAAAAAATGTTATTCTATTTTTTTATAATGTTTATGTACAGAGAAGATTCATAAAAAAAATATCTATGAGAACTTATTGTTTTCACTTTATATGATGTAGTTTTTAATTATTATTTTTTTTATATTTCTTATGTTATTTCAATAAAAATTTGTTTAAATTTTATTAAATTTTTGTTTAACAGCATTTTTTCAATTTGTGTTTGTGATGCTTGAAGTGCAGTACTAAAATAACTGGGCGTAGCGAGAGCGATAAGTCAGCCGCTAGTCCTGTCTCAGCTCTATCCTGTCTATCCTTACCCTCTTCGAGAGGCTGAGCAATTGACTAACAAACAGGTCTCGTATTTAACTGAAATACCTTAAATATGAGGCCATATATTCCACATAAAGAGCAGAGATGGATTAAAAAAAATATATCCAGTCGAGTCCCAGTACGGACAGAATTTTTTCAATCGATTTCTGTTTGAAGGCGTGACTTAAATCTAATTACAAAGTAACGGGGCATTGTGAGAGTGGTTAGTCAACCGCTAGTCCTGTCCTAGCTCTATCCTAGAGATATTGAGTAACAAAATTCTGTCGAGATACCTCCATTAGAATGAAATATATTCCACATTAAGAGTGGACGTGGCTTAAAAAAAATACACCAATCGATTTCTATTCAAAGGCAATGGTGTTTGTGATGTCTGAAAATTCACCCACACTTCCGATACTAAAATAATGAGAGTGATTAGTTAACTTCTAGTCCTGTCCCAGTTCTATCCCTACTATCTTTCAAAAATGTCAAGCAACTGAGTAGCAAACGTTTCTCATAAAAAATACCTCTCGAGATATCTCCGTCAAGAGATCATATGCTCCACATTAGGAACAGATATGGATCGATAAAATATAATTAACGTAAGTTGTTCGCTGTCTTTTGATAGACGGGCATTATATTTATTGAGATTAGGACCGATTTCGAGCGTTTCTTATCTTGATAATTATCAGCATTGATTAATAAATGGAGATCTTTTTATAAAACAACTTTGGACAAGCGATTGATAAAATAAATATGAAATGAATTATAAACAGTGGCGGCCGGTCAATGTGGCATTGGATCAATGCACCCCTTGTATATGCGCAGGGGCGGTTGTATTTCATGAAATAGTATTCATACAACATTTATACCATTCACTCATTTTAAAGAAGGGAAGGGGTTACCAAGAGAACCCTCACTTCAGCTTGGAAGAAGCTTTGCCAAGGAGCGTTGCCGAATGTGATTTTGAGGAGTTTGAAACAGTACCTGTGCAGTCTACAGTCAACGAGGTTGTATCTTAAGCCAATATCATGGGACCGGAGGTGGATAACAACGATATTGAGGAGCTTGTGGAAGAGTACAGTCAAGAGCTGACCTCCGAAGAGCTTATAAAGTTGTATTGTTTTTCACAGCAAGAAGTTATGGAGGAGTGTTTGTTAGTGCAAGTAGCAGAGCAACAATCGTCTGGTGCAATAAGAGAAGTGCTGAAAGCATGGGGAAACTGTTGCATCGTACATTGAGAAGCATCACCCTAATAAGGAGGTGGCTATGCGTTTAACAAATTTATTCAATGATAATGCTGTCACATTTTTACCAAATTTTAAAGCGTCAGCAAAAAAAATGTTTGCTAGACAGCTTTCTAGTAAAAAATAATGATTTATTTGTCATAAATAATAAACTAGTCGATTTTTACATTGTTTTTTGCAAATCTAAAAAGCATTCCAGGTTGTTACGCTCCTTAACAATTTACAAGTATGTAATTTTACATTAATACACGTTAAATTTGTTAAAAAAAATGATTTTTTTCCAGCATGGAACGCACTATTGTATTTTACATTGTTTTATATGGAAAAAATTGTTTCGCTTAACGAGTGTTTCACATAACGAGGAAGATTCTGGAACGAATTAAACTCGTTATGAGAGGTTCCGCTGTACGTTCAAATTTAGACATTGACCTAAATTCATCAACAAATGTTTTTTGTGCCCCTGTAAATTTTTTTTTATATTCAGGTTACGTCCTTTTACGATTTCACAGTAGAATTATTGAATTGCGGGTACTTAAAATCTCTATAGGAAATAAGGAAAAGGTATAAACATGACTTGATCTTTTTTGATAACGAAGGCCTAATTTATTTTTGCCATTGAAGCCAGATTTTTTTCTTTGATCCACGTCCACTCCCAATGTGGAGCATACGGCCTCCTAATGGAGGTATCAAGCAGGATTTTTTACGAGAACTATTAGTAAGTCAATCGCACAACCTCTCTTATTCGACGAGAGTCGTAAGGATAGAAAGTATAGGCCAAGACGCATTGGCGGATCCAAGGGGGGGGCCATGGCCCCCCCCTGAGGAGATTTTTTTCTTCATTTTTCTACTTTATTAAAACTTTATTGTGAAATGGGATCTTTAATTGTTTAGTTTGCGATATTTTATAGAATACATAATTAATTATGTATTGACTACTTTTATATAGATATATTATTTTTAAATCATCTATTTTTTAATGTATTATCATTTTATGATTTTTATTTTCGAATTGAATGGCCCCGTCCTTGGACAATTTCTGGATCCGCCAATGCCAAGACGGGACTGGACGGTTGGCAAATCAATATCACTACACTCCGTTATTTGAGAATTGGAATGGGGGGGGGGCGTTTTTGAATATCACAAACATCAATGCCTTTGAACAAAAATCTATAAATCTAGTGAAAAAAATACCATTCGCCTAGTCTTTTTTTGAGCCTGTACATTTCAACGTTTTGACTTGTTTATCGTTTGTTCCACGTGGACCCCAGTTGAGAAACGATGATCTAGTCAGATATTTTTTTTTACAGAACTAGTGGTTAGTTAATCGCTCTCGCTTTGTCCCATTTATCATAAGGTGGGGTGGAGACATTAAAAATGCCAATAAAAAAGTGCCAAAGCGCCGTCACACTGCAATACGTGGGAACAAAAAGCACTGATCATATCGACTGTGAAAAGGAAAAGGGACGTAACCCACAGGTTTTTTTCGATAATCACAATGTATCAAACTTGATACACGTTCTATCGAAAGGATGCAAGCTGCAAATGCCGAATTAGTATCTAAATTTAGCTTTTAAGTTTGAAAAAGATGACCTTGTAAAAAATTAAAACCAAGAAAAAAGACTGAAATAAAGGTTTTTCATAGACAATTTCTTTAATTAATATTAGATTATGTCAATTAAACAATAGCTTAGAAGTCTCCGTGCACTTCAAGGTTGTGTATAATTCATAATTTGCATACGGCCCAAAATCATTAAAACACGCTTTTTGCGCCTCCTGTAGAATTTCATAAATGTGGGTTACGTCGTTTTTCCTTTCCACAATCGATATATTACTATTTGCACTTTAAAAAACTAAAAAATGGATGTATGTGATGTCTTGAATTCCCCCCTCCCACCCATCCTATCCTATGAACGGGGCGTATCAAGAGCGATTAGCTAACCACTAATTCTGTCGTAGCCCTTTCATTATATTCATACTCTCTTTGGAAAAAGTGAGGTTGAGCAACTGAGTAACAAGCCTTTCTCGTAGAAACACTTCTGTTGAGATAAACTCCATTAGTTCATATACTCCATATTGGGAGCGGAAATGGTAAAAAAAATTAAAAAATCTTTAAAATTGAACTGTCCGTTACGATTGTCTGCCTATCTTGCTGTGGCTGAGTTGTTATATGATTGCTTTTTAAGCCAGACAATCTTGGCTCGATTCCCAGGAAGGTGAATGTCAAATTTAGTTTTTTCGACCCTAATTTGAGTCATAAGACGTGGTCGTCTGTGATGTCAATCTAACTAGAGTTGATCCCAAATGGCTTACAATAAATTCTCATCGAATTTTTCTTGTATGATTGATATTCGAAGTGAAAATAGAAATTTACTTAAATAAATAAAAACACAATATTTTTTTGTAGTTTATTCCACTTTATTTAAAAGGTCAGGACCGATTTCTCCTCTTTGTGGGCACTGTCAACTGATGAGAAACATATATGGAAAGGAAAAAGGACGTAACCCACACATATCAAATTTTACAGGAGGCGCTAAAAACATATTTTGATGATTTTAGGTCATATGCAAATTATGAATTATACACAACCTTGAAGTGCACAAATACTTCTAAACTGGTGTTTAATTGACATAATCTAATATTAATCAAAGAAATTGTATAGGAAAAACATTTATTTCAGTCTTTTTTGTTTGTTTTAATTTTTTACAATGTCATTTTTTTAAAAATTAAAAGCTAAATTTATATATTAATCCGGCATTTGCGGCTTGCATCCTTTTGATAGAACGTGTATCAAGTTTGATACACGGTGATTATCGAAAAAAAACTGTGGGTTACGTCCTTTTTCCTTTCCAAAGTCGATATATATAAACAGTGCTATTTATACAAAAACAAATGGTGGTTATTCCACATTATTGTATATTGACAGTGAATATCCTAACTAAATGTGAGAAATTTATTTAATACTTACGAGAGATAAAATCTCTTTCAACCACAAGCGTGTGACGATAGCATATGTTTCTTTAGTCGAGTCGAATACGAACATCTAAAATCACAGTGTTGGCATATGAATGGTCTGTCGCCCGTGTGAGTTTTAAGGTGCGTCTTCAAGTGCGAAGGACGCCCTGATTTATAATCACACTTGTCGCATTTGTGAGGCATTTCGCCAGAGTGAGACATCTTGTGAAACGTCAAAGAAGTAGAATACGCGCTTTTGAAGCTGCACTGATCGCACTGGAAAGGTTTCTCACCGGTGTGTATTCTCTTATGCGACTTCAAATGGGATGACTCTCTACATTTGAAACTACACTGGTTGCATTTAAGCGGTTTTTCAGCTGTGTGTGTTGACTTATGCCTTGTCAATTGATAAGCTTGTACACATTTAAATTCGCACACATCACAACTGAATGGTTTCTCAGCGGAATGTGTCGTCAATTTGTGTAGCTTAAAATTAGAACTGTTTGTCGTTTTGTATTCACACTGCACGCATTTGTAAGGTTTCTCTCCTGTGTGAACTAATTTGTGCTTTTTTATTGTGGCCACATATGCAGTTTCGAAGTCACATAGGCCACATTTAAAAGGCTTTTCATTCAAATGTGCTTTTTTATGTGTAGTCACTTGGGAGAAATAGTAAGCCGTGAAGTCACACTGATCGCATTTGTAACGCATTTTACTAGAGTCTAATTTAAGTTTCGAAGACTTTCCTCTGGAAATGATCATATTTTTTTTACCAAAATTTGAGTCTTCGTGAATGGTTTTATGCATTTTAAGTGAACCAGACTTAAAACGCATTTTACTCGAGTCGAATTTTAAATTTGAAAACTTTCCTCTGGAAGTGTTCATATTTTTGTGATCAATATTTGAGTTTTTGTGTGCGATTTGATGCATTTTAAGTGAACAAGACGATTCAAATATATCAAAACAAGCACCGCAAACGAAATTTCTTTCATAAAACATTCCCTTTTCCAACAAAATTACTGCAATCAATTCTTGCTTTAAGATTTCATCATTTCCTTTATTTTTTTGTTCCTTATGTGTTAATGATGGTTGATTGTCTGGCGAAGCTGACGACAAATGCTCACTCTTGACTAAAACTTTGTCTTCGATAGTAGAAGGCTGATGAAAATAAATCAAAACAGAATATCAATTGACAACAATATTGGTAAAAAAAGGTGATTTTTTTTTTATTTTTCAATTCATTGAAATAAAGTTTATATGCATCACATGAAAAATTGACAAGCAATTTAAATATTATTTTTTTGATTTTCATTCAATTTAATTTTAACGTGATTCATATGAACTCTTATCAGATTTTTTCTACGAAAACTGGTTGTTTCTAACATCCTTTGTCTGTTTTTAAAGAGATGATTAAATTATTAGTATAACGCTAGGACAGGAATAGTAGTTAGCAAAATTCACTTTTTTTAGGATAAAAAATAGGTCACCTTTTAAGAAAAGCTGCTTTATTATTTAAATAAATGCGTTTAAATTACCTTATCCGGTATCCATTCAGCATATTGTGAACAATCGCCGATCTGAAGACTCCCATCATTATCTTGACCATCGTCTTCTTCCTCTTTTTTGATATTTAATGATTCTTTTATAACCTCCTTAAAAAAATAACAAAATATGTTTAAGTTGATAAATCAACACGAGGAAAACAAACACCAGAAGCACCCATGTCCTTAGATCTAAAAATTTGATATTAACCTTACCGGGAGATGAACCGAGAACTGTCTAGTTGCTAAGGTATGTCTTATCCGCCAATGGACTACAGTGGTGTATTTCATTAATTATGGCTTTAGTTACAGATGTCACGGGTTCAAATCTGAGTTTCATAATTTGGTTTTACAATCAATTTATGGATTTTTGTTCGAAAACACAACCCACCTTTTTCTTAAAACGGGACGTAACTAGCCCTGTCTTAGAACCAGTGTTTTTTTTTTTAATAAAGGATGACAGAACTCACTTTTTGACAAGCGGTATTTTCACGAAAAGTGCGTAGTGCGATGCTGAAGTTGTCTTATTTTCAAAGAAAGCAGGAATATACAGGATAGAACTAAGACAAGACTAATTAATAGCTAATCGCTTTTATTACTGCTTATAATTTTGGGAGTGAAAGGAAATTTTTAGACATCACAAACAAGCAAGCAACGTTCCCTCTAAGCTGCACGCGTTTGAAAATCTCCCACTCATTCCAGGTTGGCGCATATCTGTTTTATGATAAATTATGCCGCGCATTTGTTGTATTGGTAACTGGCACTTTGAATTTTTCGCATATATATATATATATTTCATTTTCTTCATTACTGCATTGTTTGTAGTGGCATTTAGTCAATTTTCAGGTAAAAATATGATAGCTTGTTGTATAGCATATTCAACAAAACAACCATAAAATCAACTACACTTTTATATCGACTGTGAAAAGGAAAAATGACGTAACCCACACTTATCAAATTTTACAGGAAGCGCTAAAAATGTGTTTGGATGATTTTGTGACATATGCAAATTATTAATTATACACAACCTTGAAGTGCATGGATACTTCTAAACTGGTGTAATGTAATAAAATATTGATTAAAGAAATTTTCTAGGAAAAACCTTTATTTCAGTCTTTTTTCATGGTTTTAATTTTTTACACGTCCATCTTTTACAAACTTAAAAGCTAAATTTAGATACTAATTCAGCATTTGCAGCTTGCATCCTTTTGATAGAACGTGTATCAAGTTTGATACGTTGTGATTATCGAAAAAATACTGTGGATTACGTCCTTTTTCCTTTCCAAAGTCGATATGCATATACCTGTTCTACTTCGAGAAAATCTTCATTGTCAAACTTTTCTATTTTCACAAGAAAGCTGTCTATATTGTCTGTTGAATATCTTTCATTTCCGACGCCATCAAAACTGATCTCCGTTGCCAATAAATCATCTTTTGGTTCAGCTTTGATATCCATTTCTATATGTCATGCTACGAACAAAAGTGCCATGAAAGTTCGAAGTTGTCACCAGCCAGTATCACCATAACCAAGATTACTTCAGATATTTATTAATACCCACAGTGATAGAAATTAAAAGCAATATATTTGCACATATTCATACAAAATCAAATTAATTTAATGACTATTTATTGTCATAAAACAAAATAGTGAAGAGCATAGACTATAATACACTTTAGCGAAGAGTTTGCAAAACCAAATTGTAACCATAGACTAAATAGTCTGTCTTTAAGAACCTAAAAACTGACAATTTTTGGTCAAAATTAGCCATTTTATAACATTAAAATTTTAGTTGGATCCAATTGGAACAAATGAAATTAGTCAAATTTAAAATTCTTTTTTCTCTATTTATTTATTTTTTAATCCATGTCCGCTGTCAATGTGAAGCATACGGTCTCCTAATGGAGGTATCTCAACAGAAGTTTTTTTCTACGAGAACTGTTATTCAGTCACTCAAACTCACTTTTTTTTAAAATGAGTAGTAGGGGAAGAAGGATAAGGCTAAAACAGGACTAGTGGTTGGCCAAATCGCTAATACTAATACTACACCCAGTTATTAAATGATCAGAAGGATGGGAGGAGAGGAAATAATGTGAATTGACATCACAAACAACCAGTCTTCGATCACAACTTTGAATTGAATAATTCTCAAATTCACTGTGATCTGACCGGGAATCGTAACCAGACCTGTGCGATCGGTAGAGCAAGCTCTAACCAACTGGGCCACAGCAGGCGACAATTTTTCTCGATTGTTAAGTTTAATTTTTTTTAGTTTTACACACTACAGTAAAACCGCCATTTACACTATAGTCGGGTCAGTGTAATTAAGGGTGTGAATCTCATACAAAATTAGCGATTTGGCCTTTTCCGCAATTAAATGATTAAAAATTAATTGACAGAAAAATGTAATATGTGTGTTAATAAATTCTAATTGTGTATTTTTGTATGAATTGTCTTTCTTTGTGTTATGTGACCGCTTCAGATACTTCATGTCTTCATGTGATGGGTATGTTTGTTAGCATTTAAAAATACATATTCTCTGATATAACGAGTAATGCTTATAACGATCAAATACAGTCAGTCCTATCTTCCTCGTAATACCCAAGTTCGACTGTATTTCAAATTTAAACATTCACCCAAAACCATCAAAAAAAGTTATTTATTGTACTTGGAAAAAATACAGTGAGTTTAGGAAGGGGTACTCCATCAAAGGAATAAAAAAAATTCGTGGTATCTTTTGCATTACATATATTATTATTCTATAATTACTATTTTACTGGGAGGAGGGTGTTTCTACGAGAACTGCTGGTTGCTTAATAGAAGGATAGGGCTAGGACAGGATTATTGGTTAGCTAATCGCTCTCGATACGTCATGTTCATTTGATAGGATAGGTGGGAAGGGATATGTCCACGCCTTCCAACAGAAATTCATGAATTGATTGAAAAATTAATTTATAAAAACTGTCACTACTGGGATTCAAACCCGTGATCTCCGTAGCCGAGTACATCTTGAAACAAAAATTACATTAGATTTACAACTTTTTTTATGGAAAAAAAAAAACAACGCTTTGTGGGACTGTAGTATAAAACTTTGGACCTATAAGTGGCTCGATGGCCAAAGGTTAAGTTCCCTATGTTATGAATGTTATGAAAAAATAAATGTACAATTAACCCTTTGAAGACGAGAGCTTTTTTTCGGAAAAAAAATAATTAAGGCCATATCACGAATAACTTATATTCCTAACAAAATTAAAAAAAAAAATAATTGTATAGAAACCCCGCATGACTATATGGTCATGTTTATCTTTTTAATACCGTGTAATATTGTGTAGGGACAGTAATAAGGACGAGCGTGACCGTATGGGCACGCAAACATTCGGGGTTGAAATATAGCTAAACGTGAAATTTTTAAAAATATCTACAATTTGACCTCTTTACATCAACATAATTTCAATACAAATATATTACCAAAAGAACTGTGAATAATTTAATGTTTTGATAAAAAAAAATAGCCAACAGTTTCAAAAAATCGCATGTGCTTTTGGTGACCGTTTCTGTCCGCGCGGCTGATGACTAACTGAAGTCTGTACCCTTCTCAACCAAAAATGAGTAAAAGCAACAATATTCAGGTAGAAAAGGGATGAATAGCGGGATCAATAGACAACGGTGTTTACTGTGACCGTATGGTCACGCTCGTCCATGGAGGTTTAAGAAGGGTTTTAGGGGTATTTTCGACGATTGTCAGCTCGACGATTAAGGTGCGTCGTCAAGTGCGAACGAAGGACGTCACTAATCGCCAGAATGAGACAATTTATGTGACTTTAAACAAGTAGAATACGCGCTTTTGAAGCTGCACCGGTCGCACTGGAAAGGTTTCTCACCAGTGTGTATTCTCATATGCGACTTCAAATGGGATGACTCTCTACATTTAAAACTACACTGGTCACATTTTAGTGGTTTTTCAGCTGTGTGCGTTAACTTATGCCTCGTCAATTGATAAGCTTGTACACATTTAAATTCGCACATATCACAACTGAATGGTTTCTCAGCGGAATGTGTCGTCAATTTGTGTAGCTTAAAATTAGAACTGTTTGTCGTTTTGTATTCACACTGCTCGCACTTGTAAGGTTTCTCTCCTGTGTGAACTAATTTGTGCTTTTTTATTGTGGCCACATACGCAGTTTTAAAATCACACAGGCCGCATTTAAGAGGCTTTTCACTCAAATGTGCTTTTTTATGCGAGGTCACTTGTGAGAAATAGTAAGCCGTGAAGTCGCACTGATCGCATTTGTAACGCATTTTACTAGAGTCTAATTTAAGTTTCGACGACTTTCCTCTGGAAATGATCATATTTTTTTGATCAACATTCGAGTCTTCGCGAACGTTTTGATTTATTTTAAGTGTGCCGGGCTTAAAACATATTTTACTCGAGTCGAATTTTAAATTTGAAGACTTTCCTCTGGAAATGATCATATTTTTTTGATCAATATTTAAGTCGCTGTGAACGATTCGATGCATTCTAAGCGAACTGAACGATTCGAATATATCGAAACAGACGCGGCAAACGAAATTTCTTTCGTAAAACGTTCCCTTTTCCAATAGAATTACTGCGACCAATTCTCGCTTTGAATTTTCATCGTTTCCTTTATTTTGCTGTTTCTTATATGTCGATGATGGTTGATTGTTTGACGAAACCGATGGTACATGCTCATTCTTGACTGAAAACTTGTCTTCGATAGTAAAAGGCTGGAAAGAAAATCAAAAACAGAATATTAATTGACAATAATATTGGTAAAAAGAGTGATTTTTTAAAAAATTTTAACTTCATTTAAATGCAGTTTGACCAAGTAAATGCTTAAAATTGGATTTTTACTGACTATATAATAATTTAGATACTAGCTTATCATATTTAAGTTTTTTTTTGTTTTTAAATGCGTTGAAATTACCTTATCTGGCATCCATTCGGCATATTGTGAACAATCGCCGAATTGACGAAGCCCATCGTCTTCTTCTTCTTTTTTAATACCCATCGGGTAATTTGAAGCCTCCTTAAAAAAAGAGTTATATATCACGCTTAAGTTTTCAAATCAACACGAGGAAAAAAAACATCACAAGCAACCATGTCTTTAGATCTTCCAATTGTGTATTAACCTTACCGGGAGATGAACCGAGAACTGTCTAGTTGCTAAGGTATGTCTAATCTGCCAATGGACTATTTCATTCAATGGAGTGGCTGATTTCATTAATTATGGCTTAAGTTACAGAGGTCACGGGTTCGAATCCGAGATTCGTAGATTCATAGTTTGTTAAAAAGCTTTAGCTATCCTTTAATAAGCTTACTACTAGTCCTGCCCTAGAACCAGTACTTTTTTTTTTTTTTAAAAAAAGGTGCCGAAACTAACTTTTTGACAAGCGGTATTTTTTGATGAAAGTGCGTAGCGATGTTCGAGCTTTCTTAATTTCAAAATAATTTCACCTTTAAAAAAAAAAAAAGTACTAGTTCTAGGACAGGACTAGTGGTAAGCTTATTAAAGGATAGGTTAAGCTTTCAAACAAACTATGAATCTATGAATCTCGGATCCAAACCCGTGACCTCTGTAACTTAAGCCATAATTAATGAAATCAACCGCTGTAGTAGTAGAATGCAGGAATATACAGGATAGAACTAAGACAGGGCTAGTGAATAGCTCATCGCTCTTATTACTCATTATAATTTAGGAATGGAAGAGAATTTTTAGACATCACAAACACCCAAGAAACGTTCCCTCTAAGTTGCACGCGTTTGATAATCACCCCCACTCATTCTGGGTTGACGTATATCTGTTATATGATAAATTATGCCGCGCATTTGTTATACTGGTACCTCGCACTCTTTGAATTTAGCAGCTAACCTCTGGTCTAAGAGGAAGCATAGAACTCAAGCCTTTCAACTGAAATTCCGTGAAACTAGGGCTGAAAGGCGTCCCGAAAAGACCTTTCGGGACAGCCTTAAGTCCTGGTTTTAGTCAGACAAAAATACTTAAGTGTCAATGATCCAAGTAAAATATTAAAAAAAAAAAAAGTATATCAGTGATTCCCAAACTAGGGCGCGCAGGTTTTGAGATTTTAGGAGGTCACGGCGTAAAAAGTTTGGGAAGCCGACGCAAAATATTGTTCAGTAAACAATTTAAATGCTGACACATTTAATTGTAGTCAGAAAAAATTACCTGGTCCGGTCTCCATACAGCATACGAGCACTCTGCAGCTTCAAATTGCTCCATTTTGATATTTTGTCCAGCGTTATTTTCGCCATTTTTCTGTTGGAAGTCTTCTTCTTCGTCTTTTATTTTATTCGATTTTACAAAATCACTCTAAAAAAGTCAATAGTAAATTTGAATCGCTCAAATTATGTACACTCCCACAGATTTTGTCACTAACGACCCAGGTTTCACCTTTCGGCATCTTCAGGCGTTCAAGTGCACGGATGAACTTGAACTGACGCTAAGTAAATGAATGTTCCGTGTTTATATAAGAAATAAATGTATCATTGAGTTTAGAGCCATTGATGGCGAAAAGGATAAGCTTATGGGAATGCCCAGAGTATTAGAACATATGGCAGCCTTTAGATTGAAAAAGAACACGTCTAATTTTGCTAATCACTTAATTTCGGAAGGACACGTGTTCAATAAGGAACAAGGGATAAAAATGTTACACCCAAATACGGACAGTCATAAGCTCTTTTTCCAGGAAATTTTAGAAATAAATAGAGCACAGCTGCATAGCCTTCCGATTTTAAATGAAATATTAAATCTACCGAGATCTCCACTTCTATACCCTATATAAATATAATCAGAAAACCTTTGCCGACAAACAAATAAATATAATTCTTAAAACCACTCACAACTCAAATCTGTGGGCATTCCCATGAGCTTATCCTTTTCGCCAGCAATGGCTCTAAACTCAATGATACATTTATTTCTTATATAAACACGAAACATTCATTTACTAAGCGTCAGTTCAAGTTCACCCGTGCACTTGAACGCCTGAAGATGCCGAAAGGCGAAACCCGGGTCGTTAGTGACAAAATCTGTGAGAATGTACATAGTTTGAACGATTCAAATTCAATTTTAGATACTAATTCGGCATTTGCAGCTTTCATCATTTTAATAGAACATGTATTAAGTTTGATACATTGTGATTGTCGAAAAAAAACTGTTGGTTACGTCTTTTTTCCTTTTTACAGTCAATATTGATTTGATATACGTATTTAACATATATTATTGGTATTCCTGATTTGATTTCTACAATTACTTGCAATTTTCCTTTATAATTGCATTGTTTTTAGTAGCATTTAGTTAATTTTCAAGTAAAAATAGGGTAGCTTGTACAGCATATTCACCAAAACAACCATAAAATCAACTATACTTTTATAATATGTATATACCTGTTCTACTTCGAGAAAATCTTCATCGTCAAACTTTTCTATTTTCACATGCACCCTGTCTCCACTATCTGTCGAAATTCTTTCATTTCCGACGCCATCAAAAGTGATATCCGTTGCCAATAAATCATCTTTCGGTTCCGTTTTGATATCCATTTCTATATGTCATGCTACGAACAAAAGTGCCATGAAAGTTCGAAGTTGTTACTAGCCAGTATCACCATAACCAAGATCACTTCAGATATTTATTAATACCCACCGTGACAGAAATTAAAAGCAATATATTTGCACATATTCATACAAAATCAAATTAATTTAATGACTATTTATTGTCATAAAACAAAATAGTGAAGAGAATAGACTATAATACACTTTAGCGAAGAGTTTGCCAAGCCATATTTTTTACCATAGACTCAATAGCTCGTCTGTCTGTACGAATATTAGGATATATATTTTTAGATATATATTGCTTTTTACTAAACGGCTTGACCTCATATTATTTTTTAAAAAGAAAATTTAAAAAATACAGATGTTTTATTACTACGTACTATTTTTCTCAGCCCATACTTTGTAGGACTGTATTTAACGGGTTGTCTTTTGTTGCTTTGTGATTAAGCGAGCCCCTTGTTAGCGTATTGGCAGCCCATTGCTGATTAAAACATTTTTTTTAAAGCTTGGTTGTAAGCTTTCCAACAATCGAAAATGATAACTAGTCCTGGCTTCTTTGTTTCTTTTATTATTATCACTGAACGATCTGGAACTTTGACAATAAGTTACTCCTTTGTTTGTTAACATCGACTTATTATATTTTTTTGAATTGAATTGAATAGAGACTCGTAATTTAATGTTGTAATTTTTTAAATAAGCCAGACTGTTTGATCTCACCCAAGCACGAATAAAATACTAAATCACTCTATGGTCATAGATTAGTATATTTTGTCTATGCGCGCAGTAAAATATTGTCTCTGAATCGTATGAATTGAGATAATTATTATACTGATATTTACAAACGAATATTTCACAATGGAAATCAAAACAGAACTGAACGATGACTGGTTATTGGCAAAAGAGAAACATATTCAATGCGCCGGTCAAGAAACATATTTAAATACCATACAGAATGAAGGACTTTCGAATGATTTTGTAAATGGCAGCCCACGTGTGAAACAGGAATTTGACGAGGTTAGTATAAATTTGCTTTACAACATGCTACTCTTTTTCTCCCGAAAAATTAACTATATCCCTAAAAAAAGAATGCAATATTATGGGAAACAATTATTGCGAATTAGCTAATCTATCATTTATCAATTATATTCAAGAGTTTTCGCAATTACAACGGTAAGTATTCGATTTACGCGGTTTTTTGATAACGCGGAGTAGTACAGAATATCAAAACCTCATTTCCAAAGTGTAACAAGTCTAAAAATACTATTTTAAGATAAGTTTAAGGAAATTCTTTTAATATTGATATAAACCAGTTATTTGGATACGGTAGTAGCCATTATTGTGAGACTGCTTTGTTTATATTACTGCAGGTTGTCGGCGAAGATTGGACTAATATAAACCACGAAGGAGAAGATATCATATTGGGAAACTGTGAATATGACACTTATCTTCCAAGAGTGGATAAGATTGAAGGCGCGCATTGTTCAAATGCTGAGTGCATACACGACCAGGTATTTTTTTTAAATATATTTTCAGTCCAGTTCATAAGTAAGACAGCTCTTAATAATCTATTTTTGAGATAATGTCATAACCAATATTTAAATTTTGTCCATCATTTAAGTAAGCACTTTCATCTGTTGCCAGACATTTATAAATGTTATTAACAGGTGCTTTTTAAGGTATCTAATACCGGGAGTATGGCTGCCAGTGTGGTCGAGTGGTCAACGTCGTTGGCTTCGGCTACGGAAGTCACGGGTTCAAGTCCCGGTACGGACAGTGTTACAAATTGATTTTTCAATCTATTTATGAATTTCTGTTCGAAGGCATGGATGTATGTGATGTTTTGAATTCCCCCCTCCCACCCATCCTATCCTTTAAACGGGGCGTATCGAAAGCGATTAGCTTACCACTAGTCCTGTCTTAGCCCTATCCTTCTATTCCTAGTCTCTTTGGAAAAAGAGAGGTTGAGCAACTGAGTAACAAGCAGTTCTCGTAGAAACACATCTGTTGAGATAAACTCCATTAGGAGTCCATACGCTCCACATTGGGAGCGGACATGGTAGCAAAAAAAAAAAAAAACGGGATTTGGGTCAAATTTTGTAATCCCTGGATTGTGATAGTGCTAATCCTGGAATATCGATCAATGAAACCTGGCCATCAGCCAAAATTTTTGAAATCCGAAAATTAATTTCTCACAAGACACATTAAATAACATAAAAGAAGACTTGTTGTTAGGCAAATTGTCTAATTAAAGTTTTTTTTTCTTATTTCAGCTTATAACTATCGAAGATGAGTTCTCCGTCAAAAATGAGTTTATTGCATCGATTTTGTCAGACATCGAGTCATCTTCAACAAACAATGATAAACAACTGAATAGTGACAACGATATCACAAAACGAAAATTAATTCCTTTGATAGTTTTGGAAAAGACAATTTTTAATGAAAGAAATTTTGTTTGCAGTATTTGTTTTTATACTTTTGAATCGTCTCGTTCATTAAGAATGCATAAAAAAAGTCACAAAAACTCAAATATTGATCAAAGTATGACAAATATGAACATTTCCAGAGGAAAGTCTTCGAAACTTAAATTTAACTCGAGTAAAATACGTTATAAATGTGACCGATGTGGTTTTGAAACTCAATTTTTGAGTCAATTAAAATTACATGAAATGACACATTTAAAAGAAAAGATTTTTACATGTAAAAAATGTAATTTTAAAAGTGCCTACATGCGTACATTAAAAAGACATACAATTTTACATTCAGTCAAAAAACCTTTCAAGTGTGACGTGTGTAACTATGAAACTGCAAACAGATACCACTTTAAGATTCACACAAAAATGGCACACACAGATGAGAAGCCTTTGAAGTGCGGTAAGTGTGATTTCAAATGTGTGCGTCGCTTTCAATTGACGAGGCATGAAAAAACGCACCGCTCTGACAAGCCTTTCAAATGTGACGTTTGCAACTTCGCATGCAGAGATTTGTCTAACTTGAGTTCTCATAAAAAAATACACGAAAATAAAAAACCATTTGAATGCACTGAATGTGATTTTAAAAGTCTGTATTTGACTTCAGTTAAGTATCACAAAATGACGCATTCGAGACAAAAACCACAAAATTGTGAGTGGTGTGATTTTAAATGTACACGTCTTTCAAAACTAAACAAACATAAAAAAGAGCATACTCAAGGTTGACACATCTTTATTAATAATTTACACTGATTTATGATAATTTTATTCAAAATATGAATATTAGCTAACATAAACGATGGCTTTGAGATACTGATCCATAATTTTATTTTAAGTTTCGATGTATATTTTCAATATTTTTGTCATCTGCGTTACACGGTCGACTCTTGGAATAAGCGTTGTGTTAGGCGGACCGTAATAAATCAGCTTTATCAACACCAGGCGAGGGGAACCTGCAGTATTTTGGCTACTCAGGTGCGGTCTTTAGACCAATTCTGTAAATTTATGTAAATTCGTTAATTTCTGTTTCCGGACAAAGATTCCCTAGTTAATGTTTACTGCGTCCTTATCTCGAAAATGCGGCCTTCAGAGAAGAAAAGGTTCCCCACCCCTGATCCTTACCATACAACATATTTCAATGAGGTACAGATTTTTTTACATACTTAGAAAATTTTCTATTTTTTTTTTGTTATTTTATTGTTTAATTTTTTTAAATTTTGACTAATTTTTATCATTTTAATTCCTTAACTTTAATGTAAAATAATTTAAAAATGTAAAAAATTTACTTTTGTTTATTATAAACGATCTTTTATTATAATAATGGTTTTTATTTTACCCACATAGGCTAACAAGTCTTAGAGATATAATTATTTTTATAAAAGCTACGGGTCATGCAAAAAAGTCCACGGGCGCTTAATGGTTAAAGCCATGGCCAGGTTGTCCGACTGATATTATTTGGTGGGCAACATTTCTCTAGATTTACAATTTGTTCTTTGATGGAACTACAGCCGTCTCACTCTATCGCGCCCATTAGAGCGAGACGGAAACCGCCACGTGCAATTACCATGCAGTAGGGCTGCACTACATTCGTTCTGTCTTGCTCAGTCGTATGGCGCTGTCTCGCACAACATTTACATTAATACAAACAAATGCATGCAACCAAGTTATTAATTGTATTTTTCTTTATCCATGCCCACTCCCAATGTACAGTTTTTTCTACGAGAGAACTGTTTGTTACTCAGTCACTCAAGCTCTCATTTAAAAATAAATCAGTAATAGTAGAATAACAAGGCTATGACAGGACTGGTGGTTAACTAATATTTATCTCTACAACTTATTATTTAACTATCAAAAAAGTCGGGTGGGAATTTTTAGATATCACAAACACCCATGCCTTGGAACAGAAATCGATTGAAAAAACGCATTTCGAACTGAGATTCGAACCCGTGATATCTAGCACAAAAGCCAACAACGCTATCAGCTGGGCCTTAGGAACAGACCCGAAAACAAATACAAATTTGATAACCTTGAAAGAGACGCAAAAAACTTACAATCGAGCCACGATTTGAACATGCCTGGTCATGTCAAGTGCAAACTAAAACCTCTCATCAGAGTCATTGATATATAGACCATAATGGCATTTCTTAGCCATTTTACACAACCCTATCAATTTCAAAACAATCCCTCTTGAGCAGGCGTGGGGAACCTGCGGTCTTTTGGCTACTCTGGTGCGGCCTTCTGGTCAATTCTGTTATTTTGTGAATGTATGTAAATTGTAGCAGCCTGTGTGGTCGAGTGGTTAACGTCGTTAGCTAACGCTACGGAGGGCACGGGTTCGAATCCCAGTACGAGCAGTTTTATAAATTGATTTTTCAATCAATTGATGAATTTCTGTTCAAAGGCATGATGGATGTATGTGATGTCTTGAATTCTCTCATCCAACCCATCCTATCCTATGAACGGGGCGTATCAAGAGCGATTGGCTAACCACTAGTCCTGTCCTAGCCCTTTCCTTCTATTCCTACTCTCTTTTAAAAATAGAGGTTGAGCGACTGAGTAAGAATTAGTTCTCGTTGAAACATTTCTGTTGAGATTAACTCCATTAGGAGTCCATATTCTCCACATTGGGAGCGGACATGGTAAAATAAAAAAAGTAAATTTGTTAATACCTGACAATGTTTCACTGCTTACTGCGGCCTTATGTCTAATCAGAAAAATTAATGCGGCCTTTAGAGAATAAAAGGTTCCCCGCCCCCGCTCTCGACAAAACAAAATCATTCTTCAATCGTCCAGGACTTAAAGATCCTACCAGTTCAGAGAAAAGGCGAGCAGTGTAGGGGCATCTGCAGCAAGTGTACCTTCTGATTCCGACATCATATGAGGACTAGAATGAGCGAGTGAACAAACGTTTCACGAGCGTTGAATCCTTCATGAATGTATGAGCTTAAATTAGAATGAATTGTTTTAAAATAATCTTTTTTTTTATATATTCTACTTATCTTAATTCTTAAAACATCTAACCTAACCTAACAAATTAATTCTAACTTGGTTGCTAAACAATGATCAGTAGTGAAGAATATTTTTTTAAAATTTATGTTCGCTCCTTATGGAAGTATCTCAACAGATTTTTTTCTATGAGAACTGTTTGTTTGTCACTCAATATTTTTTAAAGATATAAGAATTAGGACAGGACTAGTGGTTAACAAATCGCTCTTGCTACGTCTAATTATTGAAGGATCGGAAAAGGTGGGAGTGAATATTATAGTGTTTGTGTTGTCTAAAATGTCTTTCCCATCGTTTTAATCTAGTTCTTTCTATTCCCTTTCTCTTAAAGTAATATTGAGAAAATTATCAACAACCAGTTCTCGTAGAAACACTTTTGAGATCATATTTATAAGGTGTTTGTTGTCTTCACAAAAAGTGATATAGAGCAAATTATTAACAACCAGTTCTCGTAGGAACACTTTTGAGATAAAAAAAATTAAGGTGTTTGTAGTTTTCACATTGGGTAAAATTGAGCATCTGATTGACAATTTGTTCTCGTAGATAAATTTCTGTTAGAAAACAAAGGACTCCAAAATATATTAAACGGTTTGTTTCGACTGAATGCTTTCTGCAAAAACATCATTCCGTATGATTGATTAAAAGATTATGAAAATAAAAAGAGGATTAATGTTAGTCAATTCTTTTATTTAGCCTCATTAAAAACTAAGAAACTCCCACAAAAAAAAAAATATATAAAAAATTACAATACTTAAAATTTAAAAAAAAACACTGGAAATGTCACTTTCTTTCAAAGAGGATAAAAATAAGTTAATTACAGTGAAAACTAGATTCCATTATTGTAGTAAAATCGTTAAGTATTATATTTGCAATATAAATCACTAACAACCAGTCGTATTATATAAAAAAATCGTCTTCAAAATGTGTATAATAATATTATAATACTTAAAATTACACCAATTTAACTTGTTGTATAAGCTTTCGATATTGATCAAATATTACAACTTGGCCTGCGGCTGAAGTGTGAACTAAAATTATTTATATAGAATTAGCAGCTGTCAAACGTGAGCTCACTAGCGCCACGTATAATTTTATTATCAAGCTAGTAAATTAAGTATAAAAAAACGTAATCATAATTTAAAAATATCAACGTTTTAAATTTAATAATGATTTGTTGATAATTTGTTAACAGCTGTTTCAACTACACGCCATCCCGAAAACTATATATATAAAAAGATTTAAGCCAGTAAATATATTGATTTAATGAGACAGAAACGATATCATCTTCCTTACTCTAACAGCCTATATTTGATACAATTTACGCGATTTAAGATTTTTAAACGTATGAGATAAACCTTTTTTTTCTTTTTACACGATTAATTTTAACACGGTAAATTTTCATGTAACCTAAATTAATTTATGTTTTTACACAGATTTTTCGCAGTGGATTTACAATTAACACTAGTTTAAAACTGTTTTGACGATGACATGATTCCGAAATAGCTATCAGTGAAGATTGCAACAATTTAATATAATTTCAGTTTGAAAACAAAGGACTCCAAAATATATTAAACGGTTTGTTTTGACTGAATGCTTTCTGCAAAAACATCATTCCGTATGATTGATTAAAAGATTATGAAAATAAAAAGAGGATTAATGTTAGTCAATTCTTTTATTTAGCCTCATTAAAAACTAGGGAACTCCCACAAAAAAAATATATAAAAAATTACAATACTTAAAATAAAAATAATAAAACTGGAAATGTCACTTTCTTTCAAAGAGGGTAAAAATAAGTTAATTACAGTGAAAACTAAATTCCATTATTGTAGAAAAATCGTTAAGTATTATATTTGCAATATAAATCACTAACAACCAGTCGTATTATATAAAAAAATCATCTTCAAAATTTGTATAATAATATTATAATACTTAAACTTACACCAACTTAACTTGTTGTATAAGCTTTCGATATTGATCAAATATTACAACTTGGCCTGCGGCTGAAATGTGAACTAAAATTATTTATATAGAATTAGCAGCTGTCAAACGTGAGCTCACTAGCGCCACGTATAATTTTATTATCAAGCTAGTAAATTAAGTATAAAAAAACGTAGTCATAATTTAAAAATATCAACGTGTTTAATTTCATAATGATTTTTTGATAATTTGTTAACAGCTGTTTCAACTACACGCCATCCCGAAAACTATGTATATAAAAAGATTTAAGCCAGTAAATATATTGATTTAATGAGACAGAAACGATATCATCTTCCTTACTCTAACAGCCTATATTTGATACAATTTACGCGATTTAAGATTTTTAAGCGTATAAGATATACCCAAATAAATTAATAACACTGAATCGGGTGACGGCCATCACAGAGAAAAAGTACATTAATATTTCACCTGCGACACCAGCGCCCTCCAAAATCGGACTACTTATAATAGTCGATAGTATTTGTATGATTATAAAATAAGGCCTGTTCAATGTTTCTACAACTTTAAATCAAAGTGGAATATTTTATGACAGTTTAAAGATTTCATACACGCGTATTTCGAATGACAGCGGTCGCAAACGTACGGTTTTTCTCCTGTATGGGTAAGTTTGTGAGTTTTTAATATTGCGACACCAGCGCCCTCCAAAATCGGACTACTTATAAAAGTCGACAGTATTTGTATGAATATAAAACAAGGCCTGCTCAATGTTTCTACAACTTTAAATCAGAATGCAACATTTTATGACGTTTCAACGATTTCATACAAGCGTATTTCGAATCACAGCGGTCGCAAACGTATGGTTTTTCACCGGTATGTGTAAGTTTGTGTGTTTTTAAATGTGAAGACCGTATAGCCTTGTAGTCGCATAGGTCACATTGGTACGGCTTCTCTCCGGTATGAGTCATCATGTGGCGTTTTAGGTAATCGCGATGCGCCGTTTGATAATAGCACTGTTCGCATTTATACGGTTTTTCATCTGAATGAGAGGCTTTGTGAAATTTCAGCGATGAAGAGTACGCGCATTTATAATCACACTTATCGCACTGTAGAGGCTTTTCTCCGGTGTGTGACAGCATGTGAGCTTTGAAATGTGAAGACTGGGCCGTTTTGTAGTCACAATGTTCACAATTGAAGGGTGTACCGCGTACGTGTTTGAATTTATGCAATTTCAAATGCGCGGAGTACCTACATTTGAAATCACACTCATCGCACTTGAAAGGCCTTTCGTCGATGTGCTGTATCTTGTGCAGCTTCAAAGCGATGATGTTATCGCATTTGAATTCGCAGCGGTCGCATTTGAGGATCCTCCTGCTGAGGTGGAAGTGAACCTGCACGGGTTTGTCGGCGGAGCCGTAGCGGCGGCGCCTTCTAGGCTTCTTGTGGACCGGTTGGTGCATCTTGAGCGAGCGGGAGAAGGCGAACACGTTGTAGCAGACGTCGCAGACGAAGTTGCGCAGGTGGAAGTCTTCGCGTCGCAGGGCCACTTTGGCGACGACTTCCTGCTTCAGGATGATCTGTTTGACTTCGTCTTCGTTAGTTATCGGTCGCTTTTTGGTCGGCGGCGAAGGGTTGTCGTTCTTTGTCGCCTGGTCGATTTCAATTTGAAGAAACTGTACAAAAAAAAAAAACAATTAAAAATCCTGTTCCTACCCACTTTCTCTCTTAAAAACTCTCTTAAAAAAGTTGAAAAACTGATTAACAACCAGACCTCGTAGAAAAAATCTATAAAATTACGATGTAAGGAAGTGAAAAAAAAAACACAAAATGTTGAAAAGGCAAAAAAATATATATATATATATAAAAAAACTATAAATCTTGTCTTTCATCTTTTACTCTCTTTAAAAAAAGATGAGAAACTGATTAACAACCAGACCTCGTAGAAAAAAATCAATTGAGGTTATTACATTATGAAGTAAGAAACTAAAAAAACGTCATTCTCCTACCTCTTAAAAAAAAGTTGAGAAACTGTTTAACAATCAGTCCTCGTAAATATTTTTTTATTGAGGTAAATTCATTATGAAACTATAAAAATTGTTAAAACCTCTCGAGTCTACTAGTCTGTGCGGGTTCGACTGCCAGTGCGAACAGCATTATTTCGATAGATTTCTGTTCCAAGGCATAAGTGTTTGTGATGTGCGAAAAAATCTCCTACGATTCCCAACCTTCTGATCATTCAATGACTGGTCGTAGCGAAAGAAATTTGTCAACCACTAGTCCTATCTTATTTTCATTCTTCTATACCTGCTACTCTCTTTGGACAAGAGCGATTGAGCGACAAACAGTTTTCGTAGAAACAATTCTGTTCTCCATTGTGAGGCAATATGCTCGACATTGGAAGCGGATTTGGATTAAATAACAAAGTATAGAAATTCTCCATAATCAATGTATATTTCAACATTGGTTATTATATACGAGGTTTTGGTTATATGTGAAAGACAGCTTAAATGATTATAAATATGCAATTTAAAATGATTTCTTTCCTACAAAATATCTAACTTATTTCTAGTAATATGACGATATGCTTAACGTGGGAATCGGATATACAATAGATAAAAAAAAGTATAAGGAGACTAATGAATTACTTATCACTCTTGATACGCCCCGTTCAAAAAAATCGAATGGAACGAGAGAGAATCCAAAACATGACTCGTCAATGACTTTGAATATATATTTCATCGCGATAGAAAAAAAAAGATTCGACTCAATTGGCACCACAAAAGAAGGTCGGCCGGTCGACTATATACTTAAAGTTATATTTACATTATATGTCTTGAGCAGTAGCGGATTAAGCAACTGGGAGGTCGCAGGCGCAATAAAATTTGGGGAACTTCTTTAGGCTATTATAAGCTATTTTTGAGGCCTTTATAATTCCAATCGCATAGTACTAGGAAGTGGTAATTTTTTTTTATCCGTGTTTGCTGCCAATCTGAAGCATATAGCCTTCTAATGGAGGTGTCTGTTAAGATTTTTTCTACGAGAACTGTTTGTTACTCAGTCGCTCAACCTTACATTTCTGAAGAGAGTAGGAAGGATAAAATAAAGAATCAGTGGACTGAATAAAATTGAAAACTTTTAATAAATTGGGTTTAATTTTCTTCCTGGAATACACCGTTAACCCTTTGAATGCTTTATAATTTGGCACGACCGAACGACGCCAACAGATCCGACTGACTGATCCACCACCCGCTACGACCATTCATCTGTATTCAACAGACTTTTCCCGTGACGTTGCAAACGTTATGCGTGGTTCAGTTTTGCGCTAGGATTCTCCCGAGAACAATTGATAAAGTTTTGACGACTTGAAAAATGTCCGGGTTTAATATGAGTGTAAATCTACTCTTTCTCCGTATGACGCCGCAAATTTACTGTCTGCTAAGTAGTTTGCCTTCATAGTTACCAAGTCGGCGTGGTCGGTGGTTTGGAACCACGGTTGGTCGGACCGACTTGATTGATTGCTCATGAGGTGACAATACCAGAGGATGTGATCAGCATCCTGCATCACACCACTGTGTGTATCAGGCCAAGCCTGAAGTCCTGTCCTGAAATGATCTGACTAGTCCAATAGTTGGAGGGAAATCCCTTTGTTAGTTCCATCCGCCACTTTATAAAGGGAAATTATTTAGAAGTATGACGGCCTTTCGGGGAACACCCCACCGCTTCTACCGGGCGTCTATTGCTGCGTTCATGAGGGGGTTACTCCATACTGACTGACTCCATATGCCTCACATTAGGAGTGGACATGGTTCTAAAAGCAGAATGATAATTACCTGATGCGGCATCCATTCAGAATATGAGCATTCGCCACCTTCAAAGTTGTCTGCTTTCGAACAACTGGCATCATCAGGCACTTCGTCTTCGCTCTTTTGCAAGTCTTCCTCTTCTATTTCTTTTTTTATATCTA
This sequence comes from Himalopsyche anomala, assembly GCA_031772345.1. Classification (NCBI taxonomy): domain Eukaryota; kingdom Metazoa; phylum Arthropoda; class Insecta; order Trichoptera; family Rhyacophilidae; genus Himalopsyche; species Himalopsyche anomala. The sequence goes on from CM062843.1 coordinate 6,924,959, forward strand.
TCGGATCTATTATAGGAACCTTCAGAAATAAAAAATGATTTAAATTAAAAATTGTTTTTTTTTAAATGACGAAAATTTAACTGTTATTATTTATAATGTGCAATATTAAAACATGGCCAGCTGCGTGGTCGATGACATTAACGTCGTTGCCGCTAAGATTGAGTTTTCAATCGATTATAGATTTCCGTTCGTCGGCAAAGATGTATGCAATGTTTTGAGTTCCCCCTTCTTACATACTATAAAAGGGGGTGTTACAAGAGCGATTTGTTAACCACTAGTCCTGTCCTAGCACTATCCATTTATCCTTACTTACTTTTTAAAAAAAAGAAGTTGAACAACAACTTTGATAGTTCATATACTCCACATTATGAGCGGACAAGGTTAAAAAAACACATAAAATGTAAAAGTGTGGTCAACTATAATTTTGTTTGAGTTAACCTCATGAAGTGACGGGTGGTTGCTCCTAAGACTCTCCCGGTTAAGTTAAATAAAACTGTAAGTAACGATAGTACAGTTCATAAGTAAGACAGCTCTAAATAACCTATTTTGAGATGATAGAAAAAGCAATACTCAATCAGTAATTATAAATAAATTCTAAATGTTTAACAATATCCATTGTTTACTCTTTTTTTGAGTTGTCGATCGCTATATTGTGAATTGACAACGAAAAATATGTTTTTTTTAATGAATTTACTACTTCTGCAAGATTCAGGAGTCGTTAAGAAGACAAGACTCCAGAAATATCCGAAAACGGCAACATCTTTAAACTTTACAAAGAAAAAAAGAAATTTCTTCAGTGTGGATAGTAAATACATAGTTAATATATCGACTGTGGAAAGTAACAAGGACGTAACCCTCAGTTTTTTTTCGATAATCACAATGAATCAAACTTGATACACGTTCTATCAAAAGGATGCAAGCTGCAAATGCCGAATTAGTATCTAAATTTAGCTTTTAAGTCTGAAAAAGACGACCTTGTAAAAAATTAAAACCAAGAAAAAATACTGAAATATATGTTTTTCCTAGACAATTTCTTTAATTAATATTAGATTATGTCAATTAAACACCAGTTTAGAAGTATACGTGCACTTTAAGGTTGTGTATAATTCATAATTTGCATATGTCACCAAATCATCAAAACATGTTTTTTGCTGCTCCTGAATTTCTCATAAATTATCGGTTTTTTTTGTTTTATACGTTATTTTTTTAGTATATTTCTATTTAAAATAGAATTTTCTACATGACTGTTTGTTTAAAAGTAGTAAATTGTTCATTTTTGACAAGAAAACGTACATGTTATATTATTCTACGTGTAAATATTTCCCGTCGAAAACAAAATACATTTTAGTATATTTATCACGTAACTTAAATCATATATTGTACAGTATTCTGTATTTAAAACTGCCTTATCGTTTATGACGTATTTAAACACTCTATCAATCTTTGGTTAATGGTTAAAATAATCTAATTCACCTCAAAGAAATAGCCCTCGTTGCCATCTTTCAGCTTGGCATTCGCCGTGTCTTCATTGTCAGTTGAATGGCCTTCAAAGCAGATTTTAGCAATGTTTGTCTTTCGGTCAACTATATGAGAGGTGTCTGGTTCTATTTCGGTATCCATATTAAACACTTTTATAATTAATTGCAGCGAAAGTTGGCTGGAAAGGTTAACGCGACCACAGCGTGAACCTTAGACAATATTGGTAATCACTTATCATAGACAACAAAATATTATAAAAACTAAATGCATAAATGATATCTTAATTTCATTCAGCAATTACCTTAGTAAAAACGACGTTTTTAATATATTTTTATTATTCTAACATATTTATAAGAAAGAATTATGTTACCATTTTTGAGATAATTGCAAAAGTAATATTGAAAAGATTTTTTTATATTTATATCACTGTCAATGTGAAAATTGTGGCCTTCTTCTAGAGCACGGCTTACCAACCTATGGGTCGAGAACCTTATCAACCTATGGGTCAACCTTGTAGATAATCCAGGGAAAAATTATAGGGAATTGAAAATTAATCAATCTTGAAATCCCGGGATTGGAAAAAGGCTCCGGGATTGGATATTCAGTCAACTAAAATTACCTTATTGAAAAAAATGCCTTTTTCAATTGCATCGGGGCCGCGGGTCCTAAGTTAGGAACCTATGTTATAGAGAAATCTCAACAGACGTTTTTTTACTATAACCGTTTGTAACTAGGTCGATCAACCTTTACCTTTCAAAGTGAGTAGTAGAGATAAAAGAGTAAGGCTAGGACAAGACTACTAGTAAACTAATCGCTCTTGTTATGCCTAGTTATTCGGACTAAAGTGAGGCAGGGAATTTTTTTGTTAGCCACATGCGGCTCTTTTGCTTCTTGAGTGTGGCTTTATAGACAAAATACCATATACATTGCGATTGAAACTTCGTGTCCCACGCGCAAAATTAGATTTCTTTTGAGAACCATTTTTCAATTTCAATTGTTTTATATGTAGTTAAGATTAACCTCAGTTTACTAATGAATTTGCCGACCACTGTCCTAGACGAACAGTAGTCTGAATAACCCATTTTAGTATTTTATCTCATTGTCTCGATAAAGAATTAAATTCTTTTTTGAAATCTTACCAAACACAATTCATTTTTTAACTGTTTTTAATGTGTTCGGTCGAACATTTAATATATTTATAAGCAGTTATTTTTTTGAATATTTACACAAAAAAATATAATAAAAGGCAGTCAAAGTGTTAAGTTTTTACTCCGTTTCCAGTAGAAAGAGTCTGACTTTACGACTCCGACTCCACACAGCCCTGGTTAAAACTTCAAACGTATTTACTGAAAAATCATTTGAACCAATAATGAGTATAGCAACCAAACTTATTGAACGAGACGTCAAATCTTTTCTTGCAGCAATTTAGAAACAAGGTAATAAATTACTTATTGAATACACAAATAAATAAAAGAAGAAAAAGCTGTTTTAATTCATTAAATAATATTAACTTCAAGTAATGTTCTGTCTCCTGTGGCCCAGTTGATTAAAGCTTGCCCTACCGATCACGCAGGTCTGGGTTCGATTCCCAGTAAGATCACAGTGAATTTGAGAATTATTTAATTCAAAGTTGTGATCGAAGACTGGGTGTTTGTGATGTCAATTCACATCATTTCCTCTCCTCCCGTCCTTCTGACCCTTTAATAACTGGGTTTCTATACAATGACTTATCAGGCTTTTCAAAATTATATACAGATAATGAAAAAACTTTTATGAGTTTTCTACAGTTTTTTATTTAATATTATTTTAATTGGTGAATTTTTTCAATTCATACAATTCTTAAGATAAGCACAAAGACAAGACGTACACTAATTCATAAACAATTTAACTGACAATCCTTTTTTGGATTTCACTCATTAAATTGTTGAAAAATAAAGAACACAGCCTCTCCTCTTAATATTGTCTCAACCCCCAATAGTGAAAACCCGTTTTTACGTCTCAGGAATTCGCATTTCCCACCATTTCCGTTTAGTAACTTCCTTCGAGTTTCTTCCCACAATTTACGTAAAAACTAATTATTCAATGGTGAATTATAAAAGCCTTTTCTTCATATTTACTCCCTAGTCGGAGTATATGGACACCACATGATTTATCAAATATTCTCTGTCCACGTCATACTTCTTGCTTTCTCCCATGTCATTCCAGCGTCTCGTAGCTCTGCCGAGTACACCCATCAATCTTTTTACTGTCTTTTATAATGTTCATGGATAATTTTATTTGATAAATTAATCCTTTTACTTCTCAACCGAAACCTTGTTTTTTAGAGTTGGATATCGACTGTGGAAAGGAAAAAGGACGTAAATTCAAACATATCAAATTTTACAGGAGGAGCTAAAAACGTGTTTTGATGATTTTGTAACATATGCAAATTATGAATTATACACAACTTTAAAGTGCACGGAGACTTCTAAACTGGTGTTTAATTGACATAATCTAATATTAATTAAATAAATTGTCTAGGAAAAACCTTTATTTCAGTCTTTTTTCTTGGTTTTAATTTTTTACAAGGTCATCTTTTTCAAACTTAAAAGCTAAATTTAGATACTAATTCGGCATTTGCAGCTTACATCCTTTCGATAGAACGTGTATCAAGTTTGATACATTGTGATTATCGGGAAAAAAGCTGTGGATTACGTCCTTTTTCCTTTTCACAGTCTATATGTAAATGTGGATTTAAATATAATATGCATCTTTGACTTCAAACACTCACAGTGCCGACGTGAGGTTGTTTGGCGCCTTGGCGTTTGAAGGCATCATTCAACATAAAATCATGTGGAGTTAAAATACTGGGATTCAAACCGTGACCACCGTAACCGAGTCGATAACCTGATAATTATATAATTTAAGTTGTTACAGAGTTATTCGACAACGCAGGTAGTTAGTTTTATACGACCAAATCGTATATTTTGAGTTGTTCAACTAATGAATTATAAAGAGTTTTATCCGGTATGTGTGGCATAGTGCCTCTTCAAATCGTGAGAATGCGCCGATTTGTAATCGCATTGATTACATTTAAATGGCTTCTCTCCGGTATGAAGCATTTTATGCCTTTTGAGATCGAAAGAGTGCGCGGATTTGTAATCACACGCATCACACTTATACGCCTTCTCCCCGGTGTGAGATATCTTGTGCACTTTAAGACTGTACGCCGTGAAGTAGCGAGCCTCGCAGAGGTCACATTTGTGAGTTTTCTCACCGTTGTGATACAACTTATGCCTGTTCAATTTGGACGAAGTAACAAACCGAAGCTCACACTGGTCACAATTAAAAGGTTTTTCACCTGTATGTGACTTTTTATGCACATTCAAATCACCCGAACGAGCAGATCTAAACTCGCACAAATTACATTTAAACGGCTTAACACCGGAATGTGTCAATAAGTGTGTTTTTAAACTACGCGGTTGTGACGTTTTAAAATTACACAAATTACACTGTAATTTTTTTTCGTTTGAATGCTTCATTTTATGCGTTTTTAAATTACACGATTGCGCCGATTTAAAATCGCATTCGTTGCATTTAAATGGCTTCTCTCCCGAGTGTGACATTTTGTGTGTTGTTAAATAAGACGAGCGCGTACATTTAAAATTACATTCGTCACAATTATAGGGCTTATCCCCACTGTGATACATTTTATGTAATTTCAAATGTGAAGTTCGCGCAGTTTGAAAGTTGCACATATTGCATTTATGTGGTTTTTCTCCGGTGTGTGTCAAAATATGACGTTTGTAATCAGAAGTTTGAGCGTATCTGAACTCACATTGAACGCATTTGAATGGTTTTTCAGTACTGTGAGTAACTATATGTTTCTTTAAGTACGTTTGCTGTGCGAATTTGGCATTGCACTGTTGACATTTGAATGGTTTCGCACCGCTGTGAAGTGTTTTGTGGCGCCTCAAAGCCGAAGGGTGTGCTGATTTAAAATTGCACAAATCACATATATAATTCTTTTCAAGGGAATGTATCCGATAGTGTGTCTTGAGCTGTATTGCTTTACCACAAACGTAATTACATTTCTCGCATTTTAATACATTTTTCGGTTGTCTTTTTGCCTTCTGATGCAATATTTTATGCAGTTTTAGTACATTTAAACACGCAAATAGCTCGTAACATATAGTACAAACGAAATTTCGTTCGTGGACTTTGATATCGGTCAAAACTATTTGGGCGACCCTCTCTTGGTTTAAAATTTCTCTTTTCACATCGACATCTTTAAAATCGATTTCTTTACCTGGTAGTGAAACGTTGCTCTCAGAAAACGGTAAAGGAATCTCGGTTTTAATGTTGGAAAAAATCTGAAAAATAAATAAACAAAGATTTGGAGTGTGTTGCATATGGTTTTTTAATGGAGATATCAAAACAGAAGTTATTCTACGAGGACTGTTTGTTAGTCAGTCGCTCAATCTCCAATTTTACAAGAGAATACTAAGAATAGAAGAATAAGCTTCGGACATTACTAGTAATTTATAAATTTATAATTTATTAAGAGATGTGTAGTATGGCCTCCAAATGGTTAAAGTATCTCAACAGAAGTTCTTTTACGAGGACTGTTTGATACCCAGTCTCTCAATGGAGCAGTAGGGATAGAAGAATACGGCTAGGACAAGACTAGTAAGTAACAAATCGCTCTCGAGGAAAGGATTTTTTGTACATCACAAACACCCATGTCATCGAACAGAAGTCGAAAAAACCTCTGTTCGTACTTGGAATTGAATTCGTTATATCCAGCACCGGATATTTAGAATAAAAGCCAAAGCACTAGATATTTTTGTTGTTGTTTTAAATTACTTTCACATACAAATATACAATATAAAGAATAATTTTATCCATGTTCTGGATTATAAGTCATAAATTGATCATTAAATGGTCCGGTTCATTAGTCAAACAACTTGCAATATTAAAATGGATATATTTACAATGTCTGGGTAACTATACGAATATTTCTTGAACACCTCTGACTATTTAAATATTAAATTTTCTATGAAATTATTTAGAGTTGTCTGAGTAATTAACTGGACGATCGATATGCATGAATATAATTAAAGCTTGTAAGTGTTGCAACAAAAGAAAATTGCGTTTACCACTCGGCCACAGTCGTGGAAATAGTTACCTTATCTGGTTTTTGTTCAATATAAGAACACTCTCCGACATCAAACTTTTCAATTTTTACAGGACAGGGTGGGGGAATGTTTTCTTCGCTGTTTTGCAAGGGTACATTTTCTTCTTTTTTTACTTTCTGAAGGTCAAATGGGACATTCTAAATTTGAAAAAGTAAACAAGCTATTAGTCTATGTCAGGCGTGGGGAACCTGCGGCCTTTTGGCCAATTCTGTAAATGTATGTAAATTCGTAAATTCCCGACATTCTGACCGTAAATTCCTGTTTCCGGCCAAAGATTCCCTGGTCAATGTTTACTGCGGCCTTGTGTCGAATCGGAAAAATTAATGCGGCCTTTAGAGTAGAAACGGTTCCCCACCCCTGGTCTATGTTATTAATGTACATTTTTTTTGTCACAAATGCTGCAAATGGAACACTTTGTCATCGTAACAAAATAATCGTTGAATTAGCGCAGTGTTTCTCAACTGGGGGCCACAGAGAAAATATAATTTTATAAAGACATCAAAAATTGCGTATTTTTTATTCGAACAAAGTAAAAAAAAAAAAAAGATATCACATTATTTAACGATTGTACATATCTCAACATTTTTAAACGAGCAGACTAAAAAAAAAAAAGGTCGCATACTTTTTAATAATTCTAGAATCTATCAATTCCCAACATTTTAAAGTCGTCGAATTGAATAATAATAAAAAAAAAGATGTTTTCGAGATGAAAATTATTTTGGAATCCCGAATTCCGAAATAAAAACTATGGGTTCATAAGGGGCCACGGAATAGGGGGTCACGGGCTCTAAAAGGTTGAGAAACTAGTTGAAATTCTTAAAATACTGCAGTAATATTAGTGAAAATTAGTTCAAAAAGAAAAGAAAAGTTAACTAGACTAAGTAAGTCTTGAAATTGTATACAAATAGATTCGGTATCAATTTATTAATAAATAATTGATAATATGAAGTAATGTAGTACCTGAAATAGGTAATATTGATAAGTAAATCTAACCTCAAAGTCGTGTGACCCACTTGAAGGCTCTATTGGAACTTGAAACCAGTCCTCGTGAGGGCTTTTTCCTTGCTGTTCATACTCCTCGTCAATTGGTTCTATTTTAATATCCATTATTTCATCAGAAAATCGTCGAAAATGAGCAAGAATCCATAGCTACGTCAAATAAGCTAATGATTCTGTGTTCTACTTTGTATATAATATCTTTATCTTTTTTATTTATTGTCTATGGTTACTAAATTAATGACAGCTGTTGAAAACATTTAAAATATTATATTAAATTAAAATAGGAAGTATATTTGTCTGTCTGTCACAAGCATTCTTCTCAAGCGGTGAACAGTAGTAACGTAAAATTTGCATATGTCATTCTTGGTACCATTTTAACATTTACCATATATTATTGATTTACTACTGACATTTTTATGTCCGATCTCAATGTAAAGTATATGGCTTCCTAACGGAGGTATCTCAACAGATATTTGTTATGAGAACTGCTTGTAAGTCAGTTGTTCAAGCTTATTTTTTTAAAGAGAGTAAGGATAGAAATATACGGCTGGTATAGAACTATTAGTTAACTAATCGCTCTTGTTTTGACTTGTTAATTTTAGGATTGAAACAGTGGGAATGATAGATATCACAAATACCAACGCCTTTATTGTTGTTCTGGTAATTATTTTTTTTGCTTTTATTACTTTTTTGCGAGATCATGATTTGAAAAAATATTATAAAAGTATTTTTGCATAAAAAATCAAAAGTTTTCTATAGAAAATTAATATTAAGTTTTACGGATATTTATGTTAAGCATTAAAAATGTCTAGAAAAAAAGGTGCCGGAACGCCGTTCCGTCATGTTACGTGGAAATAAAAGCACCTTGATTAGTAGGCAGTTAATTTTTCTTTAGTAGTCCCGTTATATATTTGGATAAGAAGAATGAGAGAGTTTTGAAACAAACACCCATATCTTTGAACAAAAATCAATAATTTGATTTAAAAAAATATGATCTCTGTACTAGAATTTGAACCTGTGAGGTCACTCTCGAAAGCTCATGATATTGGCCACTGAAACACGGGTCCAACATTTAAATAAAATACTAAAAATTGCACTGTTTTAAGCACAGATTAATTAAATATACGATATATTGAAAATATATAATATATACTAAACTAAATAGTGTAGGATTAGGTTAGGTGAGGTTTGGTTTTCAAAACAACGACTTGTGGTTAGCTCTCGCGGCTTGGAGACTAGAAAAATACTTTTCTGCCGATGGGGGTCGTTTAGATACCCCAGTGATTTCCTCATGGCCTTATTCTTATGAATTTCAAAAAAAAAATAGTCTAAGGGCTTTAAAATTCTATTCCTCATACATTTTTTTAAATAAATAATCATATTTTAAGTTGCGCGTAAAAAAGGCGTCATTTCAGTACAAATATGAATTTGCAACTGACGCGTTCAGTGGCGTTCAGCCCAGTTATCTTACGAACGATCGCTTATAAGCGGGCGCTTATCTCGTTATCGCGTATTTATATAAACTACAAAAGGTCCAAAAAACTATGATATAAGAACACCTTAATTATAAACATTGTATCACTTATATTAAAATAGATATTTAAGAAAATGTGGGTATTGGGGTCGCATTTCTTGAGCTTAGAACCGGAAAAGATAGTAAAATGTCCAATATAATATAAAAACAAAAGCAAAATATATAATATTAAATCGATTTAATTTTTGACTATCCAATATAGATACTGACCAATTGAATACAAGCTATTAAATATACTTAATTATGAAAGAGCATATTTATCTTGGTGTAATATTCGTATATAATAGTCGCCTGCTGCGGCCCAGTTAGTTAGAGCTTACTCTACCGATCACATAGGTCTGGGCTCAATTCCCGGTCAGATAACAGTGAAATTGAGAATTATTCAATTTAAAGTTGTGATCAAAGACTGGGTGTTTGTGATGTCAATTCACATCGTTTCCTCTCCTCCCATCCTTCTGATCCTTTAATAACTGGGTGTAGCAATAGCGATTAGCCAACCACTAGTCCTGTTCTAGCCTTATCCTTCTGTCCCTACTACTCACATTGAGTGACAAACAGTTCTGGATTAAAAAAAAAATATTTGTTTAATACACAATAGTTAGGCATATTTTTGGCACACATTACAAAAAAGGTTCACTATGCTATCCATAGACAATTAGAATTAGTGGAGTAGAATTCTGCTCATTATAATCCATAAACAAGATACCCTGTTGAGTCGTCATAATACAATATCATAATCTTGTAGTATTTTGTCTAATGTTAAGTTCTTTTATTGAATTATTATGGATATAAAGCTTGAAAAAATCGATGATGGAAGTAATACAGAAGGTGAAACAAAGAGTGATGTTTGGTTTGAGGTTCCTATAGTGCCAGCAGATACGTCAAATTATTTAAAGGTTATAAATACATTAATTATTGATATATTTTACTGTATTTTAATATTTTCTGCATGAAAATTATCTAATTACCGCTTACAACAATGCAATTATGTAGGAAATTTAATTACAAACAAGAAATGCTAAATTGCAAACCCCCTAATTTGTAGGGTTGTCAGAAGTCTCGATTAATCGGGACTGTCACCGGTTTTTAAGTCTCGTGTCCCGGTGTCCCGAATAAACCTTCCAGGACGCCTAAAATTCCCGGTTTACAAGAATATACAGGCGTATTTATAGTTTTCGGTAAATTTGTCATACTACATCGTACGGACTATTACGGCGAAAAACTTCACAAACTGAGCTAAAAACCACTCCACGATTTAAAATTATTATCTGAGATCATGGTAATCGCGTTAAAACCACAAATTATTACGAAGAACACTGATAAATTAAGCGAAATACGAAACATTTCGGAGGATTTCGCGTCAGCTTTGCAGAACGGCCGCGGCCGCGCGGCCGTGTTCTTCGTAATAATTTGTGGTTTTAACGCGATTCCCATGATCTCAGATAATAATTTTAAATCGTGGAGTGGTTTTTAGCTCAGTTTGTGAAGTTTTTCGCCGTAATAGTCCGTGCGATGAAGTCATACTTTATATAATTTATTTATCAGTGTTCTTCTTAATAATGTGTGGTTTTAACGCGATTCCCATGATCTCAGATAATAATTTTAAATCGTGGAGTGGTTTTTAGCTCAGTTTGTGAAGTTTTTCGCCGCAATAGTCCGTACGATGTAGTATGACAAATTTACCTAATAATTTAATAAATAATTTAATATAAATCAAAATCTGCGGGGGGGTGTCCCGGTTTGACTGCAAGGAATCTGACAACTCTAAGAATTCGGCGAAATTAGTAATTTATGTGAAATACGGTTCAATTGTCGGTTACGATGTTCTGCCTATTACGTTTTTCGAATCTGTAATCTATATATTAATAGTCGATAATGTCCGTATTTCCGTCCGTCTGTCGGTCCTCAATTTCGCTGTCGATATATGCCCCGAGGTATATTTCTGCTACTACGAAAAATGATTGTTGGCAAACTTAAACATTATTCCAAAAAATAAATAATTAACAATTTAAATACTGCAGGGCTGTCGGTATATGTCCCGAAGTATATTTATTCTTCTACGAAATATATTTGTTAGCAAACTTAAACAAAATATATTATATACAATTTAAATACTGCAGGGCAGGGATGTCGATATATGCCCCGAGATATGTTTCTTTTACTTTTAGAATTTCTGGCTTATTCAATAAATAGGTTTGTAATTTATTTTTCACGCCAGTAAATTTTCTGACCAATTAAAAATGTAACAAAAATCCCCCCGTTGAGGTCAACGGGCTTGCAGCTAGTTAAAATAATTAATTGATTAATTCCTAATACGAAAATGAACTACTGTTGTCTCTTTATTAAGCTGCGTGTAGCGTCTAGATGCCTAGACACCTAAAGTCAAGTAACACTGTACGCCGCCGATGGCGTTTATTGTGGACGGAAGCCATAGGCTCTATCTCTTGTTAGATGTACTTAGTATTAATTTATTCTTTTTTTTTCTCAGAATGACTTCTACCCAAACAAATCTAAGTATGATATCATTGCATCGGAAGACACAATCGAAGTCCCCGAACATTTTTCCACGGTGGAATGTGAATTCCCCGAAAATGCTGTAGAGTTTTCATATTCTATGAAAAAAGACGAAGAAAAGGTGAGGTTTATTGATAATACGGGTCCTATGACGCAGCGGTTAGCTTTGGTGGCTTCCGTGCCGGATCTCAAGGGTTCGAGTCCCAGTACTGACAGCATTTTTTTTGGATCGATTTCTGTTCGAAGGGATGGGTGTTTGTGGTGTCTAAAAATTCCCTTCCAATCCTTTCTAGTCTTATTCATCTATACAAATATCTTTCTATTTTTTTTTTATTTTTTTTAAATTTCTTTTAGTGTTAGTTCCCCTAATGCCGGTATTCCACCCAATTTGTTGATCCCAAAATCCCGGGATTATGACAGTACTAATACCAGGATTTAAGGATTGATAAAAATAGAGAAAAGTTGTGCGAGGGCTGTTAAAAAAAGGTTCCAAATTTGGTATTTTTCAAAAGGAAAAAAAAGTTTGAAAAAAAAAGTTTTATTCTAAAAAATCCGTAAATTCTTCAGTTTTTCGACATAAAATTCTGGTAAGAGCTAACAAAAAAGGTCCTACGTAGTTTAATTTTTGAGAAGTTCGCAAATTGCTAGGTTTTTTAAATCGACGAAAAAATTCTCAATCTAGAATTTATACACGATTTCATGTTGAATGTACAATCCCGAAATTCCGGAATTTTAAAAATTGTCAATCCCCAAATTCCGTGATTAGACGTCCAAGTTAGTGCTAAAAATCAAACCATAGACAACGATGTTATTCAATACAGTATTTTTATTTTAGTTGACAACAAAAAAAGGAATTGTATCTCCAATAGACAAGATTCCAAAGAAGAGCTTCGTCTGCAGCGCTTGCTTCAACATCAACCTAAAAACAGATTCCGCCAGGGATTCCCCGAAATGCGACCAATGCGGTTACCAACCGACGAAACCGTACCCAATCATCGAAAAACAATCAAATTCCTTCGCGAAAGCCTTCAAGTGTGACCAGTGCTACTTCAAATCTTCGAATTCCTCCAAATTCCAGAGACACAGGTTGTCACACGGCGGCGAAACTACCTTCAAATGCGACCTTTGCTGTTTTAAGTCCTCGTACATGGGTATCATAGAGCAACATAGACAATCCCACACGGAAAAGACCTTCAAGTGTAACCTTTGCGACTACACTTCCACTTATCCCAGTTACCTGGACTGGCACAAAATCAAGCACACAGGAGACCTTCCCTTCAAATGCAACCAATGCAACTATCAGGCCATTCATTTGTATCTAGTAGAGAAACACAAAGTAAAATACCACGCTGAATACCCCAATGTGGTCGTCATGGCCAAAACTGCGACGCAACGCGTGCAGGATTTTCGGGCGCGTAGGAGAGCCTTACGACACACAGCTGTTAGGCTTTGCCAAACGAATGAGGATTAGTTAACCCTCCAAAGACAAGAGCTTTTTTTCGATAAATTTAATGCATATTAAAGTCACGAATAATTTTTATTCCTAACAAAAATGTAAAAAAAATAAAAATGCAAACGTATAGAAACCCTGCATGACTATATGGTCATGCTCATCCTTTTATTACCGTGTAATATTGTGTAGCCGCCTGGTGTGGTCGAGTGGTCAACGTCGTTGGCTTCGGTTGCGGAGGTCCCGGGTTCGAATCTCGGTACGGACAGTTTTATAAATTGATTTTATAAATTTCTGTTTGAAGGTATGGATGTATGTGATGTCTTGAATCTCCCCTCTCACCCATCCTATCTTATGAACGGGGCGTACCGAGAGCGATTAGCTAACCACTAGTCCTGTCCTAGCCCTATCCTTCTATTCCTACTCTCTTCAGTAAAAGAGAGGTTGAGCAACTGAGTAACAAGCAGTTCTTGTAGAAACACATCTGTTGAGATAAACTCCGTTTGGAGTCTATATGCTCCACATTGGGAGCGGACATGGTTTAAAAAATATATATATTGTGTACGGACAGTAGTAAGGACGAGCGTGACCGTATTGGTACGCAAACATTCGAGGTTGAAATATAGCTAAACGTGATTTTTTTTTAAATATTTACAATTTGTCCTCTTTAGATCAACATAATTTCAATACAGCAAAAGAACTGTAAATAATTTGATGTTTTGATAAAAAAAAAAACTAACAGTTTCAAAAAGTTCATTAAAAAAAAACGGAAATTTAAAAAAATCGCATGTGCTTTTGGTGGCTGTTTCTGTCCCCGCGGCTGATGACTAACTGAAGTCTGTACCCTTGTTAACCAAATATGAGAGAAAGCAACGATATTCAGGTAGAAAAGGGATGAATAGTGGGATCAATAGACAACGGTGTTTACTGTGACCATATGGTCACGCTCGTCCTTGGAGGGTTAATGAGGAAAAAAATGAAATTGGCGACGCCATATTGTGACTAGTTTAAAAAAATGTATTCTTTTTTTATGTGTCAGAAATAATAAAATATTGTTAACCCAATATTGGTATTTTTTGTTTGATATAGTGGTATCGTATTTCAATTCACTTTTCACTTGAATTTTTTGCTTCCTGGTGGAATATTTTTTATGTAGTTTTAATCGGCGGTGGGCTGCCAATACAGTAACAAGGGGCTCGCTTAATCCCCAAGCAATTCTCGGTGTTACGGGGAGTAGTGAATTTCTTAACACTCCTACGCAATTATGAACCTCTAATTAATACTTCAGAATCTCTATTGTCATTTTATTATTTATTCATGGCTGCATGGTCGAGTGTCAGTGTCGTTGAATTCTCTTCCACTCATCCTGTCTTAAAATGGGCACAGCATGAGTGATTAGCTAACAATTAGTCCTATGCCAAAATCCCTAATCTCATTGAAGTAGAGAAGTTGAGCAACTGAATAACCAACAGTTCTCGTAGATAAAAATCTGTTAAAATATCTCCATTAGGATGGCCATATGCTCCACCTTCGGTGCGAACATCTATAAAAAAAAATATTTTCAAAGAAAGCGATTCGCTAACTATTAGTCCTATACTTATATCCCTAATCTCATTGAAATAAAGAAATTGATTAACAAACAGTTCTCGTAGAAACATTTGTTGAAACACCTCCATTAGAAGGCCATATGTTCTACATTGGGGACAGACATTGATTTTTAAATAAAATATATATTTAAAGAAAGCGATTAGCTAACCATTAGTCTTATCTTTTTATCTCTAGTATCATTGAAAAAAAGAAGTTGAGCAACTGAGTAACAAACAGTTCTCGTGAAAAAATCTGTTGAAATACCTTCATTAAGAAGCCATATGCTCCACATTGTCAATTGACAGATTTTTTTAAAAAATATATATTTTTCAAGAAAGCGATTAGCTAACCATTAGTCCTATCCCTATATCCTTAATCTCATTGAAAAGGATAAGTTGAGCGACTGAATAACAAACAGTCCTCGTAAAAAAATCTGTTGAAATACCTCTATTAGGAGGCCATATGCTCCACTTGGGAGCGGACATGGAAAAAAAAAAAAAATAGGCAGTGGTTCATTAGATCCAAGATGGTTTGTTTAGATGTCCGTAAAGTGCAAAAGTTTGGTTACCGATGCTCTAGTGCAGTGGTTCTTAACCTCTTTAGTGACCTGCACCCCCTTAAAAATCTATTTACGTATTTGTAATACATTTAATGTACATTTTTGTATATACAGTGGAATCTGTCGTAACGAGCACCTCTTACAATGAGTAATTCCCATCACTTTTAGGGTGTTCACTGTCAATACTTGGTGGAAAGGCATTATATTAGTAAAAACACAATATTCCTTTGTACTTCATTCCACTTTATTTAATATGTCAGGACCGGTTTCGCTCATTACGAGCATAATTTTTTTAAATTTGTATAAATAGCACTGTTAAATTATATTTCTTATCAGTTGACGATGCTCGTAATGAGCGAAACCGGTCCTGACATATTAAATAAAGTGGAATGAAGTACAAAGGAATATTGTGTTTTTACTAATAGTAATTCCCATAACGAGCAAAACAGATTGTGAAAAAAATGCTCCCTTAATGAGCAATATCTCGCATAACGATAGACGCAGAGTTTTAGAAAGATCACTTTCCCATCATTGCTTGCCTCAAGATGAATGACAAAGCGTGGGAAGGAATTACCAAGAGGACCCTCACTTCTGCTTGTGAGAAGCTTTGACCAGAGAGCGTTGTCGACTGTGATTTTGATGAGTTTGAGACAGTACCTGTGGAGTCTACAATCAACGAGATTGTATCTTTGGTCAATACCATGGGACCGGAGGTGGATAACAACGGTATTGATGAGCTTGTGGAAGAGTACAGTCAAGAGCTGACCACCGAAGAGATTATGTAGTTGCATTGTTTTTCACAGCAAGAAGTTATGGAGGAGTGTTTGTTAGTGGAGAAATGCTGAAAGCATGTAAAACTGTTGCATCGTACATTGAGAAGCATCACTCTAATAGGGAGGTGGCTATGCGTTTTACAAATTTATTCAATGATAATGCTGTCACATTTTCACCAAATTTTGAAGCGTCAGCAAAAAAAATGTTTGCTAGACAGCTTTCTAGTAAAAAATAATTATTTATTTGTCATTAATAATAAACTAGTCGATTTTTAAATTGTTTTTTGCAAATCTAAAAAGAATTCCAGGTTGTTACGGTCCTTAACAATTTATAAGTATATAATTTTACTTAAATACACGTTAAATTTGTTAAAAAATGTTTTTTTTCCGGCATGGAACGCATTATTGTATTTTACATTGTTTTATATGGGAAAAATTGTTTCGCTTAACGAGTGTTTCACATAACGAGTAAGATTCCGGAACGAATTAAACTCGTTATGAGAGGTTCCGCTGTATGTGTCAAAAAAGAAACGTCTCCCGCACCCCAGGATAAGAACCACTGCTCTACTGTGATGGATTTAAAAATTAAACAAATTCCGAGTTCATTTTTATTTTTCAATAAATAAACAATTTCATTTATACATTAATAATATCAAATTATACACATACAATGATAACATAAATACATACACATTTATTATGGCTTCACTAATACGTAGATGGAAAAATTTAAATCATAATTATTTACAAATTTTCAATTTTAATATTCTAACGTAACTATCTGGAACACACAGATGTACTCAATTAAAACCAAATGCCACTTATTCAACGCTTGCATTCGGCCGGTACTGCGTTACGGTTGCGAATCATGGCACCTGACGAAGACTCAGAAAAATCGTATACTGAGCTTCGAGAACAAGTGCTTGCGTCGGATAATGGGGGTGAGGTGGTTTGATTTTGTGAGGAATTCGGAGATAAGGGAGCGTGCAAGACATCGTCACATCAGCGGTTATGGAGAGATGTTGGAACTGGCTGGGTCACGGATGCCTCCGGAAATTCTCAATCCTGCCTGCCTCTTCTTTCGAGCGGTGGGTTTCCGGCACCCCGGACGTCCGTAGGGTACTATCCGTAGGATGTACTCGGCGGAACTGAGGGATGCTGGCATGTCATGGGAGGAAGCAAAGCAATTGGCGGGAGACAGGGAAACATGGAGGTGCCGCGTGGTGGCCATATGCTCCACATAGGGAGCGAACATGGCCAAAGAAGAAGAGAAGGGATATGAAGGATAAGTATAAGACTAGTGGTTAGCAAATAGCTCTCGCTAAAAAAATGCTGTTCGTACTGGGATTCGAACAGGTGAGATTCGTCACGGAAGCCAACGACATTGACCACTGCACCACGGATCTGGCCCATACTCCCCATAGGAGACTGATATGGTCAGAGAGGAAGCTTTAAAGATTTAATTAAAAATAATTGTAAAATTTGATTAAAAACTGTTTTCGGTGAGATTGCGACTTGGTCGGAGTGTTAGGGTAAAGTTGACGAAGAATTCTTCGAATAAAAAAATAAAAATTCACTGGTTTTTTTTCTGACAAATAACCTCTCATTCAAAAAATACTAAAAGGACTTACAGGCCCATTAGAGGTGAAGTGAGCCAAGCGGTATTTAAAAAAAAAAAGCTAAAAGTGCTGTTATATTCTACGCACCTTGAAGTATCGTAAAAGTGAAGTAACCCTGGTCAATACGCACTGCAACGGTGTTATCTGCGTAAAATAAAAATACGCAATCCACCAAAACAACGAGTAAAAGACGTGATTGTACTTAAAAGTCCGAGATAAATTTTTTACCACTTTACTAGTTGGCTCACTTCACCTCTCGAAGGCTCATGTAATATATCACAAAGCCGTTGCACTCGGTTGGGGTGTGGTTGTTAAAATAATACTCTGTTATCACTATATCTTACAGTCTTCTATGGCCGACGGATCTGCGTCGACCGCGCCCAAATCAACGGCACTGGTTTAAAATTTCAACCGGGTTGAAATATTTATTTATTGACCTGTCCAGTTCACTATTCAGACAACTCCAAAGGTGGTGGCTAGTGTATAGGCTAGCATGCTCTGTAAAGCAGGATCATGATCACATCCAAGGAGTGTCGGTTAGTGCACGAGGAGAGGGAAGAGCTGCGCGAGTCGATCTAATCTGCTATAAGACCGATCGGCCGCGCCTTCTTGGTGACTTATAAGGCAGATAACAATACTTTTAAGAAAATTAGCGGCGTCACACGGAGAGTGAGTAGATTTATATTCGTAGAAGCTTGCCGTATATCGTGAGGGAATAATTTTCTGCACACTGAAATGTAAGTCTTGACTAGTTGCTCCTAAGACACTCACGTCAAGTAAAAAAAAAAACTTTAGGTTTGCTTAACGTCTGTTTTGCCATATAAAATTAGCGGATGGGAAAGCAGTGTGGGTCGAGGAGTGCTAGTTAGTCAAAAAACTCCGAAACATCGAAATATAGTTGAATTCAATATGCTCTATCTGGTTCAGTAATCAGACAACTACGAAATGACACCAAACAAATACGTATGTTGATAAACTTGTAAAGAATTTATCAAAATGTCGGTATTGTCAGGGTCATTATACGAATATTTCTTAATGTTCTACTATCGAACCAGACTTAGATACCTAATCTATAAGCACCAACTGATAAGATACTTAATTTATGGTGAGTGTATGAAAAATTGCTTCTTGCATTATATGAAAACAGGTTATTTAGAACTGTCTGACTAATGAACTGGACGCTGTTTATCGAATAAGTAAATATTTAAACAATGTATTCACTGCCTAATTAATTCTTAAAATGCGAGAGGGTGAATTGGGTCGGGCGGCCGGGCACAGAAAGGGTTGAATCAATCAGATGTGGACTGCGAAGAGTTAAAAACATCACATCGGACACCCAAGGCTTTGGATCCAAATTCATTTACGATTGAAATCAAATCAAACTGAAAAAGTGATATTTTGATTGAATTCAGATTCAATCGGTACGTGAAATTGTATCCAAAAGCGTGGCCGTCTATAAAATTAGCATTTATGTACCTCACCACTTACTACAAAAGGGTCATCGAAGATTAGCTAACAAGCAATTCTTTTTAAAAGCGTTATTTTTCAACGGTTTTTTGATATTAAAAAAAAAGTTACAATCAATCCTCATTAGATTCACAACTATATATTTGACGCATTTGAAAAGTTCCATTAAAATACGAATAAATTTCTCTCACTAATTATCATTTGTGTACGCTAGCAGCGTATCCGAGATCTTCTGCATTAAATTCATTTAAATAAAAGTGTAATTTTAAAATTCCGTTTCTACTCGACGGGTGGAGGCGGGTTTAAATAACTTTACAGCCGGTGATTGACTCCGTAAGATTGAGAAGCACTGGTCTACGGTATAGTTAATTCGTTGTTGACCGCCTCGATGGCCTCCGGTTTAAACTGTTTACCGCGCCCCACTTTGAGATGCACGATCTTGTTGTGGGTGTGCATGGACGCCGCCTGGCCGAACCTCGCGTCGCACTGATTGCACGCGTAGGGCCGCGCCCCCGTGTGCGTGTGCTTGTGTTCCATCAGCAGACGCTTCTCCTGCAAAATAAAAATGGATCAAAACTCATACAATATCGACCCATAATCGACAAAAGAATTGAAGCGACACCAATCAGCTCTGAGGTATAGGTCCTAAGAGGGTTAACGACAATGATTAGGCAGCTCCGCAAAACAATGGCTGATATTCTCACCGTAAAACCGCGCCCGCATATATCGCAAATTTTATCCTTGGGCCTCTTGAATCCCTCGTGGACGTGTTTGATGTGAGACCGTAGGGAGTTGCGCGCCATGAAAGTTGCCGGGCATATGCTGCACGCGTGGGCCCTGATCTTGAGGTGGACGGAGTTCATGTGCTGCTTCAGGTCCCGATTTGTGACGTAGCGCCTCTCGCACTTGTCGCAGGCGTACCTGCCGGAGAAGGAAACAATGTCTTTCAGTAGCTACTCTTTACCAGCAATGAGAAATATGTTTTACTGCTTTACGGTTGCGAATCATGGCACATGACGAAGACTTAGGAAAAACCCTATACTGAGCTTCGAGAACAGATGCTTGCGTCGGATATTGGGGGTGTGGTGGTTTGATTATGTAAGGAATTCAGAGATGAGGAGGCGTACAAGACAGCATCCCATCACGTCAGCGGTTATGGATATGTTGGAACCGGCAGGGTCACGCGCTGCGAATGCCTCCGGAAAGCCACAATCCTGCTGCCTCTTTCGGTGGGATTCCGGCGCCCCGGACCTCCAACGGGTACTATCCATAGGATGTGCTTGGCGGACCTGAGGGATGCTGGCATGTCATGGGAGGAAGCAAAGCAACCGGTAGTAGACAAGGAAACATGGAGGTGCTCCACATAGGGAGCGAACATGGCCAAAGAAGATATAATTTACTCAAATTTTCCTGATTCTGGACGACATTGTAGTATTTCAATAATTAGTGAACGAGTTTTAAATAAAATGAACACTCACGTCATGAGATCGGGCGTGACGTGCTTGGCCCCCTTCCTGAGATGCTGCGCCAGCAGGTTTTTCGACCGGAAGCTGTGGTCGCACTCCACGCAGTAGAACTCTTTGCTGTCGGTGTGGACAAGCTCGTGGCAGCGCCGCGCCGACGTCGAGATAAACATCAGATCGCACATCCGGCATTTGAAAGGTTTATCGCCAGTGTGTCTTCTGCAGACGTCGGAATTAGGGAGTAGATTTTAGAAATTTTTACACCACAATATTAATTAATTAGTCGAGTTCAATGGCCCAAGGGTTAGCGTATTGGGCTTCCATGACACGCATCACAAATTTGAGTACCAGAACAAACAGAATTTTTTCGATCGATTAATCGATTTCTGTTTGAAGGCGTGGGTGTTTGTGATGTCTAATAATTCCCTTCCACCCTTACTATCCTTCAATAACAGGGCGTAGCGAGAGCGATTAGTTAACCACCAGTCCTATCGTAGCCTTATCCTTCTATCTCTACTACTCTCTTCGAAAAAGGAGACGTTGAGAGACTGAGTAACAAACAGTTATCATAGAAAAAGTCTGTTAACACTTTGTAAGCGGGCGTTTTTTAGTGATTAGCGCAAAAATATATTACATTCTTAAAATCAACACAACTTCTAAACTAAACAATATTTTCGGCTGAAATTTTCAAAGAAATCATATGTGACATTTAATCATTAAAAATAAAATAAAAACATTTTGAATACATCATAATTTCACTACTTTTCTAAGCTGAATATAAAAACCTGTTATTAATTTAGTAGATAGCACTCCACTTGTTATCAATATGAAATATTTTAAATATTTGAAAAAAAATAACATTAATTCATACCATACAATTATATAAATAATTATAGTATAAAATCCTCATTCCTACAAATTTACAATCACTGGAAGTGTGAAATCTGATGCCCTAAATATTCGAGAAACATGTGTCGCCTTTTAAAAAAAATACTATGTGTGAACGAACATTCAGGGCATAATAAATTATGAGGTTTACTGCTTATTGTCAAAAGGGTCACTTGCCGCGGCAGTTATTTTGAAGAAACCATTAAATTATGAGTCAATATACCAATTATGAGTCAGTACACGATAAAAGTATTTTTACATTTTCCGCCTATAATGTGTTAAGATACCTCCGTTCGGAGTCCATATGCTCTACATTGGGAGCGAACGAAAGAATGCTGTTCGTAATGGGATTCAAACCCTAGAGATCAGCCACGGAAGCCAACAACACTAACCGCTGCGCCATAGAACCCGACAATCACAATAATCAAACGCATGATAAAAAAATGTAGATATACAAAATCATTTTTACTTTTCAGTAATATTCAAGAAGCTATTGCTTCCAATTTGAATGTAATCTTTTTTTTGCTTTCATCTGTAGACATGTCCCGCTCTTTTGACGTTGATTCCGGTAATTGAATCGTGCCGGAATGTAATTCTACCGGCTACCGATTTGTGATTTATTTGCGTGGTATTCAAATGGAGAATTGCAATAGATATTAGGCAACGCAACATTCTGCAGCACGTTCACTAATAAAGATCCACTTACGAGAGATGTGTTTTCAGTTGCGTCACTCTGAGGAAGGTCTTCGGACAAAGCGAGCATTGGTAGTTCTTGCTGGAGTTGTGGACCTTCATGTGTTTCTTCAGAGCGTACTTATTCCTGGAAAAACATTCAAATAGGATACTGACGGGAAATAAAATATTCCATCAATCGGCAAGAAACACACCATTGCTTAATAACATTTTAAAAAATACATTAACTGGGCCCTCAAGAGGTAAAGTGAGCTAACTAGTAAAGTGGTAAAACTTTTTTCTTGGACTTTTAAGTACAATGACGTCTTTACTTGGTGTTTTGGTGGATTGCATATTTTTACTTTACGGCGATAACACTATTGCAATGTGTATTAACTGAGGTTACTTCACCTTTACGATAATTTAAGGCAGGGGTTACCAACCTTTTTGGACCCTAGAGTGCAATCTAAAGGGCGGCGAGCACCACATTTTTTCAAAATCTCAAAACCCAGGGATTTACCGATTCGCTCAAAATATCATCATGAGTCGTTTTTTTTTTTTTTAGCTCACCGACAAATTTGAAATCCTCAAATCGCTATACTTTTTGAATAATTTCATTTTAACTTATATATATGTATACCATCGGATCATCTTTATTCAGCCATGCATGAAATGTTAACACTTTTGACTATTTTGTTTAAATACACATCATTAAATATATTTTTCAAAAACAATCGAGTCAATCATTTTTCACGACTCCAACTCCGGCCAAAATACCACGACTCCGCGACTGTGACTCCGACTCCACAGCCCTGGTTGAAACCTTTTGATACATTTTTTGATCAAAGCGAATATATATATATTGCATTAAAAAATTGTGTATTTATTAAAAAAAAAAAAAAAAATTAGGACAAGTCGAAAGGCCGCAGGTTCCCCACTACTATAATAAGCCGATTGAAATTTTGCCGGTAATACTGGGACTTGACCGACGATACAAGTCACTGACCTGGAATGTTTGCCGCAGACCGTGCAGAAGACCTCGCCTCGATTCTCGCCGTGCTCCACCTCGTAGTGGCGGTGCGCGCCGTGCCTGTTGTTCAGCAGCCTCTTGCAGACGTTGCACATGTACTTCCTCGAGTGAAGGTCGAAGTGCTGCTTCAGGTTCTTTATGCTCGTGAAACGCAGCTGGCACAGGTGGCAGGCGTGGCAGCCCGACGACTGAGGAGCAGAAACATACATGACAATATAGCCCAAACGATTTAAGAGAGGTCTCGGGTTTCCGCAATCAAAGTCATGGATGGATAAAATTCTCTTTTTAATTTTTGGCATTACAGCTAATGCCGATGTGCCAAATATTTTTATGTTGAAAGATTTAATGTGACAAAAATTCGATGAGAATTTATTTATTTACCCATTAAATTTGACATTGACCTTACTGGGAATCTAACCCAGATCCGTCTGGTCGGTAGAGCAAACTCTTACTAACTAGACCAGTGTCTCTCAACCTTTTTGAGCGTCTTTATTGAATTGTGGCCCCCGTGCCAAAATAAAATGAATAGCCAATCATTAGTCCTGTCCTAGCAATATATTTCCTATCACTACTCTCTTCGAAAAAAAAAAAAATTGAGTAACTGAGTACGAAGCAGTTCTCGTAGAAAAAAAACTGTTGAGATACCCCCATTAGGAGGCCATATACTCCACATTAGGAGCGGACATGAATTTAAAAAAAATATTGATAAGGAATATGTCTGCCTCGGGAAAAAAAATGTTCAATATCGCCTAGGGCGTCATTATCTCATTCAACTGATCTTTTTAGGGCGTTTTGACTTGTAATTCCACTCATCCCATCTTAAAACAGGCTAGCCAGAGCGATTAGCTAACCATTAATCCTATCCTTACATCACTAATCTCTTTGAAATAGAGAAGTAACAAACAGTTCTCATAGAAAAAACTTCTGTTGAAATACTTCAATTGGTCATATGCTCAACATTGGGATATGGATTTTTAAAAAAAAATGACAATATTTTTCGTTTTTTGAATGTTTTTCGAAAATATTATTTTTTTGTATTCCTAGTAGAGGTCTGCACGGGCCAAAATTTTACAAAACTACCCGGTCCGAGCCCGAAAAACTCACGCCCGACCCGGCCCGGGCCCGAGTCTAATGCCGCACTTGTTACCCGAACCCGACCCGAAGCACCGAGAAATTTGAAATCCTCGATTTGGTATACTTTTTCCCCAGATTATCTCCGAAAGTCCTTTTTTTTTTTTTTTAGCTCACCGAGGAATTTGAAATTCTCGATTTGGTATATTTTTTCCAACATTATATCCCAAATTCCAAAGCCCGGCCCGGCCCGAGCCCGACTCTCGATTGCGCTTACCCGCCCGAGCCCGGCCCACGGGCCGGGTCGGGTAAGAGCCCGTGGGCCAGGCCCGGGCCCGTGCAGACCTCTAATTCCTAGGCAGTGGTCACCAAACATTTCCAGAAACGGGTCGAATAATTTTGGGCAACATTTGAGAACACAGTATGAAAATAGAATTCTAATAGAATGTTAAGTAAAATATTTTTATATACTAAAAATCAGGGACCGGATCAAAATCTACGAAGGACTCGATGCCTAGTTTGGTAACCGCTGTTCTAATATTAACACATTTTTTTTTAATGTTTCGAGTTGTCAGTAATCGTAAGGGGTTAAATCTGTTGATACTTACGTCGCTGTGCCGCAACGTGTGCGTGTTGTACGTGATTTCTAGCGAGAAGCCTTTCGAGCACATCTCGCACTTGTACGGAGCGTTGATGTACTCGTCTTTCAGACGATTGTCTGAAAAAATCAGCAACAGAGGTGATTGTTAACAATATTCAACATAAGATATTCAGTATTTGGGTCCACGAGAGGTGAAGCGAGCCAACTAGTGAAATTGTAAAAAAAAATCTTGGGACTTGTCGTACAATCACTTCTTTACTTGGTGTTTTGGTGGATTGCATATTTTTATTTTACGCAGATAACACTATTGCAATGTGTATTAACTGAGGTTACGTCACTTTCACGAAACTTTAAGACGTGTGGAATATTACGACGCATTTACTAAAATACCAATTGGCTCACTTCACCTCTAATGGGACCATCCATATTGTTTTTTCTGTATTTTAGCCTCGAGGACATGTTGAAAAACAAACCTAACCTAACCCAACTGTCTTTTTACCTAGCCCAATTGTTTTCGGCTTCCATGAAGAACTTTACGGGTTCGAATCCCAGTACGATTCGTAATTATTATCTCCCACCGTACCAATCCAAACGATATGTCCCATGCAGCTATGTATAGGGCCAAGAATATAAGAGGTAAATTCGTTTCTTTTCTTGATTGTATTGCGTTATGCAAGGCGGCTGTGTACACAACGGGTGGTGGTGGGATAATCAACATCAATACCAATACTAAAATTATGTGGAGTAGTGAGAGTGATTAGACAACCGCTAGTCTTGTCCTAGCCCTATCTATTATATCTCTTACTTTATTCGAAAAAAAAAACGACAGGTTGAGCAAATTAGTAACAAGCAGTTATCGTACAAAAAAACTTCATCAATTTCTGTTGTCAAGGCGTGGGTGTTTGTGACGTCTCACTCCCACTCTTCCAATCCTTACCCAACCTACTCTACCGCTGTCTTTTCTATTCCTACTTTCATTATAAAAAATCAATCGACGACACAAAAACACTCTCTTATTCATTATTATTTCCACGGCCAGGGGCTACATGTGGCCCGGAACAAAATCAATTGCTGCCAGTGAGAAATTTGAAGACGTGACAAGACGGAACATCAAAGTCCACTCACTGATCATGTCCTGCATTTGCTGCTCCTCCGTCAGAACGATTTCGGTGACCACCGACGGATCGAAATCGTCGCACTTTCTCCGCCGCCTCGGCTTCACCTCCCCCATGTCCTCCTGCTTGATTTCACACAGATCCCCGATGTAATCGATATCGTCCTGAACCATCCTGCGCGATTTTCTTTTCACGCCGTGTTCCCGTTTACTTTTCTTGTGTTTCTTCGACAATTTTTTGATATACTTCCGCTTGACGCGTTCGTCGTCGCCGTCCAGCTCGTCGTCGATCTTCTTGCGCTCTTTTTTAACGCTTTTCTTATCGTCTTCGTCGGAATTACTCCGTTTAGACTTCGTATCGTCGTACTGCAAGACTTCTACGACGTTAAGTCCTTTCGTGTATCTAAAATCGGCATTTGCTTTATTGTTTTCTTTAAAATCGGCGTCGAACGTACTGTTTCTATCAATTATACCGCAAATTTCACTCTTTTTTAAGGTATCGCAGCACATATCTGTACAGCTTTCGTCGAATATCGTATCGTTAACGGTCTTTTCAGTATTTTCAAACACTTTTGTAAACATTCTGAGAGGAACGTTGTCCAAATTATCCCAATCGCCTTCGAAATCATCCTTAAGCTCATCAATGAATAACTCGCCGTCATGATCCACGTCGTCGTCATTCTCAGCGGTGTCTTGCTCGAGCTTGATCGCCGTGTTGTTGATCTGCGTGACTTCTTCGATAGGCGCGGCATCATCAAGCGCCACGACTGGGTCTATGTGAATGTAAAAAATCGGCGAGAAATCAAAGATGTTCTGCTTTTTCGGAATGTGCGTCGGATCTCGGGGAATCTGAAAGGATGATGAATTTTTATTTTAAAAAAATATTATATATATATACAGTGGAACCTCTCATAATGAGTAATTCGCATAACGAGTAAAACAGATTGTGAAATAATTGCTCCCTTAACGAGCGACATTTCGTTTTGGAAAGATCACTTTCACATCGTTACTTGCCTCAAGATGATTGACAAGGCGTGGGAAGGGATTAACCAAGAGGACCCTCACTTCTGCTTGGAAAAAGCTTTAGCCAGAGAGCGTTGTAGAATGTGATTTTGAGAGGTTTCAAACAGTACCTGTGGAGTCTACAGTCAACGAGGTTGTGACTTTGGCCAATATCATGGGACTGGAGATAGAAAATAACAATATTGATGAGCTTGTGGAAGAGTACAGTCAAGAGCTGACCTCCGAAGAGCTTATGGAGTCGCATTGTTTTTCACAGCAAGAAGTTATGGAGGAGAGTTTTTTAGTGGAGGAGGAGGAAGTAGCAGAGCAATAATCTTCTGGCGCAATAAGAGAAATGCTGAAAGCATGGGAAACTGTTGCATCGTACATTGAGAAGCATCACTCTAATAAGGAGGTGGCTATGCGTTTTACAAATTTATTCAATAATAATGCTGTCACATTTTCACCAAATTTAGAAGCGTCGGCAAAAACAAATGTCTTTAGACAGCTTTCTAGTAAAAAAATAATTATTTATTTGTCATAAACAATAAGCTAGCCGGTTTTTATATTGTTTTTTGCAAATCTAAAAAGCATTCCACGTTGTTACGCTCCTTAACAATTTATAAGTATATAATTTTACTTAAATACACGTTAAATTTGTTAAAAAATGTATTTTACATTGTTTTAAATAGGAAAAATTGTTTCGCTTAACGAGTGTTTCGCATAACGAGGAAGATTCTGTAACGAATTAAAGTCGTTATGAGAGGTTCCACTGTATATATGTATATATATATCATTTGATAACTTTTTCAAATCAAATCAAATACGATCAAAAGTAATCACAAATCAAATCTAAATCTATTATTTATAGTAATCAAGTTATTTTAACGAAATCGGTTAACTATCGCTCTTATAAATGGAAGATAAAACAGAGCACTGTTATCTCGTCCGGTCCTAGGTGTCGTTAAAAGTAAAGGCTTGAAAAGTTTAGTCAAGGAAATATGGTATTTCGTTTCATAATAGTACTACAACTAACCTTAAGGTCAGGACGGTACGTGCTGACGCTGTCCAGCAGGAATTCGTTGCTCTCCAAGCACTTCCGCTTGAAACTGATGCACCGATTCAGCAGGCACCGGCAGTATCCGCAGAGCCAGCCAGGCAGCGTGTGAAGATCGGACATCTGTTGAATCAAATATCAATCAAAACCCAGGAGCGGTAAATAGAAAAATATAACTTAAAGTATCGCTTTTAAAGATTTCGGCCTTCTGTAATCCTCAATTGCACTGTTAACTGTTCAATTCTTTAACCAATTAAATGCCAGTGTGAAATATTCAATTTAGTCCTGTACGCCAGCGGTTTTAGAACCATTTGAAATTGTATGAAAAATGTTGTCTCAACACATAATAGATATTTATTTTAGTCAATATTCCGTATACAGAATTTAAAAAATCGTCATTCACTATCGATTGTTAATTCAGGGTTGTCACAATGTATATATTTATTTTTAGGGTGTTCACTGTCAATACTTGGTGGAAAGGCATTATATTAATAAAAACACAATATTCCTTTGTACTTCATTCCACTTTATTTAATAGGCCAGGACCGGTTTCACTCATTGCGAGCATTGTCAACATTGTCAGTTGATGAACAGTTTCAAAAAGTCCATTAAAAAAAAAAGAAATTCAAAAAATCGCATGTGCTTTTTGGTGGCCGTTTCTGTCCCCGCGGCTGATGACTTACTGAAGTCTGTACCCTTCTTAACCAAATATGAGCAAAAGCAACGATATTCAGGTAGAAAAATGATAAATAGTGGGATCAATAGACAACGGTGTTTACTGTGACAACATGGTCACGCTCGTCCTTGGAGAGTTAATACAGTCGGACATGGTTATTATGAGGAAGACGGGACCGACTGAATTTTCTCGTTATAATCATTACTCGTTATATCAGAGAATAGTTATTTTTACTTGCTTACAATACAAAAATACACAATTAGAATTTATTTACAGACATATTACATTTTTCTATCAATCCACTTTTGTTATAAAATTAAAAATTGATGCTAGTTTCATAAGTCTTTGATTTCCCGTCAAAGCACTCAATCCATTAAAAGACACTTGGGTTGTCTCAGTGCTCCGTGCTAAAAATTCGACTAGCACGTCCAATATATCATGAGCTCTGGAGATCGCCGTTACTGGTTTAGATTTCTCAATTTGACATTCAACGACCACATCATCATCGTTACTGTTATCATCTTTGTTGAGCACAGCTTCCACAATATCACTTACTATAGGAAGGTTAACAAGTCCTCGTTAATCGAGTCCTCGTGTCAAAAATGTTGTTTTTAAACGAATGTTTCTTCATTACATCCGAGATCTCGACTATTTCCGTGATCGTAATAACCGATTTCGACTGTATGTGTTAACAAATCGGTAGCCAGATAAGTTAAGTCAACAATTCTTGTAAATTGCTAAATATTATCGAGAAAATTCGGCGCCATGTTTTAAATTCGTCCTATAGTTTGTTCTAAGAAGTTATGTTGACTTTTTCTATACAAATATTATGTTTGTATTTCATTTAAATTATCGGTTTCTTTATAGATAATTTTAGATAATTAGACAATTTCCTGTTCATAATTAAATTTACTACAAAGCTGCATTTTTATTAGTGTCATTTAATTAATTTTCAGGAAGAAAATTATTAAAAATATACACGTCATTAACTCTCGCGGCTCGGAGACTAGAAAAATACTTCTCTGCCGATGGGGGTCGTTTAGGGACCCCAGTGGTTTCTTCATTATTGGCCTTATTCTTATGAATTTCAAAAAAAAAATAGTCTAAGGGCTTTAAAATATCTCTCTGCATCATTCCTCATACATTTTTTTATAAAAATCTGTGGTTTTTTAATAAACAATCATATTTTAAGTTGCGCGTAAAAAAGACGTCATTCCAGTACGAATATGTATTTGCAACTGATGCGTTCAGCCTAGTTATCTTACGAACAATCGCTGTGCATTATCGCATTATCGCGTATTTATATAAACTACAAAAGGTCCAAAAAACTATGATATAAGAATACCTTAATTATAAACATTGTATCACCCATATTAAAATGGATATTTAAGAAAATGTGGTTATTGGGGTCGCATTTCTTGAGCTTAGAACCGGAAAAGTTAAAAGGGTTAAAATCTTGAAGTAAAAGATCTTTGGAAGATTGCTGAACATGGAAAAAGTGACGCAGAAGTAATTTAAATGTCATTCAATGTAGCAAACATAATGCTGTTGTCAATTCGTGAAAATATTTGTATTAAATAATTGTAAAACATAAATACGGAACGTATAACAAAATATACGATTTATAGTAAAATTTAAGTTAAAGTGATGTTTTGATATGATCCATTGGTGAATGAAATCATATTATTTGATTATTTCGTCATTTGTACACATTCGAAGGTGTATAAACGTAAATATTGACAATTTTATCGAAAAATTTCGTATGACGTACCAGTATGTTTGTGACAGTGGAAAATTGTATTTTTAGGTCGTTATTTTCGAGGCTTTGCATGTTTTCGTGTGAGGATAGGCAGCAGCGACATATCGACGCCTTCCGCGTGACCTTTTCGTCCATTTTTTAGTTATATTTTCGTGTTTTTAGGCGTGTAAACAATAGCCTGCCATTACTCTTTTTAATGACAGGAGACGCTTCGATCGGTGATGCCATGAGTGAAAAATATATTTTATTGACAATTAAATTAATCATTACTTGAAACAAATATTTTTTTGACAATTCTCATTCACCGACCACTCTGTGATTTATCCTGAATAATTTAAAAAACTTGACATTATAGTGTTTTGTTATTTTTTTATCCGGTGATTTATTAGGATCTAGATTAGTGAAGGGGAACCAGCGGCATAATGTGGCCTTTTCACTTGATCAAAAAACTATATATCGAAAAAAAGCGTAATCAACCCATTATATGTTTGACAGTCGAAAAAAAGGAGTGGGGTGTCAAAAATTTCTTTACTGCGGCCTTATGTTGAATCAGATAAATGAATGTGGCATTTATAAATGAAAAGGATCTCCACCCCTGCCCTAAAATATCTCCCATCTGTTTTATCCTAAAAAAACAGGCCGTGCTGGCAAAGAAATAGCTAGCCACTATTCCTCGACTAAGGACTGTGACCTTTAGAAATGAAAAGGTTCCCCACCCCTGATTTAGATATTAATGAATATTGTCACGTAATAGCTGTTATTAAAGCGTCCATGTTTTCTGGCGTTATTATCGATTATCAAATGCCAAAGATTAAAAAAAAATGTCTAATTAATTATGTTCCTCGTTTGTGAAAAATTATCAACAAACGAAATGGGTCATTTGCTAATTAATTTTCACCTACAAAAAATAAAAAGTCAAAGTATCCCTTACAAATTTTAACCTTTATTTTTTGGTAAAATATGTAAGCAAAAGAACGCAGTACGAAATTCAAATATCCATTCTATACAAGTAAACTTCAAATGCTTGGAAAAATTGACTGACAATGAGCTGTTCCAATTTACCAACTGCTTTTAGTAATTACCTAGCAGGCCGGCTATAATTTGCATCTATTAATTTAATTAGTTATTGATAAAATAGCTCGTCGTTGGCCTGTTGAGCACGAAAAATTTACGAGATATCTCGTCTGTGGCAACCATCTAGTTAATGAAAATCCCAAATAGCACTGGCGGTTCGTAACCTAAAATCCTGGGTGGGATAGAAAGATGTTTAGCATTGTATACTATTTACGAAATTGTGCATGTTTTCACTTCACCTTATACATTAATCTACAAGCAAATTAACAAATACTACGACACTACTGCAAAGCATAAATTATTAAGAAATAATAGAATAGTAAAAACTGGACCTCAAATTCGTGTCCTTCAAAGTGAACTAACATGGACAAAAAGCAGTACACTGTTATCAACTGGCATACAGTACAACTAGATTGGTATTTCTGTTTTTATTTGTGGGCTAGTTTGAAGAAGCCTGCTGACGTATGACTGCAGGTTGTGTTGCGAGGCGCAGTCGTGTACGATTAGATGACATCAGCCATCTAAAGTTTTTTTTCTACACATTGTGGGTGAAAAATGCAGGTCGGGCTAAGCCCACCTAGCCCAGTACGTAGAACCGTCACTGCCAAATACTTACCGGGACGTAACTTAAATACGTCAGCTTTGTAGTCGTTTCGCTCCATCTTTTCAAACTGCAAAAACCTTATAATTCAAGAACCAACTTTAAGTCTGCAAGAATCTAGTAAAGACAGTGTTTTGATCCTTATAGTCGTTTTCCCCTTCTCGTTACAGCGGAAAATTTCAGATTCCAAGTGCAATGGAAAATTTGAATCGTTCAAATTATGTACATTCAAACCTGAAGATGCCGAAAGGCGAAACGCGGGTCGTTAGTAACAAAATCTGTGCGAATGTACATAATTTGATTCAAATTTAATATTGAAATTCCACCAAACACCTTCAGTCGAAATCTTAAATTATAGCAATGGAAACCTTAAATTATAGCTTTCAGGTTTAAGGTTGCGAAAGCTATCCGGGTTTCTAAGGGTTGACCTTTTTGGAAGTGAATAGTCTCTTTTTATCCATGTCCGCTCCCAATGTGGAATATATGGCCTCCTAATGGAGGTATGAAATGTTTGTTACTTAATTGCTCAACCTCTATTTTCCATAGAGAGTGGTAGGAATAGAAGGATAAGGCTAGGACAGGACTGGTGGTTATCTAATCGCTCTCTCTACTACCAGGTGTCGTTCAATGGCGACCTGGTTTTAGACAACGAAACTTCAGTTGCTTCAATGCATAATGTGAAAAAGAATGCTGTTTTATCCGATCCGTTGGATATTTACAATGGCCTCAGGGGGAATTGCGGCGAAGAGGGTGTATTCTGAATAGCGGCAATGATTTCTGCCAAGAGAACTACCAGGTTTCGTTCAACGGCGACCTG
Organism: Himalopsyche anomala; assembly: GCA_031772345.1. NCBI lineage: Eukaryota > Metazoa > Arthropoda > Insecta > Trichoptera > Rhyacophilidae > Himalopsyche > Himalopsyche anomala. Next base: position 6,957,942 of record CM062843.1, read on the forward strand.
GTTTTAGACAACGAAACCACGGTTGCTTCAATGCAGAATTGCAGGAATGTGAAACAGAATGCTGTTTTATCCGATCCGATGAATATTTTCGATGACCTCAGGAGGAATTGCGGCGAAGAGGGTGTCGCCTTGCCGAAAAATTCATCCACGTAAGTAATAGTATGTTTTTTTTATTATTATATCCACTCACAATGTGGAGCATATGGCCTCCAAATGAAGGTATCTCAACAGAAGTTTTTCAACGAGAAATGTTTGTTACTTAATTGCTCAACCTCTTTTTTCCATAAAGTGGTAAGGATAGAAGGATAAGGCTAGGACAGGACTAGTGGTTAACAAATCGCTACGCCCAACTATTAAAGGATTGGAAAGGGTGGGAGGGAAATTAACACATCACAAACACCCATACCTTCGAACAGAAATAAAAAAAATGATAAATTTTAATAAAATTTCAATATATTTTACAAACAATATAAATACATAGCCTTTGGTTTAACACATAGTTAACTAAATTTACACCTAAACGCTTTCACACACGTCCTAGAAGCGCGCAGACTTAGCAAGGTAAAGATCGCGAGCTCTTTAAACCGGTTGCCATCGCTCGTAATGTGTTCCTCCAGCTGCCCGAAGCCTTCAACTCTCTCGCTACTGGTCCACGGGGAACAGATCAATTATAACAACAGTGAATATAGGCGCAATGCATTACAGAATAGCCCCACCGAAAATTATAAACATGAATGGATCGTCAGAGGAGAAATATTACATTAGCGGTGACCTGGATATGAATTATACACATTTATAGAAATTGATTTATTCATATATATTAACACGCAATTGGAGGGCGGAGTCGTTGTGTCATTTTTTGCCGATTTTGACTGTTTTTTCTGAAATCAAAAAGAAGAAAAATTATAATTTTAATTTGTTCAAATTTAATAACATTTGTGACTTACAACCTGAGAACTGGGCGTTAGTTAAAACTTCAGATTGGTAGTATAGAAAAAAAGAATTAAGATTTTTATTTTTAACCCTTCATGCTTGTTGGATGTTCTTGTTCTGACATCCATTTATAATAGTTGGGAAAAATAGTAGAATTTGCAAACGTTTAGTTTTTTTTAAAAGCAAACCCTCATTTAAGGAAATTTCCTATAACGTATGCGGCCATCCCCTTTATAACAAAGTTTTTTTACAAAATGCAAAATTTTCTAAAATTTTAATTTTTACAAATATATTATATATGCTCATTGAAAGAATATTTGTAAGTAGGTGTTACATAGAATTGAATGAACCTAACCTTCAATTTTGTACGAGTGCCTAGTCCCCTATAAGGTAGTATTCCTATAGCGTAATCCCAATCTCTACACTATAGGGGGGCCAACTGTATTATTTAAGATATTCGATACTATGGACAGAGTGTTTTAGTGTTTCAATAAAGCGCCAATAAATCTTCAATAACGTTCAGGGTTGTCACACGGTATACATATTTTGAAAAATATAATATATTGATTTATTTGACAACCCTGGAGCTGTTAATAAAATTCACCTATAATTTTTTTTTACAAGACATTCTGAAAAATACCGTTTACAAATATCGGTTGGTAGCCCTCGCAACATCTGTTGAATTTATTTAAAAAATAATATTAATAAACTAAGATAATTTTTAATATTAAGCCGTTATTGGGTTCATTAATAAATGCCATTAGCACAAAAAAAAATATTGTAGATATTGATTTTCCACGAAAAAACATCTCGACGTACCGGCGAGTCGCTGGTGTATGGAGTCGATAAGCGTTTGACGCACCAGTGAGTCGTTGGCGCGCTAAGGGTTAAAAATTATTTCCCCGGATCGAAACCAGAATTTCTTTACAAGACAAATAGTGGATTATGTATATCGACTGTGGAAAGGATAAAGGACGTAACCCTCAATTTTCCAAAACAGTTTTTTTTCGATAATCACAATGTATCAAACGTGTATACGTTCTATCAAAAGGATGCAAGCTGCAAATGCCGAATTAGTATCTAAATTTAGTTTTTAAGTTTGAAAAAGATGACCTTGTAATAAATTAAAACCAAGAAAAAACACTGAAATAAAGGTTTTTCCGAGACAATTTCATTAATTAATGTTAGGTTATGTCAATTAAACACCAGTTTAGAAGTATCCGTGCACTTGAAGGTTGTGAATAATTCATAATTTGCATATGTCACAAAATCATCAAAACACATTTATAGCGCCTCCTGTAAAATTTGATATGTGTAGATTACGTTCTTTTTCCTTTCCACGGTCGATATGTATTCATCAAATGCACAAATATGTGTAAAATGCAACGGTAAGGTTAAAAAGTAATTGTTTACCGTAGTGTTCTTTGAAATGGGTTCTGAGGTGGAAGTTTCTGTGGCCGGTGGTTCGGAACGTGGTCTGGCAAACTGGGCACGCGTGGGGCTTCGTTCCGGTATGGAGCTTCATGTGCGTAGCCAGGGCGCCGGCGGCCGTCATCCTCTTACCGCACACCTGCAGAAGAGAAGTATAAACATAAAAAATGACAGTAGGCAAACCCTCACAAAGGGTTAATTTCCTAGAAACCTTCAGAGCACAGTAAAAAAATGATTATTAACCCTTCAGAGACGAGTGGTTATTTTCAATAGCCTTATTGAATTTACAGGTAACTTTCAAAAATATTTTTTAAAGAATCATAAAGCGGCATGACCATATCGACTGTGGAAAGGAAAAAGGACGTAACCCTCAGCTTTTTTTCGATAATCACAATGTATCAAACTTGATACACGTTCTATCAAAAGGATCAAAAGGAAAAACACGTTTTATGCGCCTTCTGTAAAATTTTACATGTGTGGGTTACGTCCTTTTTCCTTTCCAAAGTCGATATGGTCACACCAAAATTAAGGGTTGAAATATAGCTAATTGAGACGTATTAAAAAATATTTACAATTAGACCTCTTTATACCATAGTTTCTCAACCGAGGGCCACAGATAAAAATAAAATTTTAGAGGAGCCACAAAACAATTTTGGAAGGCCACAGGTAAATCCCTAAACACCCAAGTTCTTACAATCGGGCAACGTCAAAAAATCCGAGAGAAGGGTAAGAAAAAAAGGTCCCACAGAAATTTGAATTACTCGAGGAGCTAAAAGAAAAAAAAAGGTGTCACGTCTTTTCATTTTGAAAAATCCGGTTTCTCACTTTTCTCATCGATCCAGACATCCCAAAATAGTAATAATAAATTAAGAGTACCGACCTGACAACTGAAGTGCTTCCTCTGCGACTTGGCCACGTGCACAGCCTGGTGCATCTTCAGCGAGGACTTGACGGAGAAGCACCTGCCGCACTGCGAGCACGAGTAGGGTTTCTCTTTCGTGTGCGTCCGTATGTGACGAGTGAGGTCCGAGGGCCTGGAGAAGCTGGCCGGGCACTCGGTGCACTTGTTGGCAAGACTCGGGTTGTAGCAGGCGGTTTTTTTCAAAAGACTCAGCTGAAACAGACAACGGAACGTTTGACAATTCAAAATTACGAGATCCACTTTTTCCTGAACAGAGAAAAACATACTTTTCTTTTAATACTATGCTTTGACCCAGTCTTATGACACAGCGGTTTGCATTGTGGGCTTCCGAGCCGGATCTCACGGGTTCGAGTACCAATACGAACAGCATTTTTTTGATAGATTTACGGGTGTTTGTGATGTGTAAAAAATTCCCTCCCACCCTTTCCGATCCTTCAATAGCGGGATGCAGTGAGAGTGATTAGCCAACTTCTAGTCCTGTCCTAGCACCATCCTTTCTATCCCTACTTTCTTCGAAAGAAGGAGAGATTGAGCAACTGAGTAAGAAAGCAGTTCTCGGAGAAAAAAAAATGTTGAGATACTTTCATTCAGAGACCATTTGCTGCACATTGGGAGCGGATATGGATTTAAAAAAGGGGGAACCGTTATACGGAGGGGCTGCCGCATACACTATAGGAAAATTCTCTACAGAGGGGAATGCTAGATAAAAATAGCGACAGATAAAAGATAATAACCAAATTGTTAATGGATTAGTGTTTTTTTTTGCCGAGCTCACCTTGCAAGCCTCCAAGCCGTCCAGCAATACTTTGGTCTCTTTTTTCGTTTTGAAGAACTTCTTCGGCAGAGGTATATTGACGTCCATATCTGCTGCTGAATTCGTACCAGTGTCGGCCGGCCTGCAACGAAGAATTTAAAATTTAAATAAAAAAAAATATCGACATTGACTAGTGCAGTGATGTCTAACTGAAATCGTTCCGTGTGCCGAATAAAGTACAGTCAACCCTTCTATAGCGTCAACTTCCAAAATCTTTTGCGCCGGTCTTTTCGTATAGCGTACATTTTACATAATTCTGTGAATCACTGCCGCGGCACAATCGAATAACATTCAAGGGATGTTCATCACAATACAGTAAAATAATATTTTAACTGAGTAACAATCAGTTCTCGTATAAAAACTTCTGTTCAGATACCTCCATTGGAAGGCCATACGCTCCACATTGGGAGCGGAGATAATAATAAAAAAAAGCATACAATTACTTACGTGGATAGATTTTTCGGCAAGGCCATGCCCTCTTCGCTCCAACTGCCCGCGAGGCCATCGAAAATATCCGACGGGTCGGATAAAACAGCATTCTGTTTCACATTCCTGCAATTTCGCATTGAAGCAACCGATGTTTCGTTGTCTAAAACCAGATCGCCGTTGAACGAAACCTGGTAGTTCTTTTGGCAGAAATCATTGCCGCTATTCAGAATACTGCCGTTCTGTAAACCATTGAAGATTTTTCCGTTTTTACAGTTTGCAGCTTTGTTAACCGGTGCCATCTGTGTGTTTACATGTTCATTAAAACTAGCAAACTTACTCTGGTTTGTTTCCACGCTAAATTCGTTATTCTCCACCAGACTATTTATAATATTCATACCTTGTTTTATTATTAAATTATCGTTTGAATTAAGAACGGCGTCCGTATTCAGTAAAGCCACCTGTCCGCTCGGTAGATTAATATAATACTGAAAGTGCTCTACGGTATTGTCGACCATTTTGTTTGCATCAACGTCAATATTGCGTATACCAGTATTCAAAACGACAGTGTTAAATTGTTCCGGAGATATACTGTTTTGAAGACTAAATTCATTCGGAGTTAGCTGGTTTTGTAAACTCATTTGTAGCACTTGCGAATTGAAATCTGCGTCAGTCGGCTGCGTATCCTGAGGGTTTAATGCGTTTTCTAATATGTCCGGACATAGTCCGTTTTGTATTTCTGTCATGTTGTTTAAACTGTCGTTTTTCCCGTCAAAAATCATATCAGCGTCTAAGGGATTCGGTAGGTTATTATCAGGAATTGATAAGAATTCGGATTTATGACTGTTTGTCGGTCCAACTGTGTCATAAAGCGCAGAATTGTCAGTTATATCCAAGTCGTCCGGAGTTAGGACACTTTGTAAGGCGCTTATGGTGTTATGTTGGTTTATTTTCGAATTCAAGGCGTTGTTCATTTTAATATTTTTCATGTCTCTGATTGGCTGCTGAACTAGGACATCTTCTCCGTCTGTAACATACAAAAATTAACGTGAGTCGAAAACTAAAACACCAGGACCGGTTTCGCTCAACACGAGCATTATCATGGACGAAACTGGCTTCCATGCCGGACTTCAAGGGTTTGAGTCCCAGTACGAACAGCATTTTTTCAATGTGTCGAATTCTGCTCAAAGGCATGGATGTCTAAAAATTCCCTCCCACTCTTCCGATCCTAAGATAATGGGGCGCGATTAGCTTACCGCTAGTCCTGTCCTGACCCTTTCCTTTCTACCCTTACTACCCTCTTCGAAAAAAAACAGAAGTAAAACAACTGGGTGACAAGCAGTTCTCGTAGAAAAATTCTGTTGAGATACCTCCAATAGGAGGCCATATGCTGCAAATTGGGAGCAGACATGGATAAAAAAAATAGACATATCAATTGTCCAGTTCATTAGTCAGACAACTTCTAAAAATCGAAGTTGAAGTTAAATTTTTAACTCTATCTGGTTCAACAATCAGATAATTAAAAAAGATAATGACAATAATTTTGGTATTGTCTGGGTCATTATACGAATATTTCATAATGCCTTACTACTGAACCTGACCTAAGTACCTAATCCGTAAGCACCTATGTATAAATCACATTGCGAGCAATCGAATACTCGGCAGTCGGTATTTGTAAGGGGTGAAACTGTAAAAAATTATACCTAGTATATTCCCCATGTCGAGACTCATGCTGTGGCCGTCCAAGACGTTCTCCTGGAGTCCACTGAACTGGCTGGTGTCCAAGCCCAACAGGCTCCCGTCGATGACGCTGTCAGCGATGTTGCCGCTGCCCTCGATCGCCGGATCGCTGACGTAGCTACTCACGCCGATAACTGGATGAACGATACTGTTTCCGCCGATAACCGGATTGACGACGCGAGTGGCGCCAATAACAGGACCGGGGACGTTTTGATTTGGGATCGTTGGCGCATTATCGACGTTCTTCACCGGTGTGCTTTCAGCGTGAGATGGCAATGTAATATCCGAGCTTGACGTGTCGATCAGCGGCATCGAGAAAAAAACACCGTTCATGTTGACTGCATTGTCATCGGCGATGGGTATACAGGGCGTGTCAGCTTCGGGCGGTTGCTTCTTTTTGTTCAACGTGGTCTTCTTCGGCGGAGGCGATTTGACGATCTTTATCTTTGGTACGATGACCTTTTTGGTCCTGAAACGGTTTAGAAGTAAATTAAACGCTTTGTCGATTGAAAATAATATTGATTTTTAATTTTTAACATATTATAGGCGGGAAACGTAAAAATACGTTTATCGAGTACTGTCGGTTTTGTTGGTATATTGACTCATAATTTAATGGTTTCTTCAAAATAACTGCCACGACAAGTGACCCTTTTCGACAGTAAGCAATAAACCTCATAATTTATTATGCCCTGAATGTTCGCTCACACACAGTTTTTTTTTAAAAAGGTGACGCATGTTTCTCGAATATTTAGGGCATCAGATTTCACACTTCCAGAGATTTTAAATTTGTAGGAATGAGGATTTTATACTATAATTATTTACATAATTGCATGGTATGGATTAATGTTATTTTTTATACAGAATATTTTGAATATTTCATATTGATAACAAGTGGAGTGCTATCTACTAAATTAACAACAGGTTTTTATATTCAGCTTAGAAAAGTAGTGAAATTATGATGCATTCAAAATGTTTTCATTTTACTTTTAATGATTAAATGTCACATATGATTTCTTTGAAAATTTCAGCCGAAAATATTGTTTGGTTTAGAAGTTGTGTTGATTTTAAGAATGTAATATATTTTTGAGCTAATCACTAAAAAAACGCCCGCTTATAAAGTGTTAAGATTGGATAGATATTACCCGGGAAGAAGTGCATCATCACAGAAACTTCAAACAAACAACTCACCTGACTTTGTGGCCGTTCTTCAGGTGTAGCGCTAGACTTGCAGAGAGAAGAAACCTTCGGTTGCATATTTCACACTGTTGGAAATTCAGATACAAATCCAAGTTAGTTTGAATTGCTTGATGAAAAATAAAATACAGTGGAACCTCTCATAACGAGTTTAATTCGTTCCAGAATCTTACTCGTTATGTGAAACAATTTTTCAATTAAACGTGACGGCATTATCATTGAATAAATTTGTAAAACGCATAGCCACCTCCTTATTAGGGTGATGCTTCTCAATGTACGATGCAACAGTTTCACATGCTTTTAGCTTTTCTCTTAATGCACCAAAAGATTGTTGCTCTGCTACCTCCTCCTCCTCCACTAACAAACACTCCTCCATAACTTCTTGCTGTGAAAAACAATGCAACTACATAAGCTTTTCGGCAGTCAGCTCTTGACTGTACTCTTTCACAAGCTCATCAATATTGTTGTTATCCATCTCCAGTCCTATGATATTGGTCAGAGATACAACCTCGTTGTAAAACAAACCCCTCAAAATCACATTCGACAACGCTCCTTGGCAAAGCTTCTTCCAAGCTGAAGTGAGGGTTCTCTTGGTAACCCCTTCCCACGGTTTTCCAATCATCCTGAGGCAAGCAACGATGTGAAAGTGATCTTTCTTAAACTCTGCATCACTCGTTATGTGAAATGTCGCTCGTTAAGAGAGCATTATTTTCAGAATCTGTTTTGCTCGTTATGTGAATTACTCGTTATGAGAGGTTCCACTGTATATTACAAACAGGACCGTGGAATTGGACCGTTTTTACCGGAGTCAAGAGTCAACAAATAACCTAACGACTCCGACTCTATGAAGTTGTAATCCGTAAGTGCATACAGTATCAGTAGGCCAAAGATATTAGAAAATTAACCTATTATTCGTATTAAATATATCAACCAGTAAGGGTTATTAGGTAAAGATCTATGAGAAAATTATTAATCACCGCTCAAAGGGTTAACATTTCTAAACTTACCAAGTATTTCTTCTCCGAGGTATGTATAGCCATGTGCCGAATCAGATCGGAGGGTTCTTTGAAGCGGTACCTGCACGTCGGACAGAAGAACGCTGATTTCCCGTCGCTGTCTTTCATCGTCGGCACTGCGTAGATCTTCGGCTTGCTGGTTAGGCTGTCTCCGGTGCCCAGCGACGCCCTGTACACCGTCGAGACGGACGCGCACGGCTGTGTGATTGAGAATTGTCAATGTGTTAGAACCAAATCGAACGCAATTATTTTTACCTAACACAACATTGTTAAATTTTAAGTGAAACTACATTTTTAGTAGTGTAAATATGCTTTCGCTAATTCTTTAGGTAGTGAAAATATATAGTACGATAGATTTACAATTTGATTGCTAAGTATCGCGGAAATTAAATTTGACTAGTAAATGTACACTAACTTAAGTCTCGACATAAAATTGTCGACGCCGGCATAATTCTCGCCTACCATGACCATATCGACTGTGGAAAGGAAAAAGGACGTAACCCGCACATATCAAATTTTACAGGAGGCGCTAAAAACGTGTTGTGATGATTTTGTGACATATGCAAATTATGAATTATACACAACCTTCAAGTGCACGGAGACTTCTAAACTGGTGTTTAATTGACATAATCTAATATTAATTCAAGAAGTTGTCGAGCAAAAACCTTTATTTCAGTCTTTTTTCTTGGTTTTAATTTTTTAGAAGGTCATCTTTTTCAAACTTAAAAGCTAAATTTAGATACTAATTCGGCATTTGCAGCTTGCATCCTTTTGATAGAACGTGTATCAAGTTTGATACATTGTGATTATCGAAAAAAAACCTGTTTTGAAAAAACTGTGGGTTACGTCCTTTTTCCTTTCCACAGTCGATATGTATATACAATTATCTTATTTTGTTTTATTAAAAATAGGAAAGATTTTGAAAGTGACTAATTGTATTGCCTACCGATTCAGAAATGTACAACGGTTCTCAAAGTATAAAGATTCTCAAACTTTATTTATTTCGAATGAATAAAGTCTCGGCTCTTTTATTAAAATGTCCTGGGAATCTATCCTTGGGTTTCCTTGACGGAGTTCAAGTAAAAGTAGCAAAGTAAAACCCGTCTTGCTGGTCTCACCATCCCTCTACGAGGGGACGATAAGCGCAAAGCCGTTAGTCAAATAATAGCAGAGGTCCTCACCTCTGGCTGCGTTATTCCACTGCTCGATAAAGCCGTCTGGAGCAGGTCGTGTTTATTCCCTCGCGATTGGTCGCTCAGGGAAGCAAGGCCCTCCATGACGTCTGCGATCGTGCTGTTCATTATCTGGTCCTCGGTCAGGTTCTGACAAAGGCAAGACAACGTTAATATAAAGAAACAACGTCTAGACTCCTAATGGCGAGTCCAACATCTAATTTTTGAAAGTTCACTAGGTCCAGCAAAAAACAACGCAATTCCTGTATTTCTTTATCAATGTCCGCTCCCAATGTGGAGCAAATGGCCTACTAATGGAGGTATATCAACAGAATTTTTTCTAAGAAAGGTGAGTTTTTCTCTCTATAGGAAATACATATTGGTTAAGTGCACTAACTTTATACTCAATGTGAATTAATATATAAATCGAACAATGTAAAACCGCTAACTACCTGATGATTTCGTATGATGTGTATATTGAGGCATCTGGAATTTTTAAACATGCACGAGCAGTGCGGGCACTGCAAGATGTCGACGGCGTCGACTTTGACGGTGTGAACGCGCAACATGTGCGTGCGGCAGTTGCCTGTGAAATAATCGAATCATTAGGGCAGTGGTTCATAACCTTTTCGAAATCACGTTGCACTTTTTGCCATAAGAAAAAATGGCGGTGCAGCAAAAACAATGAAAAATATGCGGAGGTAAACTTAAAAACAGATTTCACAAATATACAACAAAAAATAGTTAAAGATTTACGTATCGACTGTGGAAAAGAAAAAGGACGTAACCCATACAATGTCAAATTTTACAGGAGGCGCAAAAAACGTGTTTTGACGATTTTGGGCCATATGCAAATTATGAATAATACACAACCTTGAAGTGCACGGAGACTTCTAAACTGGTGTTTAATTGACATAATCTAATATTAATCAAATAAATTGTCTAGGAAAAACCTTTATTTCAGTCATTTTTATTGTTTTTAATTTTTTACAAGGTCATCTTTTTCAAACTTAAAAGCTAAATTTAGATACTAATTCGGCATTTGCAGCTTGCATCCTTTTGATAGAACGTGTATCAAGTTTGATACATTGTGATTATCAAAAAAAACTGTTTGGGTTACGTCCTTTTTCCTTTCCACAGTCGATATGTATAGTATATGGGCCCTCGAGAGGTGAAGTAAGCCAACTAGTAAAATAGTAAAACTTTTTTCTTGGACTATTAAGTACAATCACGTCTTTATTTGGTGTTTTGGTGGATTGCATATTTTTATTTTAATAAGAAAACACTATGGCAATGTGTATTAACTGAGGTTACTTCACTTTTACGATACTTTAAGACGCGTAGAATATTACAACACATCACACTGGTGCCTCGCGGCCAATATTTAAGGGTTATCGGTATAAAGAACTACGAAGGGTGCGCAAAACGGTATAGATATCTCACCACGCTGTCTGAAAGTAGCGGAGCAATGCAAACACTTGAAGGGCCTCTTGTCGGTGTGCTTTATCATGTGGAGGACCAGAGAGTTCTTCTGAGTGAAGGACGTGCCGCAGTGTGCGCACTGGAAAAATAAACATTAGATATTATACACCGACACTTGCAGCTGTAGTGCATAGTTTCACAATCTTTTCGGGCCAGAGACCCCCAAATAGCCGTACAAATAAGTTTTTCGAGACGAGAAACTTGAGAAATTGAAAGATTGAGCAAGACGATACGACTATCTGTCGGCCCCGTCGGTCATGCCGACTTGGTTGCATCTAAGGCAAATTATAGGGCATTTAAAGAATTCTCCGCGTCTTTTGGAAAAAGAGTTGAGTTAAATAGATAATACCTAACATTTTCAAATGCATTTATTATTAAATTTTTATTTCTGCACACTGTAGTGCATGCAACCAAGTCTTGAGGAATTTCTTCTCGGGACATTTCTGGCAATATTTTGAACACGACTAACGTTGTTACGCTACGGAATACACCCTATATAAAGAGTGTGAAGCCGTAGCGGGTGGTGGTGGGTACAACGTTGAGTACCCTAGGGAATTTAAAAAAAAAAAAAAAAAATTGAAAGATTCCAAAATGATTTTCAATTTCTGGCCGATTTCAAAAATCCAGGAATTTACATAATTCCCAAAAAATTAAAAGACGCGAGACCGTTTTGTTTTAGCTCTTCCCGGAATTTCAAAATGTTTTGAATCTGGCCAATTTGAAAACTCCAGGAATTTTTCAGAATTCCCAAAAAATTTTTTTAGCACATCTAGGAATTCAAATTACAAAAACCCGGAATTGCCAAAAATGTAAAACTTTTTTTTGACTGGGAGTTTATGGATTTTCCAATGGCTCCCCAAAACTGTGCTGTGGTTCTCCTAAAAAAAAATCTCTGTGGCGTCCTTGGAACATAACGTGGACCCCGGTCGAGAGAGCCGCGGCTTAATTAATAATAAAATTGAATATTTTAATAAAGCGTGTGGCATGCGATATCATTCCGTTGAAAGTCATTTGGGTAGTATCATAGACATACTTACAATGTAAGGTTTTTCTCCGGTGTGACTCCTGCGGTGCCTCTCCAGCTGGCTGGGCTTGTCGAAGACCTTCTTGCAGAACTCGCACGTTTTACGGGAGTCCTATGCATGCAAAACAATTATCAAATTATTCTATTTATCACTTTTGAGGAGTACACTGTCAATATGGCCTCTTATGGAGGTATTTCAACAGGAGTTTTTCTACGAGAACTGTTTGCTACTCAGTCACTCAACCTTTCTTTTTCGAAGAGAGTAGTAGGGATAGAAGGACAAGGCTATGACAGGAATAGTGTTTAACTAATCGCTCTTGATACGCCCAGTTATTGAAGGATCGGAAAGGGTGGGAAGGAGTTTTTAGACATCACAAACACCCATGCTTTCAAACAGAATTCGATAAATCGATTGAAGAAATGCTGTCTATACTGGTATTCGAGCCTGTGAGATTTGGCCTGGAAGCCCACAACACTAACTGCTGCGCCATAGGACCTGACAATACTCGATGGAAATATGGATAATGTTTTCTAAAATGTGTGTTCAATGCTTGCATTCTACCAGCGCGGCTTTACGGTAGTGAATCATGGCACCCAACAAAGAATCAAAAAAACCGTATACTGAGCTTCGAGAACACATGCTTGCGTTGGATAATGGGGGTGAGGCGGTTTGATTTCGTGAGGAATTCGGAGATTAGGTAACGTACAAGACAGCGACCCGTCACATCAGTGGTTATTGAGAGACGTCGAAACCGGCTGGCTCACGTGCTGCGGATGCCTCCGGAAAGTCTAAATCCTGCCGACCGATATGATTTCGGCGCCCTGGACGACTGTCGGCTACTATATGTAGGATGTACTCGGGGGAACTGAGGGATGCTGGCATGTCGAGGGATGAAGCAAAGCAATTGGCGGGAGAATGTGGCGGTCATATGCTCCACATAGGGAGCGAATACGGTCAAAGAAGAAGATGTATTCGTGGTTATTCGAAGTCGTAAAAAAAGCGTTTTTTAAATTGGATTATTAGATATCGACAGTGAAAAGGAAAAAAGGACGTAAACCACACACATCAAATTTTACAGGAGGCGCAAAAAACGTGTTTTGATGATTTTGGGCCATATGCAAATTATGAATTATACACAACCTTGAAGTGCACGGAGACTTCTAAACTGGTGTTTAATTGACATCTTTTTCAAACATAGATGCAAAATTTAGATACTAATTCGGCATTTGCAGCTTGCATCCTTTTGATAGAACGTGCATCATGTTTGATACATTGTGATTATCTGTATGTTACGTCCCTTTTCCTTTCCACAGTCGATATGAAAAAAATACACAAAAGCGTGATATCCAATTTGAATTTATTTAAAATCGAACATGCGTTACGATGAATTTTTTTCTCCACTTACCGGCTCTATTGAAGATGTCTCCTTTGAGATAGTGGGGGCCTTCATCTGGAAGTTGAAAATATCCAACATTTATTAACAATGCATTATTTTGAAGAAGAAAAAAAAGGTGCCGAAACTCACTCTTGTCAAGATTTTTTATCTGATCCTTATGTGGTGCTTATGGGTTCCTAATGCACGTATTTAAACAGTCCTTTTGTAAGAGAACTGATTGTTACTCAATTACTCTAACTATCTTTGTGTCTCCTGAAGTGCAATATATATTTTAAAAAAAGGACTTTTATGAGGGAAATTTCAGAAATTTCTGACACGTCTAAGATTTTATGAAGACTTTTGTTTGTTATAGCTATCCCGGAGGCCATATGCTCCACATGAAGAGCGGGCATGGATATTTGAAAAAAAAAAAAATGGACTTTTATGAGGGACTGGACACAAATCGCTTTCATCGCTAGAAATCTCTCACACGTCTCGGATCTTATGAAGCCTTTTATTTGTTATAAGAGTATTGTGTTGTTGAATTTCTTGTTATTGGAAAAGTTGTGTTTAAAAAACCTAATTTAGTCAAAAATACCATAATACTCGAAGGGTTAAATTGCCAACAGGGGGAAATACTACATGTTAGTAAACGCAATTGAATAAATCAACAATGTACCGGCGCTTCTTCCTCTTTCAAGTGGTTCCGCTGCAGATGGGACCTCAGCACGGCCCTCCTGCTGAACGACGAAGGGCACTTGCAGCCGCTGTCATTTGTCGGAGACATCGGACAGGGCTGCCCCGGCTCCCAGTGTGTTGCGGAGTGGAGGATCAGGTCATTCTATATCGGGAAAAAAGCACAAAATCCGTAAACAAACGACAACATCGCGATTGGTGCTTTGGTGGATTGCACATTTTTATTTGTCGGAGATAACACTATTGCAATGTGTATTGACTTAGGTTAGGTTAGGTACACTTTTACGATACTTTAAGGCGTGTAGAATATTACAACGCAACTAATTTTTATTTTTGTGAAATACCACTTGGTTCACTTCACCTGTAAATGGGCTCAATTTTTATACGCGGGTCACGGAAAAATCCGTTTCGAATCGCATGTGCGTTGTCTATAATATTGGGATCACAAAATTGGACGGGATTGGAGGCCTTGCATGTGCCGGACGAGTGTTCATGAATGGTGTCCTTTGAAAACATTATTGATTGAATTACGACTAAAAATGTAGACGCTATAAATATTTTAGCCAAATGCAATAAAATTTTACGAATTTGCAAAAAATAACCCGCAGATAAATTGTTCGTATCGACTGTGGAAAGGAAAAAGAACGTAACCCACACATAGCAAATTTTACAGGAGGCGCAAAAAATGTGTTTTGATGATTTTGTGCCATATGAAAATTATGAATTATACACAATATTGAAGTGCACGGAGACTTCTAAACTGGTGTTTAATTGACATAATCTAATATTTATTAAAGAAATTGTCTAGGAAAAACCTTTATTTCCGTCTTTTTTCTTGGTTTTAATTTTTTACAAGCTCATCTTTTTTCAAACATAAAAGCTAAATTTAAATACTAATTCGGCATTTGCAGATTGCATCCAACGTGTATCAAGTTTGATACATTGTGATTATCAAAAAAAACTGTGAGTTACGTCCTTTTTCCTTTCCACAGTCGATATGATATTGTACAAACCAAAGAGAGGAATTTCGACGAGCAAGTATCGCACTTGTGTATACTGGGATGGATCTTCCTGATGTGCCTGTCCAGCATCGCGCTGCTCCGACACGTCGTACCGCATTGTTGGCATACAACATTCTATAAAACAAAGAGAAATATATAAGATTCGCCGACAAACAGATCGTCATCAGATAGCTGCAGGGTAATTCTCAATTGTATTAGTCAATTATCCAATTCGGTCGATATTGTTATACAAACCAATGTTTTCTTCGAAGGCAGAACTCCATCTTTCCGAGGCCTGCCCGGTCTTCCAGGTCCGCATTTCTTAACCTTCTTCGGCTCTTCATTATGCACGGTGATTTCGATACCAGCGTCTCTCAAATCGTTCAACACATCAGTTAAATCATCGTTGTTAAAGAAGGGAACGTCATATTCGTTTTTATCTATGTCACGCAGCAACGGATTGGCATTCTCCTCTTGCCAAACAGCATTATCAGGGTCAGTTTTCACCGGCAAAGTTAAATTGTTAATTGCCGATACCGCTGTGTTCACCGGCCTTGTGAAAACGTTTGTTGCTGAGTTCAGTGGGGTTTTTAATGTGTTGACCAAAGACAGTGCTGTGTTAACGTGTTCCGTTTGAGATATGTTCAGCTGTGCGTCTTGGACAATGTGGTGCTCTTGTGGTTGGGCGAACGTCAAAATCATCGGATGTTGAAGATGAGCATAGTTTTCCAACGACATGCATTGGCTGACCAATGGATCCAATGTGTCCTATAAAAATAATAAATCACCGATCAGCAATAGTCTATTTGTAAGAGCTGAATCCTAGCAATCAGACGGTTCCGGGTTCAAATCCCAGTAAAGACAATATCAAAATCGAAGTTTTAGTATTTAAAATTTAAGATTTTGGACATAGATGTTTTTTTTGTATATGAGCATATATTGACTCCTAATAAAGTGTATCTCATCAGAAGAATTTCTACGAGAACTGCTTGTTACTCAGTTGCACAACCTTATGAATGTTGGAATAAAAGGATAGGGCTAGAATAAGACTAGTGGTTACTTAGTGGCCAATAAGGAAACTTTTTTATATATATATATTCATGTCCGCGCACAATGTAGAGCATATAGCTTCTTAATGGAGGTATCTCAACAGGAGTTTTTTTACGAAAACTGTTTGTTAGTAGTCTTATCTTTTTCAGAAAGAGTTGTAAGGTTGGAAGAATAGGGTTAACTAATCTGAATCACATATAAGAGATCTGTAATCAAATTAGTATTTGTTTTTTTTAATTCGGAATACAACAAAACTCTATATTAAATACACACCTGTGTTACATAGATAACATTAGAAATAATATTATCGCTGATAATTTGTATGGGGCCGTTAATAAAAGCCATTTCAGTAGCAGTAAAAACCGTTTTAATTCGAAATTCGAAATTTATATTTGGATACGCGTTCATTTGTTCGCAACATTTATAAAGTGATCTAATATCAATCACTGTATTTTAAAATGATAAAACAATTATATATTGATTTTATTTTATATCAACGTAAACAAAAACAGTTGTAACAATCGCTAAATATCTCCCAGAAGTTTGACGTTTCGTATTGATGTCATCTGTCAGTCGTGTTTACAAATGTTTTCTTCTTCTTTTAATGAATTTTTATGGCTACACACGTAGTAATTTTTTGAGCGGGCGATTTTTGTGGTTACAAAATATATTACATTCTTAAAACCAACACGACTTTTAAGCCAAACAATATTTTCGGCTGAAATTTTCAAAGAAATCATTTGTGACATTTAATCATTTTTAATACATCATAATTTCACTACTTTTCTAAGCTGAATACAAAAACCTGTTATTAATTTAGTAGATAGCACTCCACTTGTTATAAATATGAAATATTCAAAATATTCTGTATAAAAAGTAACATTAATCCATAACATACAATTATATAAATAATTATAGTATAAAATCCTCATTCCAAAATTTACAATCACTGGAAGTGTGAAATCGATGCCGTAAATATTCGAGAAACATGCGTCGCCTTTTTAAAAAAAATACTATGTGTAAACGAACATTCAGGGCATAATAAATTATGAGGTTTATTGCTTATTGTCAAAAAGAGTCACTCTCCGCGACAATTATTTTGAAGAAACCATTAAATTATGAGTCAATATACCAACAAAACCGACAGCACGCGATAAACGTATTTTTACGTTTCCTGACTACAATGTGTTAATAGTAAAATTATGAATATTTTTTCACGTTGCTATAGCCGCATAGTCAACGTTGTTGCTTTGCGATGTTTACGGGTTGGAATCCCAATACAAAATTATCATATTTTTGCTTGAAAGTATGTAAATTTAGAGTTTCTCCCTATTAGATTATTCGACCAAAGTAAACACATTTTTGTTGTTGTTGAGATAAGTTCCAAAATATGTAACAATATAATGGAAGCAGAATATAAACGGACAATACTTTCGATGGATTCGGCGGTAACTTTGTGGAAGTTCATTTTATTTTATATTATAAACGGACAAATACGAAAATGTGAAAAAGTTAATAATCGTTTACTTAACTTAATTCAATAGATGATATATTTTTCTTGCCATTTTAAATCATTAGAAATTCATTTGAAATAGTGGAATTAAGGACTGATTTTTTATTGACAATATAAATATCAACTCTGAACTTCCTGCAGGAAATAAAGTTAAAAAAATATATAAATAAAAACAGAATATAAGTTTTTTAAATTTCTTTATTTAAATAAAAAGTAATACATTAGTATAAAAATAAAATAACAGAGGATAACAAGATAAAAGTACATGTAGAGTATTTATAGGTGCCGTCCACAACTGACAAGTGGCGGATTACCCTATAAGCAAATGAGGCGCGCGTTTGGGGCCTCCGACTCTTAGGGGCCTCAAAATTAGCTTATGTAATATAACCCATATACTTTTAATTTGATTTACGTGGAATTTTCTGTCATTTTTATGTTATCCGTAAAACAGGGCCTCCAAATTTTACTGCGCCTGAGCCTCTCATATGCTCAATCTGCCACCGCAAATGACGTGAGATGGTTTTAGCAATTTAACCAAAAAAAAATATTCAAAAAATGTAATATATTATTCATATTTTAACTGAGATAAAAAAAAAATATTTACGATTCGGCAGCTTATCCGGACTACCTTTATCCCTAATTAATCTGGATAATCGAGTATCTGCTGTATCATCATTACTTTCATTCCAGTTCAACCGTCCACATGCAGATGGCTGTAGTGAGGAAGAAGACGAGAGAAATAGTATCGATAGATTACCGAAAATATATTACAAATCTTGGTCAATTAAAAAGTCCAACTTATACACAATAATTCTGCCAAAGAAGTCCGTACTCGAGTTGAATTTCAGCGTCATCTGCTTGCACATTTTTGTCTCTTTCATCTTGAAATGCTGCTCTGAATTTATGTCTTCGGGGTAAAATGGCTCTGCGGTTTTATTTTCTTTTTCATCCACCATTATGACTTCACATTCTTTCCCAACGAAACCGCCCTGAAAAATAAGGGTTTGTCTTAAACATCACAGAAGTACTGATTGATACTGAAGGAGAAGAATTGGTATGTTTAAAAACATATCGACTGTGGAAAGGAAAAAAGAGGTAACACACAGGTTTTTTTCGATAATCACAATGTATACAACTTAATACACGTTCTATCAAAAGGATGTAAGCTGAAAACGCTGAATTAGTATCTAAATTTAGCTTTTAAGTATGAAAAAGATGACCTTGTAAAAAATTAAAACCAAGAAAATAGACTGAAATAAAGTTTTTTCCTAGACAACTTCTTTAATTAATATTAGAATGTGTCAATTAAACATCAGTTTAGAAGTCTCCGTGCACTTTAAGATTGTGTATAATTCATAATTTGCATGTCCCAAAATCATCAAAACACGTTTTTTTGCGCCTCCTGTAAAATTTGATATGTGTGGGTTACGTCCTTTTTCCTTTCCATAGTCAATATGGTAGTATCTGAATCTGAGTTACGAAATATTGCAGTATTACTACTTTGAAACCAAGGATTGTTGAAAATAAAGTTATTTTTTTACCTTATTTTCAACAATATTTTCCCCCAAAAATGTACATTTCAGTAAAACTGCGATATCCCAAAGCTACACAAATCTAGATGTGCCAGTGTGTTATTAACCACTTGGATCCCAAGCGGACACAGGTGTCCGGAACATATGCAAGCGAACACGGATGTCCAAGACATTTAAAAAAATCAAATACCTAGTGTTCTAATAGAATATAAGCAATATTTTGATGAATATATGTGTAGTGCCATCTATACTGAGTCAATATAGGTTTTTAAAATATCGAATTTGAGCGTATATTAGGCAAAATTATTTTTCTCCAAAACACGCAGTATCTCTGGGACATATTAATGATTTATTTGCGCGGTATTCAAACGCTTAAGGATAAGAATTATACAAGTCAGTCCTGTTTAGGAATTGCAATACCGGATGAAAATATAAATATCATTAGTTAGGGAAAAACTGGGAATAAGCCCGGACGGATAATTGAAAAAAAATGATTAATTTGCCTAGATATACCTAGATGTTACTGGTCTAACTCATAACATCATGACATTCATTATATAACCTCTAATTCATAGTTTCTAAACCTTTTTGGGCTTGTAGGCCCCTTTTGAGTCTCCGTTTTTTTATATAAACATATAAGTTTTTCGAATCAAAGTGAGATGTTGAAGATTCCAAAATAGCTTTCAATTCCTTGAAAATATTGCTCGCTGGCAGATTTTCTCTCAGGAATTTATGGATTTCACCTTTTCTTTAGCTCTTCCAGAATTAGCTTGTGGCCCCAGGGTTGCCAGGCGTCCCTATTTGAGCGGGACTGTCCCGAGTTCAATCGACAAGTCCCGCAATGCAAGTCCCTCTAAAATCCCGACTTAAGAAAATGTGTACATGTATAAAAGTCTTTGAAATAGTGAACCCAGTGGCAACCCTGTGTGGCCTCCTTGGAATATGCTGTGGCCTCCGGTTGAGAAACCATGCTCTAATTAATGAATAGAATCAGTAATAGACGTCGCGCTTTTTAGATAAGTGTAACTGAATGATTAATAAAATATTTTTCCAATTTTTCCGGTTTTTTCCCGCCTCACTTCACTTGTCATAATTAAAATAAATTTATTACAATGTTCATGATTACTTGGAATTGTATTTGAAATGAGGATATCTGCTTTGCTTCGGGAAACTGAACAGCTATCCACTGTGGACAGCTCTGATCGGAGCACCAGCAGGTCTCCACGTTGTTATCAAACATAAATCCTTTTCCATACTGCGACACTTCTTTGTTAAGAACAGAGCTGACCCTGAAATAAAAACAATTGAACAAAAATGGCAGAGCTGAGGAATTGAAATCGTGGTATTTTGAATTGAGTCTGATTCCAAACAACCGAGTGATTCTAAATTCTTTTTTTTAATCAAATTCAGTGCTTTATTTTGAAAAACAAAAAGGTGCCGGAACTCAATTCTTGTCAAGCTTTTTGACCGTTCTCAATGTGGAAGATGTGGCTTCCTAATTGACATATCTCAATAGTGCTATTTTACGAGAACTGATTGTTAGTCAATTTCTCAACCTCCCTTTCTTTAAAGTGTAAGGATAGAAAGATAGGGCTGGTAATGGACTAGTGCAGGGGTGGGGAACCTTTTATTATCTAAAGGCCGCATTCATTTTTCTGATTCGAAATAAGGCCGCAGTAAATATTGACTAGGGAATCTTTGGACGGAAAAATTTTCATGCCGATTTCTAAAGCCCAGAAATTTGCAATATGCCCGGATTATCAGCGTGACTAATGTTCCCTCTAAGCTGCACGCGTGCGCGGCCGCGCAGCAGTTGGGAAGCCTCCGCGCACTCATTCCGTGTTCGCGCACTGCAATGCAGTTGTTCAATTAATATTTGAACGGTCCGGGCAGCCTTTGAAATTTCCGCGCAGCTAACCCTTCGATTTAGAGGGAACGTTGAGTGACACTTTTTTTTTTTAAGTCTTCCAGGAATTTTCAAATTCAAAATCTCAGGAATTTACGAATTTACAAAAATTTACAGATCTGGCCGCACCAGGGTAGCCAAAAGGCCGCAGGTTCCCCACGCCTGGACTAGTAGTTAACTAATTGCTCTCGCTTTACCCTGTTAATTTTAAGATTGGCTGAGTGAGAGGGATAGATTTCACAAATGCCAAAGCCTTCAAATAGAAATCGATCTTGTAGATCTAATCTTGGTTGTGATAATTCTTTTTTTAAATAATAATATTGATTTGAAACATTAAAAATGTTGAGAAAAGGGTGCCGGAACGCCGTTCCACCGCGTTACATGGTAAAAAAAAAGCATTGAATTCAAATTTACGTACAAAAAGTTTTTACATGCATACATTTTTTTTTTTTAATTCATTTCCGCTCCCAATTGTGGAGTATATAGCAGAAGATTTTCTAAACGAACTGTATTGTGACGAAAACAGCAGCATTATCTATGAAATCTATTTAAGGAATTCATAATTCATACTTATTTCGAAAATTTAATGTTTTTAGACGATTTAACTAATTTATGTTTGATTATTTGTCATTTTCTTATTTGTAATTGAATTTTACAATAACTGTGTTGCTATAAGAGGCTGTATGTTAATTTTAAGATAGAAAAAGAGTAGCATATTGTAAAACAAATATAGATAATACTAGGAAAGTTTTAAATGAATTTATATCGAAATAATTTCAAATAACGTCAAAAATTACCTGCACTGGAATTTTTGTCCTTCTAGAACGCTAGTCATTGTGATTAATTCTTATTATTCAATAATACAAGTAATAATTGACTGTTCTTTGACAGATTACATATTTTAGGTTATGTTGTTCAGTCAGATTAATCATCCGGCATGTTATTATGACGTTTCAACATTTATGGCTACTGTCATTATTTTTGTGTATACGAAATTGAATTTAAAGATTTTGAAATTATTCATAAACAAATCATTAGTTTTTAAAATCATTTACAGTTGATAGATAAATTTGACTTCTCTTCTTTTATTCAATTATAATATTATTTATTTGGTAACAATAATTTTGGTAAATAAAAAAAATGTGGAGTGTTCACGCATTGTTTACAAGTATTAATCATTCTTAAAAAATCTTTTATTCATTCGGAACAAACAATAAAAATATTGTGACTGCCAAAAATCACAGAATTGTCTTTTTGTTGATTCAATAAAATATACTCCTCGAATGGTGTAGCAAACTCTTTTTTAACAAATTGGCAGCCCACTGCTAATACCACAGTTCGGTCGTGTTATCGGTTAATCAAATTCAAATAGAAATATTTAAAATTGGATATGCTCCACATCGGGAGCAGGCATGATTAAAAACATAATGATACATCTAATTCTATTTTAAATTTTTCTTTATTTTATAAATATTTTTATATTTAACATAAAAAATATATGTATTATAATTTTATAATAATGAAAATAATATTTTCATTAAAAAAAATCCACCATATCCGCTCCCTAGTCGGAGCACATGGCCACCAAATGGTTCCTCCAAGATTCTCATTTCCTTCCCAATCTTCTTGTTTTCTGTCAGTGTCCAGTAGCTCTGCCGAGTACATCCTACGGATGGTTATCAGTGACCTTCCACGATGACAGAATCCATCCGGTTGGTAGAAGAGACAGGCAGAACTCAGGCTTTCTTGAACCATCAGCAGCACATGTCCAAGCCAGGTCCATCGCGGCTTCCTCACTTAAGACGTGATTAAGGGCTGTTAAGTCTGTTCTCTTATCTCCGTATTTCTGACAAAGTCAAGCGGAAGGTAAAAAAAGGTCATTGTGGGAGTGGTTTTTGATCCGCATTGACAGAGCTTGAAGGGTTAAGCATACTTCAGTGCATATCAGTCAAGACACAGGTAACCGCAACTGAAACACCCCTGGCAATCATTCAAGAGTGATTAATGCTGCTGTGTCATACACTCTCTTTCTCTTTGACCATATTTTCTCCCTAAGTGAAGCATATGGCCGCCACACGGCACCTCCATGTTTCCCTGTCTCCTATCAATTGCTTTGCTTCCTCCCATGACGTGCCAGCATTCCTCAGTTCCGCCGAGTTCACCCTATGGGTATTACCCGGAGGTCGTTCAGGACGCCAAAATCCCACCGGTCGAAAGAAGAGGCAGGCCAGATTAAGGGTTTCCACAGCATGTGACCCGCACAGTTCCGACGACTCTCTATAATAACCATCGACGTGACAGGGCGCTGTCTTGCACGTTCCCTAATCTCCGAATTCGTCACGAAATCAAACCGCCTCGCCCCATTATCTGACGCGAGCATCTGTTCTCAAAGCTCAGTATACGATTTCAGCGTGTCTTCGTTTGGTGCCACGATTCGCCACTGTAAGTCAGAACTCGTAGAATTCAAGCGTTGAACAAATAGCATTTGGTTTTATTCGTGTACAGAGACATCACGCCTCATCTTTAGTAGAAAAAAATCTAAATTTGATATATATGTAACTGAGACTTGAGCTCATACCCACCCGGTCACTAGGTCAAAGCTTTTACCAACTTGACCGCGGAAGGCGACCGACTGTCAACACATTTACCCCAAACCCGTATATTGCACGGACACAGTGTATCCTAAGACACGCTCTCACTGTTATAATCTTTTAGAATCTTCGTCAGGTGCCAAGATTCGTTGCCGTAAAGCAGCACCGTTAGAATTCATGCGTTCAACAAACGGCATTTGGTTTTTATATTTACTACTCTGTCAAAGGACGACTTACTTCACCGCCCTTTTAACAAGGTGCGTCTCTTTGTGTATTTTGATATAACTGGATCTGGCGCACCTAAAATTACATTGGTCGCAACTGTATGGCTTTTCGCCCAAGTGTACTGCTCTGTGTACATTCAGTTCGTCTCTCGTATCGCATTTGTAGCTGCACCGATTGCAGTCATAAAACTTCTTACGCGAGTGCGTCAACATGTGCTTGTTTAGATAACTCGACTGCGTACACCTGTACGCGCACTGATTGCATTTAAACGGCTTCACTTTGCCGTGTACATATTCGTGTAATTTCAACTTGGCTAAAGTGATACATCTGTAATCGCATTGCGTACATTCGAACGGTTTTTCCCCGGTATGTATCATCAAATGGTATTTAAAATTAATATATTTGTTACATTTGTATTCGCAAGTCGAGCATTTGAATGTCCTCACGCTGTTACACTCGGTTACATGCGGCGTACGTGACCGTGTACATTCGTTATCGCAGCCGTCGCACTGTATATGGTTCTCTTTTGTGTGTATTATTTTGTGGTATTTGGTGTGTTTGGTCTGTGCGCATTCGAAGTCGCATATCTCGCAGCGGAACGCCGCCTCGTTGTCGTCGGACGTGTCGAACAGCGAGTCCGAATGGAGGAACGCGTGCGTGTTCAGTATGGCCAGCGACGGAAACGTGTCGTAGCACTGACCGCAGACGAAGTTCTTTTTGTACATTTCTATTCTGTCTAATTTTACAAAGGCGACGAATTCGCCGTTTAGTATATCTCTTTTTAAATCATATTCGTCGATTTCGGTATCGCTGTGCAGGAAACCAATCGGTCTTTTGGATGAACCGGATAGCCGTCTGACACTTGAAGATTGCTCGTCTTCCTCTGAAGAGTATTCCTGGAAAAGACAACAATTATTAATGTCGATCGTCCAGATAATTATTAAGAAAACTTAAAAAAAAACAAAATCAGAATTATATATGCAGTTATGAGAAAAATGATTTTTTTTAATCCATATCCGCTCTCAATGTGGAACATATTGCCTCCTGATGAAGGTATCTCAACAGAAGTTTTCTGCGAGAACTGTTTGTTACTCAGTCGCTTAACCTCTCTATTTTAATGAGAGTAGTAGGGATAGGAGGATAAGGCTAGGACAGGACTAGTGGTTGACTAATCGCTCTCGATACACCCAGTTATCTAAGGATATGAAGGGTGGGAGGGATTTTTTGGACATCACAAACAATTGAATGTCCTTACGCCGTTACATTCGGTTACATGCAGCGTACGTGACCGTGTACATTCGTTATCGCAGCCGTCGCACTGTATATGGTTCTCTTTTGTGTGTATTATTTTGTGGTATTTGGTGTGTTTGGTCTGTGCGCATTCGAAGTCGCATATCTCGCAGCGGAACGCCGCCTCGTTGTCGTCGGACGTGTCGAACAGCGAGTCCGAATGGAGGAACGCGTGCGTGTTCAGTATGGCCAGCGACGGAAACGTGTCGTAGCACTGACCGCAGACGAAGTTCTTTTTGTACATTTCTATTCTGTCTAATTTTACAAAGGCGACGAATTCGCCGTTTAGTATATCTCTTTTTAAATCATATTCGTCGATTTCGGTATCGCTGTGCAGGAAACCGATCGGTCTTTTGGATGAACCGGAAAGCCGTCTGACGCTTGAAGATTGCTCGTCTTCCTCTGAAGAGTATTCCTGGAAAAGACAACAATTGTTAATGTCGATCGTCCAGATAATTATTAAGAAAACTTTAAAATAACAAAATCGGAATTATATATGCAGTTATGAGAAAAATGATTTTTTTTAATCCATATCCGCTCGCAATGTGGAACATATTGCCTCCTGATGAAGGTATCTCAACAGAAGTTTTCTGCGAGAACTGTTTGTTACTCAGTCGCTCAACCTCTCTATTTCAATGAGAGTAGTAGGGATAGGAGGATAAGGCTAGGACAGGACTAGTGGTTGACTAATCGCTCTCGATACGCTTAGTTATCCAAGGATATGAAGGGTGGGAGGGATTTTTTAAACATCACAAACACCCGTGCCTTCAGATCTAAAAATCCCCTCCCACTATTCCAATCCTAGAATAACAGGGTGTAGCGAAAGTGATTGGCCGACCACTAGTCCTGTCTTAGCCTTATTCTTTATATCCCTTATACTCTCTTTAATAAGCGAAGGTTGATCAACACTTTACCTCCATTCGCAGGCCATGTGCTTCACATTTGGAGTGGACATGGATAAAACAAAAATCAAACCACGACAGTATATAGTGATGCCACTGCATGCTAGGCTTAATAAAGATGGTCTGATGGTATACATATAATATGTTAATTAAACGGAAACAATTGAGAAAATCAAGTTGGAGTCCGAGTAGGGTTGTCGGACATCCCGATTAATCGGGACTGTCACCAGTTTTGAGTCTCCTGTCCTGTTCGAAGGGTAGGATGTTCCAGTTTGACTTGATAGAAATCTGACAACCATAAGTCGGAGTCAGTTTTTTTCTTTTTATCCTTGGTCTCTTCGTCTCAGTAACAAGATAGATTGAACAACTGAGTAACGATCAGTTCTCGTAGGGCAACATCTGCTGAGATAAACTCTATAAGTAGTACATATCGACTGTGGAAAGGAAAAGGACGTTACCCACACATATCAAATTTTACAGGAGGCGCTAAAAACTTGTTTTGATGATTTAGGGCCATATGCAAATTATGAATTATACACGACCTTGAAGTGCGCGGAGACTTCTTAACTGGTGTTTAATTGACATAATGTAATATTAATTAAAGAAATTGTCTAGGAAAAACCTTTATTTCATTCTTTTTTCTTGGTTTTAATATTTTAAAAGGTCATCTTTTTCATACTTAAAAGCTAAATTTAGATACTAATTCGGCATTTGCAGCTTGCATCCTTTTGATAGAACGCGTACCAAGTTGAATACATTGTGATTATCGAAAAAAAGCTGTTTTGAATAAACTGTGGGTTACGTCCTACTTCCTTTCCATTGTTTTTACAAATAAATATAACAAAAAAACCTTCAAATGTCCACTGACATCGAACACTAATCGCTCATCATTTGTTTCGTCGTCACCGGAATACTGTTCAAATTTAGAATCAGAAGAATGGAACAGCTCTTCTTTGATTTCTGTTTTTATTCGGACCTCTTCTTCGTCTTCTATTTCGTGTTTTACGTGATCATTCGAAGGGCCCGCCTCCGAGTTCGGACCCCAATCCGTCCCCGGGCCGTAATTAACGATTGGCACGTCCGCGAAGTCTCTGGCGTCGGCTTCTTCCTGTTTGATATTCATTTCGGCGTCGATTAAGTTCCATTTGGTGTCTGAGTATTGTCGGCAAGCTGACGTAATGTCTGTTTGAAAATGTCACGACATTTTTCGTTTGTATAAATAAACATTTAAACGTCAAAAATGTACATCTTTCATAGACAATTGTACAATATTGTCTTTGAATATATATATTTTTTTATATTTAAATGTAAAAAACAGTCTCAAAAATTTTGAATTATTTATGTTAGATTTGCTTTTTTTTTCTCTACTCAAATCAATTCTGTTTTAAAATACACTTATCTCTTTTTTTGGACCGTTTTGCACAAAAAAATAACTTCTTTGAATTGAAAAAACTGTAGAAAAAAAAAACTTCAATCTTTTCCTTGTATCTGCATAATATATATAGTATGTTTTATCCGTGTTCTAATGTGGAGCATATGGCCCCCTAATGGAGATGTCTCAACAGAAGTTTTCTACGAAAACTGTTTGTTACTCAGTTTCTCAAGCTTTCTTTTTTCAAAATGTAATAGGGAAAGAATGATAAGGCTAAGACAGGACTAGTGGTTAACTAATCACCCTTGCTACGCCCAACTATTAAAGGATAGGAAGGGTGGAAGGGGAGGACATTTTAGACATCACAAGCACTCGTGTCTTCGAACAGAAATCGATTATTCGACCGAAAAAATGCTGTTGATACTGGGACTCGAACCCGTTTGGTCTGGCACGAAAGCCAACGACACTAACCGATACACCATAGGACCCGACTATATATCTTAGTGTGTTCGTAGCATAGTGGTCAATGTCTATGGCTTTTTTGATTGATCTTACGGGTTCGAGTCCCAATACAAACAGAATTTCTTTTTGATAAACAAAATTAAATTTAATAACTTTGTTATTCCACTTGCTGTGCTACAATTTGTGACACGTGTTTCGCCTCTTTGAGAAGCATCATCAGACTACTTCAACGTTTACGAGTAAACTAAAAATTTATTCAAATCGTATGTTATAAATTACAAAATAAAAGCCGTTTTTTTGTTTTTTTCTATTGAACGCAGTGAGGGGTTTAAATACAAACTTTGATAGTACTAATTATAAGCTAATTACTTTCATTATGTGTGGTAAATCACAATGGAAACAAATTCAACAATGGTGATCCACCTACCCCATTTAAAATGTTATCAACTAATACTTCGTTTCAATTAATGTTCCAAAAAATCCAAGCTATTCATTCTTAACCCATTACTATTTACTTAATGGAGTATTTCAACATTTTTATTTTTTAATAATTTAAGATTTCGACCGAAGGTGCTTGGTGGAATTTCAATATTAAATTTGAATCGTTCAAATTATGTACACTCCCACAGATTTTGTCACTAACGACCCGGGTTTCGCCTTTCGGCATCGCTTGAACGCCTGAAGATGCCGAAAGGCGAAACCCGGGTCGTTAGTGACAAAATCTGTGGGAGTGTACATAATTTGAACGATTCAAATTTATTTTTTATTTTTATCAAAATTGTGATCATTTTCTATCAAATGTCTAAAAATTTCCTTCCAATCCTGAAAATAAACAGGGCATAGCAAGATCGATTAATAAACCACTAGTTCTGTCCTAGCCCTATCTTTCTAACCTTGCTGTCTTCAAGGTATTTTAACATATTTTTTTTCTATGAAAACCGCTTGTTATTTAGTTACTCAACCTCTTTTTTAAAGAAAGTCGAGTTGTAAGAATACATTTTAATTTTAGTCAATTTAGACACTGCAATATTGTATTCTCCTATCAATCGATAATGCTCGTTGTGAGCCAAAATTAGTATAAATGAGCATTCTATTTCTTGAATATAGTACATTTTTGTCAAGTACTGACAGTGAACACCCTAAAAGTGACAAATTAACACATCGATTCATGGAATTGTCGAGTGTGATGGGATTTGGACGGTACTCGGCATCTGCAATTGCGGACGGGACTAAAAAATATGGAAACATTTTACAAAAGGTTTGCCATTTATTTCACAGGCGATCAAATAATGAATTTTTAAGATTTACAATAACATGTTAATTATAATACAATTAAATTCAACAATACAATTGTGGTGTTTCTAAATAAAATTAAAATTTAATATTAAAATCTTCCCAGCGCTCATCTATTGTATATACACCAGATTCTCTTATTACTGGTGGGTTTCTGTTTGGATGGTTGTACCGATCAGGGTTGTGGAGTCATTAAAAAAAAAAATGACTCCGAATCCGACTTAAAATTATTAAATTTATTAGCAACTGATTGTTTGTTTCATTCAGTTTATTTTCTTAATTCGGTCTTGATTTCATTTAATACACGCTAAAAATCCCGCGCGCTCCGGGAATATGTATTTAATACAACTTATGAAAAAGTGATTTAAAAATCGTAAAAATAAGAGAATTAATGAATATTGATTTTATTTATCATATTTCAAGTAGAAATGTAACAATTTTTGTAATGTTAGCGTTGAAAATTGTCTGAAAACGAGAAAAAAGCATCGCAAATATCCGGCAGTACCGCCGCATATGACAACTTACATGTTACTAAATCGAATGCCGGCCGCGACAACGTTTCATACCAGACGAGGTCAAACACGTGCGTACAGTACACACACAGAGAAGTGCACCGGCAAACAACTCTGTATTTGCGAGTCTATCACCGATATGCCGACAAATTATGAATAATTATACATTGCAAAAATTATATATAATTCATGATTATATTACGGAGGAATTATATTTCTTATCGATCTTGACATGATTTGAGTCAAATTGTAGTAAATACATATCACAGGCAGGTAAAGGTTAATAAAAACTTAAATTTTAATTATATTATGCAAGTCAAAACAAAAAAATTATATCAAATACGATAAATTATGCCGCACATTCGTTTGGCCCGCGCAGCTAAACTCTCGTATCAGAGTTAACATTGGTCCGGACCTTAAATATTTTCTTCTATATAAACCCCAGGAACATTCCGCCACAATACCAAACACCATGTATTTGACAGATGAATGAATATAACAACAGTGAACATAGTCACGATTATTGTGTAATACCAAGCGTCAAAAGCTAATGTTGCATATTTCAGAATAGCCCCGCAGTTTAATTGTAATTTTGACACGGCTTAAAAACCGGCATTGTTCATTTTGCGGCTTGGTCATCTCAGGAGTCATCGATTACCCTCAAGCAAAAAGAGAATCGGATATATAATATTACATCGTTTTTAATTCATTTATTACAGACTTAAAAAGAAAATGAGTGGGTTGTATAAAATAAATACTTCGAATTATTAAACTAACGATTGCTTTTCCCGGAGTACACATCCCGGAAGATGGCATTGAAGATGTAATCAAATAGCTTGAATTCTTTTCGAGCTGTCCGGAGCACGCAGCTGTGACAAGCAAATGAAGACCTGAAGATGTATCCGCACGTAGCCGTACTAGGCGCCGACGACTGATGCTTCATATTGTAAGTAGATCTTCAGGGTTAAGTAGTTTGGTTTCGTCAAAAATCCTCAGTTGTATCATCACTGATGTATGGACATTGCAATACCAATATTGCAAACATCAATAAAATGTTTAAATAAAAATCGGTACTTACTCAATATTTCATACAAAATAACGTCATTATAAAATATACCGTGGTCAAAAACCGGTATTTCGGTACAGAAAAAAAACACTACCGTTCCAAAATTGTAATTCCTATGTCTGTCCACTTCGTACAGTTAATGTTCGGACTTCCAATGCATGGGTTTAAATAATATCTTTCTGGTAAAATTAATAGTCAACAATCTTTTTCCGTTTGCATACAGACGACCTAGTTCCGTATAACGATAAATCAAAAATCTGACTAATATTCTTCTTCTTCTTTGACCACATTCCTTACCTATGTGGAGCGTATGGTCGCCACGCAGCAACGCCATGTTTCCCTGTCTCCCACCAATTGCTTTGCATCCCTCAGTTCTGCCGAGTACATCCTAAGGATAGTACACGATGGTAGTCCAGGATGCCAGAATCCTATTGATCAAAAGAGGGAAGCAGGATTAAGGCTTTCCAGAGGCATTCGTAGCACATGTCCCGACCAGGTCCGACGTCTCTCCATAATTTGACGTGACAGGGCGCTGTATTGTACGTTCCGTATTCTCCGAATTCCTCACGAAATCAATCCACCTTGCCCCATTATCCGACACAAGCATTTATTCTCGAAGCTGAGTATACAGTTTTTCAGAGTCTTTGTCAGCTGCCATGATTCGCTACCGTAAAGCAGTACTGGTAGAACGCAAGCGTTGAACAAATGGCATTTGGTTTTAATCATCATTAAACATTGTCACGGATAGACATCGGAACTGGCCGACCCAATTGCTGCAGTCCTTCTTGCCCCTCCTTCTGACGTTGATGGGCGTGTCGTGGGAGCAAGCAAAGCGATTGACAGGAAACAGGGGATCACGGAAATGACGCATGGAGGCCATATGCTCCACATAAGGAGCGAATATGGACAAAGAAAAAGAAGATGTTTAAATAATATATGTACACGATACAACTATATACCAAGCGCCGTTTCAAGTTCATCCGTGCACTTGAATGCTTGAAGATGCCGAAAGCCGTAACCCGAGCCGTTAGTGACAAAACGTGTGAGTGTACCAAATTTAAACGATTCAAACTTAGTATTGAAATTCTAGTTCAGTTTATTCTGATCTCCGTACTTTGAACTCGTGAAATCTCCGTGATCGTCGGCCATCAGGCTACAGGACCAGCCACGGTAGAAGATTTTCCGAATTGTAACAGTAGGCCGTTCGTTTCGTTTGAGAACGTTCAGATGTGATCGACAGACGGAAAAAATTGAAGGTTTATTCAAAGACTTGGTTGCTATGCATCAAAGTGAAATAAAGACAACGTCCGTGTTAAACGCATTACAACTCATCGCTGTCGGAAACCGTGTCAGGTCACACCGACCTGAGTTACTCTTCCCTTCAAATGTCCGTCTTCGGATATTCCTACAGGACGTATAAAGTATCCACAAACTTCAGGGACATACATTTGATAATGTAATATAATGATGTTACACTGCAGAACACTCCTCGACGGAACAGGTGGCGACGGATCCACCATCAAGTCAATTCCTACTTCATAAAACTGAACGCAGGCTGTAGTAAAGACGGAGACGCGAATATCCTCGGCTCGGGCGGATTCGAATGTATAAACTTGTGCTTCTTCAAATAGTCGGATCTGATGCACTTGTAGTCGCACTGGTCGCACTCGAACGGCTTCTCTCCGGAGTGCTTCATCAGGTGAGTCCGCAACCGCCCCGACAGCGTGCACTGAAACTCGCATAGGCTGCATTTGAACGGTTTTTCGTTCGTATGCGTCAACTTATGTAATTTTAGTTTGTCCGACGAAATACATTTATACTGACATTCGTCGCAATGATACGGTTTTTCCCCCGAATGTATATATTTATGTTTCTTTAAATAGTCGGGTTTGGAGCTCTTGTAGTCGCACTCGTTGCACTCGTAAAGTTTCAAACCCGAATGCGTTAAAACGTGCGATTTGAAACTCGACAGCTGCGAACACTCGAATGTACATTCGAGGCACTTGTACGCCTTCTCTCCGTTGTGTGTCATCTTGTGCAACTTCAACCTGCGCGACGTTATACATTTATATTCGCACTCGTCGCACTGAAACGGTTTAATACCGGAATGTATCATCAGGTGCGCTTTGAGATCGCTCGACTGCGAACACCGAAATTCACATTCGGGACAGTTGAACGGTTTTTCGCCGGAATGTGCCATTTTGTGTACTTTTAAATTACCCGATTGCGTACATTTAAAATCGCACAAATCGCACTGGTACGGTTTCTCGCCGGTGTGCAGCAAACTGTGCCGGCTGAGCTGGTGCTTCTTGATGCATTTGTATTCGCAGAGCGAGCAGCTGAACGGTTTTTCACCCGTGTGCGTCATTTTGTGCACTTTTAAATTACACGTCGTCTTGCACTTGTAGTCGCAGATATCGCATTTGAGGGGTTTCTCCCCGGTGTGCGTCATCATGTGATACTTGAGGTTGCCGGCGGACATGCAGCGGAACTCGCAGACGGTGCATTTGTAGGGCTTCTCGCCCGTGTGCGTGAGCTTGTGGTAGGCGAGGTTGCCGGACGTGACGCACTTGTAGTCGCAGATGTCACACAGGAACGCCTTCTTGCGGTTGCGCTGCCGCTTCGGTTTGGGCTTGTCGCCGTTTTGTATGCCGACGAACGTCGCCATGTCTATGTGATTCGTGATCGGCACCTGGAACAGAAAGTAATTTCAATGAACGCTCATTTTTTTTTTAAACTTAAATTATTTATAACATATACTTTGACTGTCGCATCCTATGGCGCAGCGGTAAGCGTTGTGGGTTTCCGTGCCAAACCTCACGGGTTCGAACCCCAGTACGAACAGTATTTTTTTGATTGATTTATAGATTTCTGTCCAAAGGCACGAGTGTTTGTGATGTCTAAAAATTCCCTCTCACCCTTTCCGATTCTTTAATAGCTGGGCGTAGTGAGATTGATTAGCTAACCACTAGTCCTGTCCTCAGCGGAAATTTTATACGAGAACTCCTTGTTACTCAGTTGCACAACCACTTTTAGGGCTAGGACAGGACTAGCGGTTGGCTAATCCGCCTTGCTTAGCCCTGTTATTTTGGGAGGAATTTTTTAGACACCAGAACACCCGTGTCATTAAACAACAATCGATAAAGTGGATTAAAAAAGGCTGTTCATTATCATGATTATTTCATTTTTGCAAAATTTGACCCCCGACTCAAAAAGGTTCATCATAACTGGTCTAGATCCTAGAGAATGGCTTTGTCATTGAAAAAAAATCCAACAATCAATTTATGAAGATTCCAACAGACAACGACATTGGGCACTCAGCTACAGGCCAGGAAAATATCATAATAATAATATTGTATTAAAATTATATACTTCTTTCAGTGTCCCACCAATTATAATTGAAAAGTTGTATAGCCGAGAGTTTTGTTTGTTCCATATTTTGCAAATGAAGTATCACCTCAATAGTCCCCGCATCGTCGGACTCTGCGTTGCTGCCGGCATCCACAATTTCCCGTTTCATCGACGATATGGTCTCCTCGAACCGTTGCTTATAGTGCGGCCATTGAACGTCAGCTCTGAACGGGATATTTTGCGAGTCCGTAGGAACATTCTGTAAAACATAAATGAATGGGATATAATATCGAATCGGATCACACAACGATAGCGATACTTTTATTTCACGCCAGCGGTGCTATACCTGCGGGCATACACTTATTGTGTCACTCAAGTAACAACGAGTATTCGTTGTTAGACAATTCATGCAAAAGGTCGCCATGTGCGGTAAGTTACTATAGAAAACATCTCTGGAATCATGAGAATAAATATTTATGAAACTCTTTGAAAACTTTAACATTGTACAAGACGAAAGGCTTTGTTATTATTTATGTTTGGATATAACCGATAAAAGTTGATTGTCTCCAAATCAACATTTTATCACTTTACCACTGGCAAGCTGACGACTAGCTGGTGCGTCAAACGCCTACCGCCTCCATACGCCGATGACGTGCATCGCGACAGTGCATCAAGATGTTTTCTTGTAGAAAATATATTTTTTTTTAATGTTCAAAAATTATTGTGCCAGCGACATCTATTGCCGAAATATTAAAAAAAAAATATCGCTCCCAATATGGAGCATATGGCCTCCAAATGGAGGTATCTCAACAGAGGTTTTTCTACGCGAACTGTTTGTTACTCAGTCGCTCAACCTCACTTTTTTCAAAGTGAATAGTAAGGAAGGAAGGATACGGCTAGAACAGGACTAGTGGTTGGCTAATCGCTATTGCTACACCCGGTAATTAAAGTATCAGAAGGATGGGAGGAGAGGAAAATGATGTGAATTGACATCACAAACACCCAGTCTTCGATCACAACATTGAATTGAATAATTCTCAAATTCACTGCGATCTGACTGGGATTCGAACCTAGACCTGCGTGATCGGTAGAGCAAGCTCTAACCAACTGGGCCACAGCATTATCTTTTTTTTTTTTTTACCATGTCCGCTCCCAATATGGAGCATATGGACTCCTAATGGAGTTTATCTCGACAGAAAATGTTTATACGAGAACTGCTTGTTACTCAGTTGTTCAACCTCTCTTTTTCCAAAGAGAGAAGGAATAGAAGTAAAGGGCTAGGACAGGACTAGTGGTGGTTAGCTAATCGCTCTCAATACGCCCCGTTCATAGGATAGGATGGGTGGGAGGGGAGAATTCAAGACATCACATACATCCATGCCATTGAACAGAAATTCATAAGTCGATTGAAAAAGCAATTTATAAAACTGCCCGTTCTGAGATTCGAACCCGTGACCTCCGTAGCGGTAGCCAACGACCACTCGACCACACAGGGGGTGAAACGAATTCCTAAACATAAATTCATCCAAATAGGATCCGAATTAATTCCTAGTTGTTCCGAATTGACGTACAAGCACGTTTCCCAATGCCTGTGGTCTTTTTGGAGTATTTCTGACGCTTCTTATGTATGTAAAATAAAGAATGAAATTATAGTATCAATAATAATTAATGTTTTGTTTACGTGACGTATGTTTTTCTATTGGTAGCACTGACGCGGCGGCCATCTTGAATTAAACGTCAGTGAGTTTTCTACTCTAAAGTAAAAGATTACCAATTATTCATCTACAGATTTTTCAGTAAAGGAGAGTCTATAACAATTATTTCTATCATACACCAATCATTGCAGAAAACGGTATTTGTAGATTTACTTCTGTTAACTGTTAAAGAAAAATACTTCTCTGTCGATGGGGGTCGTTTAGGGACCCCAGTTGTTTCCTCATTATTGGCCTTATTCTTATGAATTTCAAAAAAAAAAATAGTCTTAGGGCTTTAAAATATCTCTTTGCATAATTCCTCATACATTTTTTTATAAAAATCCGTGGTTTTTTAATAAATTATCATATTTTAAGTTGCGCGTAGAAAAGACGTCATTCCAGTACAAATATGAATTTGCAAATGACGCGTTCAGACCAGTTATCTTACGAGTGGGCACTTATCTCGTTATCGCGTATTTATATAAACTACAAAAGGTCCAAAAAACTATGATATAAGAATACCTTAATTATAAACATTGGATCACCCATATTAAAATAGATATTTAAGAAAATGTGGGTATTGGGGTCGCATTTCTTGAGCTTAGAACCGGAAATGTTAATAATTACCTGTTTACTATTATGTGGCGTTTCTACATTGGGATACTCTGCGATCTTTGCAAAAGGGTCTGTCAAATTCTCTATTGGTATCTCGTAGCAAAGGGGATCATTTTCCGTTTTAATTTTAACATCATGTTTAATTTCGACCTAAAACCAACAAAACATATAAACAAAGCCTTGGTTTAAGTAACTTATTTAAGTATTCTTTAGATTTCTTCTAAATAACCTCTAAAAAGCTGTTCAATTCATTGTTGTATTCCCGATTTGTGTGGGTATATGACGTTTCTTCGTCTGGACTATTTGGACAATCTACTGGCAAAAACCCGTCTAAGTGCGGGCTTTCTGAATTGGAAGGCATGTCCTCGGGTTCGGGTTTAACTTTTATGTCCATATTTGCTAATATTGTTGGCTAATTTAGTTAATTTTGTACAAATTGTTGTCGAAACAATTGACGGCGCTTGACAATACATCAATAGACAATGACGGACGCGTATTGTGGCCGGTGCTGCCAGAGCAATAAAAAGATAAACCCAAAAAATGACAATATTGACTACAGTGAAAGCTCGGTTTTACTTGGCCGGAATTCACGTTTTCCCGCTATTCGCGTCCAATTTTACATTTACATTAAGTGTCTGGCTACGTGGTCGAGTGTCAACGCTACAAGATTAGAGCACAGAGATCAAGGAATACGAATCCCATTACGGAATGTTTTTATAAATTGATTATTCAATCGATTTATAATTTTTTATTTGTACGTGATGTTTTAAATTCTTTTCCCCACCCATCATATCTTTAAAAAGGGGCACAGTGAGAGCGATTAGCTAACTACTAGTCTTGCCCTAGTCTTATATTTCTATCCTTACCCCTAAAAAGGTTAAAAAAGTAACAAACAGTTGTAAAAATTATTTTGTTGAGATAAACTTCATTAGGAGTCCATACGCTCTACATTGGAAGTGGACGTGGTAAAAAACGTAGTCGCTTTCAAGTTTTTATTTCCCGCGATTTGCATCTAGTATATTCAAAAAATCAATTATTATTTTGTAAATTTTGAGGTTAACTGATGGCTTTTCATTATTAACCAATTAATACTTATAATTAATAGCTAGCATTTAATACTATCTAAAAGTTCATTTGACTTTTATAAGATTAGGACCTGTTTCACGCATGTAGAGCACTATCAACTGATTGTCATACTCGTCATGAGCGAAACCGGTCATGATATTATTAAATAAAAGTGCAATTATGTACATAGTACAAATGAGTATTTTATCTTTTTAATGTCTTTACACCAAAGTATTGACAGTGTAAAAATAAACAAGCCTTTCAATGGAACAAAAACGTAATTGTCTATGGAAAGGGAACTGTCTTGACATTTCAAACGTAAATAAATAATCTATCTACAGTGTCACACAAAATTACGAAAACATTTCAAATAAATCATAAAAAAATAGTAAATAATACTGTAAAATGGAGGTGAAACAAGAAACAAATGAAAATACACTATTTAAGAGGGAAAACGAACTACAATTTCCATCCATTTTCAACAATTTTATTAAACAAGAAATCGAATATTTTGACAGCCTTAAAACAAAAAAGGAAATAGAATACGAGAATAAAGATTCGAAAGAGTTGTCATTTGTTTCAACCGCTAGTACAAAGGTATGTATATATAATATATGTAATTGTTGATTATTTCTATAGATTAATAATACAATGAATCTAAGGTTGAATTGCTCTTAGAAATAACAATGTAGTTCTGTTAGAAAATTAATTACGACTAGTAAAACATCAAATTATGCTATAACAATTATGGATACCAATAATTAACGCGAAATACAAAAATCTACACTCAACTATTCTTTACACGGCTTTGAAATAACACGGTCCAATAAAAATGACAAATATAATATTTTTACGCGAATTATTTAGTCTAACACGATTCCGAGACGCAAAAAACAAAGATGCGGATTTTCAAATAACAATAAATTCAATAACGCAAGACAGTAATAACAAACAATAGGTTTCATTTGATCCTTACACGTTAGACGTGTCAGAAATTTCGATTTATGTCCAGTCACTCATAAAAGTCCCCGTATATAATCAAGTAGCGATGAATAGTATATTTTTTTCTTAATTAAAATAAATATTAATTTGTGTAATTTACTAATTGAGTCTTCATTGTTATCATTTTTTTACACGATTTTCTATACCTCATTGTTGTTATTTTTTCGACTGTCAACGTCATTGGCTTAGAGCAGTTCTTCCCAAACTGGGGACCTTGGGGTTATCTCTGGGGGCTACTATAGGACATGTTTTGTGTTCAGGGGGATTATGTTTTTCAGATTTAAGGGGCCGTTGTATGAAAAAGTTTGGGAAGCACTGGCTTAGAGAACGAAGGTCACGGGTTCGAATCCCAGAACGGACAGTTTTATATGGATTTTTATTCATGGCATTCTAGGCATGGAGTGGTTAGCTATTCACTAGTCCTGACCTACCCTTTTCTTCCATTTCTACTCTCTAAGAGAGGTCGAGCAAAACTGGGTAGCAAGCAGCTCTCGTAGAAACTCTTCTGTTGAGATACACTTCATTAGGAATCCATGTCCGCTCCCAATGTGAAGCATATAGACTACTAATCAAGGTATCGAACAGAAGTTTTTCTGAGAGAACTGTGAGACTTATTCAGTCGCTCAAAATCTCTTTTTCAAAGAGAGTTGTAGAGATAGAAGAATAATGCTAGGAAAGGACTAGTGGTTAGCTAATCGCTCTCGCTACGCCCACTTATTGAAGGATCGAAGACATCACAAACACCCATGTCTTTGAATCGAGATCGAAAAATGCTGTACTGGTACTCGAACCGCTGCGCCTTATTGTCTGTAGATGTGTCTCAAAGAGACGAAACACGTGTCACATTTTTGTACACAAAATGAACATCAATTAAGTTGCTGTCGAATCCATTGAATATATTCTAAAGTACGTTGTCATTTTTGTTTCAGATCTCGGACTACGGACCGTTGAAAGAAATCAAAACGGATTTTGCAATTCTAGAATACGATGATAATATCAATCAGAATTCATTGCAAATTAAAAATGAAGTACTGGACAGAGTTAATTATGAAATATCAATTGTAAATCATGACGTTAAACGAGAAATAAATTGTATTCCGTTACTGAAATTGACCAAAATCACGTATTATTTACATAATTTTGTATGCGGTACGTGTTATCAGATATTCGAGAGCTTTGACACGTTAACGAAACACAAATCGTCACATAAAATTGCGAAAACGCTACCAAATTTACAAGAAAACGTCGATAGAAAATTTACATGCAAAACGTGTCCGTATAAATGCAAGACGACAAGCAATCTAAATTCGCATATGAAAATTCATTCGAATTTAATGCTGACGTGTGACGTGTGTTCGTTTCAGTGTAAATTTAAAAGCGGGATGAAGCGTCATAAAATAAGGCACAGAGAAGTCATGCCGTTTTCTTGCGACGTTTGCCAGTACCGTTGTCAGACTGTAAGCATTTTAAACGTGCACAGATTGTTACACACGCCGGATAAGCCGCTGTCGTGCGATCTGTGCGCTTATAAATGCCGACTTGTGCAGTATTTGAATCATCACAAACGCAGACATACAAATGAGAAACGTTACCAGTGCGACGTTTGCCAACGTAGGTTTGCTTCGGCGCAGTGCGTCAAGTTGCACAAAATGTTGCACAGCGGTGAAAAACCTTTCAGTTGTAATGTCTGCGATTATAAATGTATTCAGCGTGACGCTTTGAAGAAGCATATGATGAATCATGATAATTCGAGGCCGTACGCATGCGCAATTTGTCCGAGTGAATTTAAAAGTACGCCCATGCTTAAAAGACACGAGCAAACGCACGGCAACAACAAGCCCGTGCTCTGTGATTTGTGCGATTACGCGTGTCTGAATGTCAACATGCTGAAAAGGCACAAACTGAAGCACACAGACGTCAGACCGTTCAGTTGCGATGTCTGCGATTACAGATTTAAGATTAAGCAAAATTTGAAAAGGCATAAAATGACCCACACCGATGTAATGCCGTTCCCTTGTGACCTTTGTGGTCGTAAATTTCGGACTTCGTTTCATTTAAAAAGGCATAAAACAATACACACCCGCAGAAAATAACGATGATCACAAGACGTCGAATCCCAAACGGAATTTTTGAATTTTTATGCTGTTTGTACTGATTCACCCGACGATATGTATTAAATTGAAAAAAATCGCTACTTAATTGTCTATGGGGACTTTTATGAGGGACATAAATCGTTTTCATCGCTGGAAAATTCAGACACGTTTAATGTGTTCGGATCTGATGAAGCCTTTTGTCAAACAAAAGTTCCCAAACTCGTCAAATAATTTTAAATAATGACGGGGACTTTTATGAGGGACTGGAGAGAAATCGCTTTCATCGCTAGAAAATTCAGACACGTTTAATGTGTTCGGATCTAATGAAGCCTTTTATTAAACAAAAGTTTCCAAACTCGTCGAATAATTTTAAATAATGACGGGGACTTTTATGAGGGACTGGAGAGAAATCGTTTTCATCGGTAGAAAATTCAGACACGTTTAATGTGTTCGGATCTAATGAAACCTTTTGTTAAACAAATGTTGCCAAACTCGTCCAATAATTTTAAATAATGACGGGGACTTTGATGAGTGACTGGGCATAAATCGCTTTCATCGCTAGAAAAGTTCTGACACGTTTAATGTGTTCGGATCTGATGAAGCTTTTTGTCAAACAAAAGTTCCCAAACTCGTCAAATTGTTTTAAATAATGACGGGGACTTTTATGCGGGACCGGACATAAATCGCTTCCATCGCTAGAAAATTCCGACACGTTCAATGTGTTCGGATCTGATGAAGCCTTTTGTCAAACAAAAGTTCCCAAACTCTTCAAATAATGTTAAATAATGATGAAAATAATTCACTACCTGAAAGCCGGATATAGTTTTTCCTCCGCTGTTATCACTTTATCATAGTTTTCGATGTATGTTCCGAAATGAAAAATAAAACAAAATCAAATTGCTTATTGTTTTATTTATTGTACCTTGTCCGATAGCTTGTTTTCAACAAAGGTCGAAAGACAACCGCAGAAGATAAGATGGTCTTCCCATCGCCATGGCTACGCCAAACATTGTGCGTGTGTCGATTGATAGTGTTCATTGTAAAGGTCTTCCTCCTCTGTTCGTTCTGATATCTGACGCAGCAGTCTTCTTCCTCTGCTTTGAACATATTTCCTTGTCTTCCGCCAATTGCTTTTCTTCCTCCAATGACATGCCAGCATCCCCCAGTTCTACCGAGTACATCATACGGAAAGTACCCAACGTTCGTCCAGATCAGAAGGAATTGCAAGCAGGATTGTGGCTCTCCGAAGGCATCCCGGCCGACTTTAAGTCTCTTTATGACCATGCAAGCGACGGAGATCTGTCCCTTATCACTGATTTCTGGAGGAACTCGGAGATTAGGCAATTCTCCAGTAACCAAAATACATTTTTCATCTTCGGATTTCTGCAAGTGTTCTAAAAAGAATCGAACCATTGATGCATGCTTTGGTCATAAATTGTGCAGTCTACAACCAGCCGTTATAAAATGCTGACGTTTTTTATTTTATTGAATCTATATCCGCTTCCAATGTGAAGCATATGTCCTCCTAATTGATGTATCTCAACAGAAGTTTTTGTTGCTCATTCGATCTTTGAAAAAAAGATTAGTAGAGAAAGAAGGATGATGCTAGGACAGGACTAGTTGTTAACTTATCGCTTTCATTTTGCTGAGTTATTTATTGATCGGAAAGGGTGGGAATTTTAATATTACAAACACAAATGCCTTCGAACAGAAATCGATCGAAAAAATGCTGTTCGTACTGGGTTTCGAATTTGAGAGAGTAGGACCCGCCATTTATTACATATTTATTATATAGAAATATTAACAAAGGGATAAAGTTAAATAAAACAAATCATCGTTTTCTAAGGACGGTTTTTAACATTCATTTATTTTCTAAATAACGTTTTTTAAACGAATAAAAAAAAAATTACACCTGGTAATATGGTGGTAATTATGCGGTACATACGTGGTTAAAGTGATACATATATGTGGTATAAAAGTGGTAACTATTTCGCTATGCTTCACGCGTGTATTATCGCCGTTCCGACAAAAGGAATAACGTCACGTGTTGTATTTTTGAATTAATATTTTTTTAAATGGATGGATTTTGACATTTAACTATTAAATTATTTATTTTAATACATTCAATTTTTCTACCAATGAAAACGTTTGGCACATATTTATTATATATATATATTACAATTTTAACCCGTGTCCGTCCCGTATGAGAACAATATGGACATTTAATGCAGCTTATTAACCCATTTTTGCCTGTAATTGATGCAATTAAAAAAACCACTTCTCACTCCGACAGGTTCGAACCTGAAAAAATACTACACGAAACGATCCACATGCTTGCTAGCTGTAGACTGATGCAATCTCAACTTTTATTGCGTCATGCATAATGGAGTGGAAGTAAAAATACTAAATGTTCCAATATTGGAACACTGGGCAAAAATGGGTTAAGAGTTGTTTGCTCTACAATAACTGCGTGTTATTCTGTCGCCCAACCTCCTTTTTTTTTTAGTAGAGTGTGAAAAGAAAGATACGACTAGGACA
The DNA here is from genome assembly GCA_031772345.1 of Himalopsyche anomala. Lineage (NCBI taxonomy): Eukaryota > Metazoa > Arthropoda > Insecta > Trichoptera > Rhyacophilidae > Himalopsyche > Himalopsyche anomala. The sequence goes on from CM062843.1 coordinate 7,001,241, forward strand.
TGACTAGTTGTAAGCTTATCGTTTTGGATACGCACCTTTTTAACAATCGAATTGGGCGATAGGAATGGATACATCGAACACGTCCACGTCTTCAAAAACATATTCATACAACAGTGTATGAAAGCATACATACTGTATGGGCTTTAAATATTACATACAATTCGAGAGTCCGTTTTAAAACACACCAATTTTTATCGTATTAGGCCATCAATTAACTTTCTATGGCCTCTTTTCACGATAGACCATCATAAGCCATTGAATACCTCGGCCATTGCTGCTGCCTACTCGCTGACCCACCATTAAATATCTTAGAGCACAGTTTCTCAACCTTTTTGGGCACGTGGCCCCTTCTGAGACTGGCCCCCATACCAGTAAAAGTATGTTACAAAATTGATCATTTTGTTTGCTGGCAGATTACAAAATTTTACCCAGGAATTTGCAGAATTCCCAAAATGAATTCCGGAATTTTAAAAATATTTTGATACTGGCCAATTTCAAAAACCCAGGAATTACCAAAACGAAAAGACGCAAGACCTTATTTTTAGTTTCCTCGAGTTGAAATTTTTTTTTCGCTGCCCGATTTTAAAAATCCGTGAGTTTATGGATTTGCCCATGGCTCCCGTAAAATGATTAATTCTGTGGCCCCCATTGGAACATACTGTGGACCCCAGGGGGGGCCACGTGGCCCGTGAGAAACCGTGCTACTTATTTACTAATGTTAAAGAATAATGGGAAAAAAAATAATGAAAGATGGGAATGCGTCGCCCACTGCCCACCATCTTTCTTTAACTTTATGCTCAAAAAACTGACACCTAGGCCATCGTACACCATCACTAGTCAATTATGTTCCTTACACCATGACCCATTGCAGTGGGCCAGCATGATGGTCTACCGTGAGAAGGGGCACTTAACACATTGTATGCGAGGAAACAGGCATATACTTCTCGACTATATATGCTTATTTTCCTTACAAAATATTACATTTATATATTATTATATTTATTTAACACATAAAAAACCTGGTGTCACATTTTGGCATCACTTGCATGAAAAGAACACACATTTTTATCTAAATATAAGTAGTATACGACCACCTGTCAACAATCACTCAACACTAGTGGTGTTGTTGAAAGCTTTCGTAGAAATAGCGTATACGCTCTGGTTATATCAAAAAATGATTTTTTCCAATCATGTTCGCTCCGGATATGGAGCATACGACCTCCTAATGGAGTCTATTTCAACAGAAGCGTTTCTACAAGAACTGCTTGTCACTCTGTTGCTCAACCTGTCGTTTTTTCGAAGAGAGGAGGGATACCCTATAAGCAAATGAGGCGCACTTAGGGCCATCAAATATAAGGGGGCCTCAAAAATGGGTTATTTTTATATTACATGAAATTTTTCGACATTCTTATGCTATCCGAAAAACAGGGCCTCCAAATTTTATTTCTCCGGGGCCTCTCAAGTAGCTACAAACTGTTTCTAGGGTAGAATAGGACGTTGAGAAATATGCTTGTAATGACCCAGACAGAACATACATTTTTATATATTCATAGTGGAGCTTGTCTCAACATACGTTGTTCTACGAGAACTGCCTGTTAGTCAGTCGATCATATATTTTTCACATATGTATATACTTTTCAATTAAAATAAAAATATTTGGCATTACAGCTAATGCCAATATGCCAAATATTATAAAGTTGAAAGATCATACGAGACTCGAACAATGGATGAGAATTTATTGTTAGTCACTCAAGATCAACTCGTGGTATATTGACAACACAAACACCCACGTCTTAGGTCTCAAATTTAAATTTGAATTGGGATTGTTCAAATTATGTACATTCACACAAATTTTGTCACTAACGACCCGGGTTTCGTCTTTCGGCATCTTCAGGCGTTCAAGTGCACGGATGAACTTGAACTGAAGTTGAACTGAAACAGTTCAAGTTCACCCTGAACGCCTGAAGATGCCGAAAGGCAAAGCCCGGGTCGTTAGTGACAAAACTTGTGTGGGTGTACATAATTTGAACGATTCAAATTTAATAATGAAATTCCACCAAGCACCTTCAGTCGAAATGTTAAATTATCTAAATTTGACATTGACCTTACCGGAAATCGAACCCAGACCCGCATGGTCGGTAGAGCAAGCTTGTACCAACTAGACCACAGTGGGCGACAAGTTTTGTCGAAAGAAACGAGGAGAGACTGAGTAACAAACAGTTTTTGAAGAAAAAGCTTCTGTTGAGATATTCCATATGCACAACATCGGATCAGACATGCTTGGAACCTATTTTCTTCATTCATAGATGTCACTGCATCGAAATCTGAAGCTTTTAGTATGCCCTTAAGGCAGCTTGGCTAAAAACGAAGGAATACAAATTTTTTATTGTGAAAACAAAACATAGGAGAATATGATACACAAAAATTTCAACAAATTCGAGATAAGACAAATCTTGTTGGACTCGCTCGTCGTGTCGTTGCTCTCTTCGCCGCTCTCGTCTCCGTCGACGCTCCACAGGTCACCAATCTTGGGCCGCACGTGCAGGCTGAACACAGCCTCGGCGAGGCCGCGCGGGGACCGCACGACGAGGGAGTACTCCCCCGCGTGTTCAGACGCCGAAGCCCTGCCGATGGACAGCATTGCGGTGCGGCAGCCGGAGTTGGCGGTCGAGTTCTGAAACGAGGAAACTATTTGTTACGACATTTTCGCTGGTTATGAATGACGATTTAGAGCAGGGTTTCTCAACGGGGGGCCATAGAGGTTTATTTTTGTTTTGGGGAAGTACGGACAAATTTTCCGAAATCCTTAAATTTCTGTGATTTTGTAAATTTGGGAAATCTGCAAATTCCTGGGTTTTTCAAATTCGAATGTTTATGGGAATCCAAAACAATAGTATGGGGGTCACAGAAAAATAAAGACACTCAAATAGGGTCATGGGCTCAAAAAGGTTGAGAAACACTGATATAGAGGATCGTCACAAAATTATAATATCCTTAAATATATGTACAACAAGAAAAGGATGTCGAATCTGTCAAAACAGATCGTCTAGTTCATTAGTCAGACATCTATGCTTGTTCCCTCCACCACCTGCCACGGCTATACACATAGGTTAACCAGACTTTTTTCTCGTAACACTACGAACGTGAATTCGTTTTTTTTTGCTGGGAGTGTCTCAGGAGCAATTGACTAAGACTTGGGGGTGGCTTGCACTTAAGTGTGCGAAAATGATTCCGTTTCCGTAGGGCTGAAAAATTGTGCTCTGTCTGGTTCATTACTCAGATAATTGAAAAATTTGCAACAAAAAAAATTCTAATTCCGATAAACTCAAATTTGAATTGAAAAAGAATTTGGTATAATCTGGGTCATTACGCGAATATATCTTAATGTTCTACTACTGACCCTGACTTAATTAACTATTATAGGTAATTTGGAGATGTCAGACTAATGAACTGGACGCACGATACGGATTCCTTATGAAGCTTAGAGGCGTGCGAAGAATTTGTACCTCGGTGTAATGCGCCTGCAGCCCGCCGATGGTGTGTCCTGGCTGAAGAGCTCTGCCCGCCGCCAGCCACACCACTCTCGTGGCAGAGGGATCCGCGCAGAATTCGGCTGTAAGCTCAGCGGGGCTTCCCTCGTTCACCGCCATCGACGTCGCGGGGTCCAGGGCCCTCGCAACTGGCGGCCCGCCGTCGGCTGTCACTCCTGCGACACCATAATCATTATTTCTTTCATATTTTTATTGACGAGAAAAAGCACTGCTTTATGTCACAATGCAATTCTTTACGTTATGGTGCTAAAAGATACTTCCGATACGTTGTTGGTCCTTTACGAACCAAGTGAAAAATATTGAATTAAATATTGTCTGAATTTTACATTGTCTTCTTTGTGGTGACGAGCTTTCAACATATCTATAAGTGAAGACATTTTTTTTGGAGTCACCCAAGACCAAGCTTGTATTGAAAGATTTAATATGGAATATTCTAAAACCTTTCTGACTGACGGCTGCCGCAAGCATCTCCAGCTTTTTAGCATCCTCCTTTGCGAGCCCGCGACATCTCAATTCCCCAGCCTGCTTCTGCAGAAGAGAACCGGGCCTTCCCCAGCAGCCGGAACTTCCTGTAAACATTAACAGTATCGAGTTCAAATCAGGCTTTGGAACTCTTAGCAAAAGACGTAGATCTTAATTAACACTTTGAAAGCGGGCGTTTTTTAGTGATTAGCGCAAAAATATATTACTTCTGAACAATATTTTCGGCTGAAATTTTTACTATCTTTAAAAAAGAGAGGTTGAACGACTGAGTAACAAACAGTTCTCTAGAAAACTTCAGTTGAGAAACCACCATTTGGATAGCGAATGGTTGAAATAAGAAGAATTTCGCAACCTGAATACACTGCGCTAGGAACTTTAAAGGTTGAGAAAATTTTAAATACCTGGCGGGCACTGTAGCTGCAGAGCTCCTCCAAGAGCGACTTCCATCTTGTTTCCGGTGGCGGTTTGCTGGAGATCAGGTTCTTGCGTAGCATCCACCTCATCTAAGAAAATAAAACCAATTATTGGACTTAGATTATAAACGATGTCGTCCTCCTATAATATTAACAAAAAATAACAAGAGAGATTGACTTCCCATCTTTATACTAGCCATATCGCTCTATCTTTACTATTTTCAAAAAAGAGAGATAGAGCAATAGAGTTACAGGGTGTCTTCATTAAAAGACCTTTTTCATTGAATTAATAGTACATTTACTTACACCTGACATTGAGGAAGTATCCAATCGAGGAGTAGTTTCCGAAGGCGTGGTTGGCCGTGCACTTGTACCATCCTGAATGCTCTCGTCGGACGGACGTGAAGTTCAAGAAACCGTCAGCACTCTGGGCCTCCTGCAAAGTAAACGCACCATCAATTTGGTAAGGCCTTTAGTTAAGAAGCACATCTCCGTAGTGCAGTGGTCAATGCTGTTGGCATCCGTGCCATACCTCACTGGTTCGTATCCCCAATTTATTGATTTCTTTTAAAAAAAACACCATAAAATAACAGTGCAGCGATTAGTCTTGTCCTTGTACTGCATTCTTTCTATCTCTTCTATCTTTAAAAAAAAAAAATGTTTAGCAACTAAGTAACAATCAGTTCCCGTAGAAAGACTTCCATTGAGATACCTCCATTTGGTAAAAAAAACTTTTGTGAATAAAAATCAGAGGCGGAATGAAAATCTTCGAAGGGCCGTAGTTTGGTGACCGCTGTTTTAATCCAGAAATCAAGCCGCAGTTTCAGCCATCAGCTAGCATAGCAACCCAAAATATATATTCCCAATGTGGAGCATATGGGTAATGTAAATGAGATTATCTTTACAGAATTTGATACAACGAGAACTGCTTGTTACTCAGTTGCTCACTCGCTTTTTTTTCAAAGAGTGAAGAGTAGGGCTAGGACAGGACTAGTGGTTAGTAAATCGCTATCGCTACGCCGTTATTTAATTTTTTTATATATTCCGAAACACATCAGACATTTTTAGCGATGAAAGCGATTTATGTCCAGTCCCTCATAAAAGTCCCAATATATAATCAAGTAGCGTTAAAAAGTACTATTTTTTTCTTAATAAAAATATATAAAAGAATTATTTTTTTTTTTTTTCACGCGATTTTCTATACCACGAGTTGACCTTTTTTTTTGAATAACACAATTTTTTTTATTTATTCAGGGAACTTATTTTCAATTTCTCTATGGATTCTATGACTTTTTTTACACGGTTTTTTGTGGAATATATCCACCGTGTAAAAAAAGATTAGAGTGTATATTGTATAACGATAAAATGTCTAAATATAAAATGTATAATGAAGACTTACCGGAGGATCCCCGTCGTCCTTTTGCCACCTGGCTCCTGCCGGCGGATTGCTGTCCACGTCACACCGAAGCGAAACGGCGGAGCCTTCGTCCAGTGGAAACCCGAAGCCAGGTATCCTGCTGATTCCGAATCGCGGAGCGTCTACCAAAAAATTGGACAACACAGAAAATTTAGGCCAATATGCTGCACATACGAAATCGGGCAGAGACGAAATATTTTCTAATTTCAATACGAGCTAAAAAAAAAAAAAAAGGTCTCGCGTCTTTTCATGTTGGGAATTCTGTAAATTCCTGGGACAAATTTTGAAATCTGCCAAAAAGCAAAATGATTAATGAATTTGAAATTATGTTGGAATCTTTCAATTCCCGAGTCTCAAAAAACTTATTTGTACGGGTATGGGAGGGGCACGGACCGAAAAAGGTTGAGAAACTATGTTATAACCACCATTACTGTGGAAACGAAAATTTTACTACTAACAGATATACAAAAGTGAGCGGTAGGTATTTAAAGGTTGACTACACCTGCTCTGGTACTTTTCATCTTTTACAGAGAGAAGAGCTCTTGCTCTACGTCTCTTTCTTCTCGTGTATTATATCGACTGTGGAAAGGAAAAAGGACGTAACCCACAGTTTTTTCAAAATAGCTTTTTTTCAGCTTCCATCCTTTTGATAGAACGTGTATCAAGTTTGACACATTGTGATTATCGAAAAAAGCAGTTTTGAAAAAACTGTGGGTTACGTCCTTTTTCCTTTCCACTATCGATATATTATTTAAGCCCTTACATTTTAATTTCATTTTCCAATACTTTTTATTATTCTACGAAGTGGTTTGCAGCACTTTTATGTTATTCGAAAAGCAGGGCCTCCAAAATTTACTGCGCCTGGGGCCTGCAAAGTGCCTAATCCGCCACTGGTTCCAGATACTTCACGTCTTCATGTGATGGGTATGTTCGTAAGCATTTAAAAATACCAATTCTCTGATATAACGAGCAATGCTTATAAATAGCAAATTCAGTCTGTCCCATCTTCCTCGTATTAACCAAGTTCGACTGTATTCATTTTTATTCAGACACTAATTAAAACAATATGGCGTCAATTTTCCGGTCGGGTACCATTAGTAAATTTACCAATCAACAGCAATTACTTTTTACTGCCGAAGCCTAGTCCCTTATTCATCCAATTGGATGACAGTGATTAAAAAAGGTTTTTGACATATCCTGCGTCCCCAAAATAAAGGAAAGGTTTTTGACATATCGTACGTCCCAGAAATAAAGGACGTCAATTTCATTACCAGCGTATAAAACATGACAGCTCCTGCAGGATTACGCAGCTATGTTACAGACGTTCTCAAACTGTCATGTTCGATGGATTCAGAGGTCACTTTAAAGTTTAATTTTGATATCTAATCTTCAAGTTCTAAAAATCAATATAAACGTCAAATATTTGTTATGTGTACAATTTTGCACTCTATCGGGAAACCAGGTAATTAAAAATGCAAAATTTTCAACAATTACACAAAATTCTAAATTCTTGATGTTGTTTGGGTCATTACGCGAATATTTCTTAATGTCCTGCTACCGAACCCGATCTGAGTACGAAATCTGTAAGCACTTGTTGATAAAATGTATAAATCTCCGGTAGAGAATATTCATTGATGGCTTATAGATTTCTGTTCGAAGGCATGGGTGTTTGTGATGTCTAAAAAATTCCCTCACACCCTTTCGATCCTTCAATAACTTCGCGTAGCGAGAGCGATTAGCTAACCACTAGTTCTGTCCAAGCCTTACCCTTCTATCTCTACTACTCTTTTTAAAAAAGAATGGTTGAGCGACTGAGTAAAAAACAGTTTTCGTAGAAAAACATCTGTTGAGATACCTCCATTAGAAGGATTTATGTTCCACATTGGGAGCGGAAATGGATAAAAAAATATAATACTAATACAGTCGATCCCCCTATAGCGTCAAGAGTAGGACTACGTTATAGGAGACAAACAAAATTTGAGGTTAGGTTAGTATTTTGTGAATTGGACGAAATCTACCATTTTTCACATGTATTTCATAGAATACGTCTTGCAAAGCCAAGGGACAAACAACTACTGACAATCAACACACGTGTATATAATATGTATTTATAGTTGAATGTTTTAATGAAATTTCTAATTTGGCCTTGAATTTTTTTTGTTTAGTAAAAATCTACGCTATATGGGGGACTGCCGAATACGCTATAGAAAACTACTCTATATGGAGGAACATTATAGAAGGTTTAATGATTTATGGTAACCGTTTGAATATTCTTTTTATTCATTATCTCAGAACAGGTTATTTCGAGCTGTCTGACTAATAAACTAGAATACCGATTTATGTTTTAGTGAATTACTTACGAACTTGAATAAATTATGTTAATTTCGAGTGATGTTTTATTCAGAGAGGTTCCGATATATTTAAACTTTGACAGCCGCCGACTTGTAGGTTACTTGGGAGCAGGGTTGCCACATTTCCAAAATCACAGATTGGGACACTAACTGTTTCGAACGATTAAAAAAATAAGTAATTAAGAGTGAAATGTAGAAAATATACATTATTATAATAAGTCATATAAGAATCCGCAAAAATCGTTGTCATTAAAATATATTACAATCAGTACTTTTACTTAAGAAATTAATTGTCTCTTTTTCGGCTTAAAAATCAAAATTTAATAAAGCAACAAAAAAAATGAGAATATTGATTTGAAACATTATAAATTCCGACAAAAAAAGGTGACGGAACACCGTTCAACCGTGTTACATGTGGAAAAAAGCACTATATACTATTAATAATAAGAGTTTTATTAAAAGTTTCAAAATATGTTTGCCATCTTCGCTCAATGAAAAAATCTAACGTCATTACAATTGGGCCCATTAGGGGTGAAGTGAGCCAAGTGGTATTTAAGAAAAAAATAAGTTAGATGCGTTGTAATATTCTGCACGTCTTAAAATATCGTAAAAGTGAAGTAACCTCAGTTAATCCTCCAAGGACGAGCGTGACCGAATGGTCACAGTAAACATTGTTGTCTATTGATCCCACTATTCATCCTTTTTATACCTGAATATGGTTGCTTTCACTCATATTTGGTTAAGAAGGGTAAAGACTTCAGTAAGTCATCAGCCGCAGGGACAGAAACAACCACCAAAAGCACATTTTTTTGAATTTCTGTTTTTTTCGAATTTACTTTTTGAAACTGTTGGTTATTTTTTTATCAAAACATCAAATTATTTACAGTTCTTTTGCTAATATATTTGTATTGAAATTATGTTGATCTAAAGAGGTCAAATTGTAAATATTTTTAAAAATTTCACGTTTAGCTATATTTCAACACCGAATGTTTGCGTGCCCATACGGTCACGCTCGTCCTTACTACTGTCCGTACACAATATTACACGGTAATAAAAGGATGAGCATGACCATACAGTCATGCGGCGTTTCTATACAACGACTTTGCGTTTTTTTTTTTAAATTTTGTTAGGAATAAAAGTTATCCGTGACTTCAATATGGCTTAAAAAATATATTTTTTATCGAAAAAAGCTCTCGTCTCTGGAGGGTTAAAACACATTGCAACAGTGTTATCTCCGTAAAATAAAACTATGCAATCCACCAAAACACAAAGTAAAGACAGTTTCACCATTTTACTAGTTGGCTCACTTAACCTCTCGAGGGCGCAATTTTTATCAAAATTATGTTAGTAAAAAGTAGTACGCCAGCCTGTCCACAAACAATATTTTTCAAGAGCAATGCCCGGGACCCGGGATTTGTCTGTTATACTCGAGACAGTCCCGCTCAAATAGGGACGTGTGGCAACCCTGCTTGTGAGGGAAAGTGAGTGGGGGGGGGGATTAGCCGTGAGATTAGGATCCAAAGTAATTTAATTTAATAGGGTTTAATATGATAATGGGTCCTTGTACCTTTGGCAGGTACATATAGCAAAAAACATTTCCCCGGATATTTGAAGGTATTAAAATCAAGCGGCATCACAGTGGTGCTCTGATTTCGGGGTGGGGGGGGGGGGCTAGAGTACCTTTCGGGGACTGGTTAACAGTGGGTAACAGACAGGGGCGTAGCCAAATCATACCAGAGCCATGCAATCAGTGCCAGGCGTATTGGCACCCCTTTTGGACTTTTAGCTGCCGTAGATAATTAATAGTAATTACCTAGCACGCCGGCTATGATTTGCAATTATTAATTTAATTAGTCTTCGACGAGATTACTCGTCTCTGGCGTGTTCAGCACGAAAAAAAAATTACAAGATATTTCGTCTGTGGCGTCGATTAATAAATCGTCGTTAACATATCGACTGTGGAAAGGGAAAAGGACGTAACCCTCAATTTTTTAACAAAACAGCATTTTTTCGATAATCACAATCTATACAAGTTGACTCACGTTCTATCAAAATGATGCAAGCTGCAAATGCCGAATTAGTATCTAAATTTAGCTTTTATGTTTGAAAAAGATGACCTTGTAAAAAATTAAAACCAAGAAAAAAGACTGAAATAAAGGTTTTTCCTAGACAATTTCTTTAATTAATATTAGATTATGTCAATTAAACACCAGTTTAGAAGTCTACGTGCACTTCAAGGCTGTGTATAATTCATAATTTGCATATGGCCCAAAATCATCAAAACACGTTTTTTTGCGCCTCCTGTAAAATTTGATACGTGTGAGTTACGTCCTTCTTCCTTTCCACAGTCGATATTATTAAATTAAAAGGAAAGTGGGGCCCATCCAATGCGTTCAATGAAAGGGAAGAATAAAAAATGTTTTGCCACACTCTCGTAAGCCTGCTCCTAAGACACTCGTAGAAATATATATATATATATATATATAGGTTAGCTATGCGCATGCTACGGATAGGACAGCGGTGGTGGGTAGAGAAGGGCAATAATCGAGTACCAGGCCTATATTAAAAAATGAGATTTTCTGCACACTGCGAACGTCACCAAGAACTCTTGAAAGTTTGCTCCTGAGACACTCCCGGCTAAGAAAAAAAACTGGGTAATGGAGGAAAAGAGAGCAATATTAAGGACTTTAAAAAAGTCATTGTCATATGGAGAGCGAGTAGAAATAAACTAGCAGAAGCTTTGCGTTTGTTTAGATTCTAAAATAATAGATTTCCTGTCAGCCACGCTGGCTTGGTGGCTAATAAGATAAATAAAAAGGTTTAAAAAAAGTTCACGTCATACGGAGAGCGAGTAAACCTCAACTCACAGAATTATCTACAAGACGGCATACATTTCATAATATATACTAACCGAACGCCATCAAGTTTTGAGTTGGTGCTCCTGAGACACTCGCGGCGAAATTGAAGAAAAAAAAATGCAGACACGCTAAACGTTTGTTATGTTTGATAAGCAGCGATGCATACAGGAGGGCAAGTAATTACATTGAACCGATCGGCGCCACCGACTTGTTGTATAAGTACCAGGCCTTTGTGGTGTCACATGAAGAGCGAACAGATCTCAAATTGCAGAAGCTTTGTGTTTTTCTACATTTCAGATTAATTGAATTCCTGCAAAGTTAGATGCAATTTGACCGGTATTCAACGGTTGCTCCTGAGACACTCACTGGTAAGACAATATTTAAAAAAAAAAAAAGTAATTTTCAGACATATCCTCATAATGGAATTACTCGATGAAAGAAAAACTCACATTGCACGTGAAGCCTGGTGGATGCTACGAGGTCTCCGCTCAGAGAAGGATGCGATGCTGAGCAGCTGATGGTCAGGTTGTGGTGTGACCTCCTCACCATCAGCTTGGCCATGGTGACTGCTCCGTCGATATCTACAACCATAGTAACAATTAGATCTACAATTAAGCCGGAAGGATGTCCTCTGATGATGTTCACGGAATTACTAGAATTGAGTTGGCAAATTCCTGCCGATTACGGGATTTATGAACACAGGGGCAGGGCATATTTACAAAAAAAAACGTAGTTTTGACATTAGCTAACCAACAGCACTGTCTTAGCTCTATCTCCCTATCCCGAATCCCAAAATTCCCGGATTGTGATAGTAGTAATCCAGGGACTTTTGGGATTGAGGATAAGAAGTGAATTCATTTTGTGAATTTACGGTGAATGGTCAATCCCGGGATTACAAATAGTGTCCGGAATATGATGCCTTACTTCATATAGGGGAATATTCTCTTCGAAATAGAGAGTCCAAACAACTGAGTAACAAGCAGTTTTCGTAGAAACACTTCTCACTTTAAAGGTATACATTGTTAATACTTAGTGGAAAGGCAGTAAGATCAGTTTAAAATGCGTATAATGAGCGAAACCGGTTTTGATCATATTAAATGAATATATAATTATTACAAAACAGTGCTTTATTTTTTTAATAGAAACACTTCTGTTTTAAATGAACTACGTTAAGAGTCAATATACTCCACATTTGGAGAGGACATAGTTGAAAAAAAATCAAAAAAGTACATATTTGGGTATTAATAGAATTGTGCAAATTGTGTGAAATAAAAACATCAAATCAAGTACTAAAATGTACTGAAATGAAACATGACTTTAAAAATCGTACGTAAATAGTGGGAAAACGTGAATTCCGGGCACGAAAAGACAGGGTTTCACCGTATTTAAGAAATACAACAATTTTGTTGAGAATTCTTACCATTTCTCTGGGCGTATGTCACCAGGCCCGGTACTTCATCTCCCCATATGAGGGCGGGCACCGGTTTACCTCCTTCGGCTCTGCAAGCCAGTTCCAGGTCCGAGCCCTCTTTGGCAGGAAGGAAGACGTTGCCAGGGTCCAGGCGCCTTCCGAATACCTCCAGGTAAGGCGGAGAAGGTGCTTCTGTAGGATTCAATAAGAATTTTTCCGTCATTCATAGAATAGAAATTGATATTGGAAAGTAAATTTAGAAGAATTATTGGGGTAGTACATCCAATGGGAAACAAACTAAGGAATGATATCCGAATATTTACTTCAGATTTCTGGACCAATCAGTTGGATCTGTTTACCTTGTTGTCCTAGCTGACACGCCGAATCCAAGGCGTCATATGGAGAGCGACTGGATCTAAGCTCACAAAAAACTCTCAACCAAAACCAATGACTTTCACCACTTGCCTACAGGCGTGATAATAATTTACGTATAACTAAATATTGAACTACTTTTAGTGTAATACGATAAAGTTGCCTGGTCCATGGCCGAATGGTCAATGTTGTCGGATTAGGTTGCCGATTTATGTATCTCTGTCCAAAGGCATGGATCTAAAATTCCCTTCCGCCACCCATCCAATCCTAAAAATGTGACGTAGCGAGAGCTATTAGCTTACCACCAGTCCTCTTCTAGCCCAATCCTTCTATCCCTACTCTCTTCGGAAAAAAGAGGTAGAAAACATTCGTCGAGATAAACCTCATTAGGAGTGTATAATGGAATAAAAAACAATGAAGTTAAAATGACCAAATGACAATCCAATCACTCAAGAATAAATGATCGTCAGTCTTTCCCCCACAGCACAGTGGTTACGCACTTACCCAGCACGATGAGCCTGACGGGTCTTCCAGTGACCACCTTCCCGTTGATATCTCTCCCCAGGCAGTTCCAGCGTCCAGCGTGTTCCCGTGCGACGCGAGCAATTAGGGCATGCCTTGCGATCTGGAGCCTTGGATCATTCAGGAGAGACATATCCTGAAAAGGCATCATATTTTAGTCACTCCCAAGGACATTTTCAAAGGCATGAAGTTCTCAATTGGTACTGTTCAGCACGTCAATTTGGACAAGAAATCTGGTTGCGAAGAAATTCCTTAAGGATGTATGCATTTGTATTGGCTCTTAATGGTTCAGGATACATTTGTCTAACCCAGGCATGGGGAACCTGCGGCCGTCTGACCAATTCTGTAATTCTGTAAATTCATGCAAATTCCTGACATATTCTGACCGTAAATTTCTGTTTCCGGACAAAGATTCCCTAGTCAATGTTTACTGTGCGGCCATATTTCGAATCAGAAAAATGAATGCGGCCTTTAGAGAAGAAAAGGTTCCCCACCCCTGGTCTAACCTCTTGACCTCTTCTAATTGATACGTCTAATGCCGTATTTAGTCTGCAAACGGTTTACATTTTACGAGAAGATATTGGCCTAAATTGTTTATATTATACTTTAAAATCATTTAAAATGTTAAAAAATAAGTGACAAACATTAAACTTCTTTAAGATAATCAAATTGTTACCTCTCCATCTTTCTGCCAGGAAGTCACCCTGAAATCAGCAGGCAGCGAACACTCCAACAGCTGCTTCACGTCAAGCGCCGAAACCAGTTCAGCATCATCGTCAATATCCCCATCGCTCTTGGAGCTGTGCCTATAGTAACTACCACCAACATTAATTGGCTTAGAAGAACTGTTGGGCAAAACCTTCCCAGGATATTTCTTCGCCTTTTGGAGACCGTCTGCGACAGCTTTTGCGTCGCTTTCACCAGTGAATCTCTGCGACCATCGTTCACTTTCTAATCCAGCTCCGAAATCGTCTTTAATCATTTCTTCTTTGTCAGAATTGCCTTCTTTAATACCTTCGCTATCTTTTACTTCTTCTATTTTATGCCCAAGAGCATCGACATCTTTTTTTTGTTTGTCTATTTTATCTTTCACATCATCCAAAACCACTTTGTGTTTACCGTCTTCTTCAGTTTCTCTGCTCACGTCCTTGTCGTCGAGATCTTCGTGCAAGAATTCACTGGGATGTATCATAATATCATCCACATACGACTCAGACTTCTTAAAACCTTTAACCATATTCCCCATATCCGAATTGATAACATCGCTAACTTCAGACCGAATATGCAAGACTGTATCCCCTGTTATTTGGTGACCCCTTTTCCTTGGCCTATCTCCAACATCTCTAACAACTCTCTTATTTTCCTTCACAGATTCAGTATTTTTTCCGCTTATTTCTTGGTAAATACTATCCATAAAAGTATCTCTGTAGTATTTCTCAGCATGTTTCTTCAAATCCATCGTATCGTCGTCTTCAACTTTTCCGTCTTGTTCTTCAATACTTCCAACGTTTAAATCAATTTTTTCATCATCTTTTTTTCCACCACCTACTTCTTTACTACTCCTTTTTACTCTACCATCAAATTCATAATTTGTATCACGTTTCTCGTATTTTCCTCCTAGACCGCTCAAATTGTCAATAGATTTTTCAATATCATCTTTATAACTCACTTTAAATACACCATCTATTTCTACATAATTTCTTTTTTTTGAATTATCGTTTACATCAGAATCTTCTTCAAAATTCTCTTCACCCGTGTCGCTGTCTTCGAAAATTGTTTCCGAAATTCCATCCCCTGATATAGAATCGAAGTTTGTATAGTTTTTCGGATCGCCAATCACTAAATTCTGATCCAAATTCACAAACTCTATATCGGCCTCGTTATAATATTCCTCCAACTGTAACTGAAGCAATGTTTTATTCTTTTCTTGTTCCAAAGTGTCTGTGATTATTACACCGTCAACTTTTTTTTGGTAAAATATTTCAGATACGTTGTTATCATTTTCAATTAGGATTGTGTCTATATTTGTGTTTCCTTTGGGTGGCAAAGAAGAATGGCCTAAAAAAAATATTTTTATGATAATTATTTCAAATTTTTTAATACAAATATGTTTCGATTTACACGATACTCGATGTGCTGTGCTTCGTTATAATGCGGTATTAAAAAAAAACAATATCCAAATTGAAAATCAATTTATTAAAACTGTCGGTACTTGGATTCGAACCCGTAACCTCCGTGTTCTGATTCAACAACGTTGACACTCGACTACGCAGCAGGCATCTCAATAAATACTGTTATCATTACGAAAACTGGTTGTTATTAAATTGTCCGTTTACGAATACAGTACAGATAAATGAATGAGGTGAAGAAAGATACTGTAGTAATTTGATGGAAATTCATTTTAATATAAAATAAAAATAAAATAAATCGCTTTTGTACTGGTTGTGTAACTAGGTGTGCTACGAAAGACGGTGAAAACAGTTGTAATAGTAAATAATTGTGAATGAAATTTAATAGCACCCAATGTAATAAGTAATTGATTGGATTTTAAGTGTTATACTGGGAATCGAACCCGTGACCTCCGTCACCGAAGCTAACGTCGTTTACCACTCGGCCACGAATATTTGCAATACCGGTATTAAAGTCCCTAGCAATGGCATACGTCTTCTGTGCATTGTTTTGTAAACAAAATTTTATTACAATCAGAAGACATATTTGTCTTTTTACTATCCACTTATATTACTGATTTGATCTGGTTTATATTACTTGAGATAATATAATATAGTACATGAAATAACTCAGAAGTACATCTCGCTTATCAGTGATAGTAAACCAATGAAAGACGTTACATAAGCCTGTCATAACATTAACAGTGAGTGTAGCGTAGGGCCTTCAATCCCGGGATGGGCTGGAGGGGGCTGGAGGGGGCTCGGGGGGGCTCGCGCGAGCCCCTTGTTAAATTTCTGCACGGCCGGCGAGCCCCTTGTTAAGATAAGAAAATCATTCGTCTTAGATCAAATCTGCATCTAACTGCAATTTCTGTAGATGGTTAAATTTTATTATGAAACTAGATTTTGTTGCCCCTTCAGTTTTTTCATGAAAAAACATTAACTTTGGCTGCATAATAAAAAAATACCCTAGCTGTTTATTGTCTATTGTCCGACAATACACATTGAGAGCGAACATAGATTTAAAAAATGTATGAGATATACCGAGCCCCTTGTTAAGATATTGGCAGCCCACCGCTGCTTCAATCCCGGGATTGTTACAGTACTAATTCCAGGATTTCGGGATTGAGAAAATTAAAACAAGTTGAGTGAGAGGTAGAATTATTTTTTTTAATAAATCCGCAAATTCCGGGGTTAAAAAAAAACTCCTACGGCGTTCCGTTTTGGGAAATCCGCAAATTCCTGGGATTTTCAATGCATACGTATTTATGTTAAATGTTCAATCCCAGAATTCCGGAATTAGAGAAATTGTCAATCCCGAAATCCCGGGATGATAAAAAGAGTCCGGGATTGGATGCTTTAATGTAGTGGCGTACACGTATAATTAAGAAAAAATAATTAATTACTTATTTTCAAATATTCGTTTAATTGAAAAAAATTTAGCTTAATAGAATTTTCAAAAAATCCCAATTGAGTTAAACATTTCTTGTTATTGTATTCTAATAAAATTTATCTGTAAAAATGAACAGGGAACCAGTGGCTTGCTATTTTTTTTCAATAAAAAATCGCATCTCAACCCAAACGCACAACTTATTTTTGAAAAAATTATTTAACATTAACAAAATCAAACAAAGTAAAAATAACATTAACTTATTTTTTTTTAATTCTTAAGATTATTTCATTGTTTTACGTCAGGCAATGAAAAATGCAACGATCGTCTCTGCACCTCCCTCATCCAGATGGGGCGTTCCCCGACAGAATTCAAAATATAAAAATATAATTAAAAACTGTCCTTTTTTAATGTATTCTCGAACATCGACTTCAATGTGTTAATGGCTCGATATTTATCGCAACGTAACCATTCATTGTTTCCTCAAGACTTTTTTCCCGGTAATTAATCCCGGGATAATAATTGTGATTCCCGAGAATCTCAATCTCAATTGTGGCATGATATCGACTGTGGGAAGGAAAAAGTACGTAACCCACAGTTTTTTCAAAACACGTTTCATCCGATTATCACAATGTATTGAATATGATACACGTTCCATCAAAAGGATGCAAGCTGCAAATGCCGAATTAGTATCTAAATTTAGTTTTTAAGTTTGAAAAAGATGAGCTTGTAAAAAAATTAAAACCAATAAAAAAGACTGAAATAAAGGTTTTTCCTACACAATTTATTTAATTAATATTAGATTTAGTCAATTAAACACCAGTTTAGAAGTCTCCGTGCACTTCAAAGTTGCGTATAATTCATAATTTGCATATGACCCAAAATCATCAAAACACGTTTTTTGCGCCTCCTGTAAAATTTGATATGCGTAGGTTACGTCCTTTTTCCTTTCCACAGTCGATATAATGGTGAATATTACTACCGGGATTACAAAAAGGTCCGGGATTGGTTGGCCCTGAATGTGATTTATGAAATTGTTTTCAAAAGACGTCTACTTCAATCAGGGATGTCAGATCTTCAAAATCACAGATCGGGAAATTCACTTTTTCGAAAACTTTTATACATGTACAGGTCGGGATTACAGAGAGACATGCAATGCGGGACTCGGGATTTGTCGATTGAGCTCGGGACAGTCCCGCTCAAATAGGGACGCCTGGCAACCCTGACTTCAATGGACAGCGCCATCTTTTTGCCATTAATCTCTTCGAATCAATAAATGTAATCAGAATGAAAGAGTGGCGTGAAATTATACAATCGAAAACGTGCGCCGGGTGCTTGATAAAGTTTGACGATCGCTGCAATAGTGGGTATTGACGTTTCGCAGACGCGATGACAAGAGAACGGGATCGTAAAGTTGGGTCGTAAAAAATATGCTGATGCCAATTATTGTCGTTCGCTGGTATTGCCTACAGGAGTAAGGGGCAGTCCATATAATATGACGTTATGATTTAAAGACATGGTGGGGGGTGAAACAAAGTTTGACAAAGGGGTGAGGAGGGATATCAAACTCGACATCATTAACATGATTTGGTAAAAGTATATAAGTACACTCGACTCTTTTTTTACACGGTATATACGCTACAAGACAAACCATGTAAAAAATAATATAATTCATAGAAAAATCGAATCGTGTAAAAAAGGGTATCAAGTTAATTACGCAAAATATTATTCATAATATGAATTTTATCCAAAAAAAATGTATTATTTATCGCTGTTTCATTATATACGGGGACTTTTATGAGGGACTGGACAAAAATCGCTTTCATCGCATCTGACACGTATGATGCATAGTTTCTCTTGGAAGACGCGAGACATTTTTTTTTTAGCTCTTCACGGAATTTCAAAATATTTTGTCGCTGCCCGATTTTAAGAACCTGGGAGTGGGGCACTCCAAAACTGTAGTGTGGCTCCCATAACATTGTTTTTGCTATGTGGCCCCCAGTTGAGAAACCGTGATTTAAACCACTGGTTTTGCCCTAACTGTAGAATTGTTTCTACTCTCTTACAAAAATGAGAGGTTAAGCAACTGAGCAACAAGCAGTTTGCGTAGAAAAACTACTGTTAAAATTCCTCAATTAAGAGGCTTTATGATTCACAGTGGGAACAGACATGATTTGGAAAAAAAAAATACTTACATAGTGGTAAAACACCAGCTGTCAAAATCCCAATCCATATTATGCGGAATATTCCTTTGTTCTTGGCACCGGAGCTTTCTTCGTTGGTTGACGACATCTGATCTCTTCCTGGACGCACCATGATTATTTTTAGTTTAATTTTATCGTTTAAGATGGTTATTTTTTTTTTTTGGCACAAGAATTTCGTTTTTTTTTCGTTGGGTTATTTCGATGCCTAAATAAATGTTTGTCCAATTAAGATAGTTTTTTTAAAAAAATGTTTAAATAAACAGTTTTTAGTTTATTTTTGAGCTTGGATCAATTATTTAATGTATTTTTATTACAAAAACTTATTTTTTACAAAATTTAAAGAAATATTTAATATTATAGCAAAATTATTCTTTTGCGATAAATGAAGAATTATTTGTATTAATTGAGATTTTGATCACATTTTATTTTATGAATATTCATAATGTTCTAATTTAAATATTATTTTGCCACACAAAGATATTATTTTAAAGAGAAAATTGATTTTATTTTGTCAAAAAACACAAAAATTTATACTATTATTATGAACACTTTGGGTAAAATTCTACGTTAGTATTTTTAATTCACTTCATATTAAAAAATAAACATTTTTTAACATAGATCAGTATACCCAAAAAAATGACCAAATTAATTAACTCTTTTGTTTTAGGTCACCTCAAAAAATCTTGGTTTTTTTGGTTTTTTCTGTTTATTTATTTTTAAGAGATTATATGCTTCAAACAAAATATCGATATAACCTCAAAAATTCGAATGAATTCTTATCTTTGTTATTTATAAAAATAATTTCGTCCCTCTGGATTCGTGTTTTTCTTGCACAATTGTTTGGAATTGTATCCACAATTTTGGAAGATGGCCCAGCAGATAACTCTTCTTCTTAAAAAATTGACTATTCTTCGTGTGTTTTTGATCCAATTTATTTTCCAAGAGTTTCTGGTGAATACTTGATCCAATTATTTAAGGATTGAAGAAGGATAAAAGAGGATAAGTTAATCAATTGCTCTATAAGGATTCTACAGTAAAGTCTTGTAATTGAATGACTTGTGCAAGGTGGGTAAAACTTTGCTATATTGATAGACTTGTATAAAAAAATAAACTATTTAAATAATACTAAAAAATCTACACAAAATTTTGTTTTGAATCAACAATGTGTATTAAATGAAGAATAAAAAAATTCGCATATAATCAAGCAAAAAATTGAGTCAGTTAGAGAAGAATCGGTCTAGATTTTGACCAATATTTGTCCAAATTATTTGACCAAACAGTTCAAATAGTAAAGGAGCGTGAGAGAGAGAGAGGTGAAAGGTGATTTCGTCGCAAGTTGTGGTTGGAGGGGTTAGGAGAGATGCGTGTTTGAGTGAGTGTGATAGAGAGAGAAGGAAGAAACTAATTGGGTGCAAAGGAAGTAATCACATTGTCTTTGTCCCGTTCTTCACATTGTTTCTCCGTATGCTCTTCACTCTTCTACACGTATGTCGTGGACTCTTCTGGCATTTTCTGCATGCTCTGTCACATATATTTCATGCTTTCTTCCTGACTTCAGCATCTTCATGATAATGTTATTCCTTTGTGGGCACCAATATTTTCCTGGAGATTCTTTCTTCTATCCGTACGTAATCCAATTTGTATTATCTGAAATCAAATAATGAATTAAATTCAAATAAAAAAAGACCTTTCAATTATGCACTCAAATTAATTGAAAAATGTCAAAAATAAAACAAAATAAATCAGATAACACGTAGTCAAGATGATCTCGTTGTAAGCCCTAATGAACCACTACCAACCACATATTTTTCAATAGATTTACCGATTTTTGTTTGAAGGCAAACCTTAAATAACGGTATAGTTAGAGTGATTTGCTAATTACTAGTTCTATCCTAGCCCAATACTGCAATCCCTACTCCATAAAAGTCATCTGTTGAGATACCTAAGGCTGTTGATTCGCAGTTTGGAGTCGTGGAGTCATGATCTGTGTTCAAACCACAAGAGTCTATAGTGTTGCCACTGCATATCTGGGCTGACGATGAAGACGATCTGATGCTTAACCGAAATGATGATTCACGTCATTTGTTAATGCCGGAGTCGGAGTCGCAGTTTTTATTTCACGACTCCAGAGCCCGGTATTTAACAAATAACACGCTGTCAGAAAGATGACCAATATGTTTTTTTTTAAATTAATATTATCAGGGTTGTAGAAATTGTTTCCTACGTCTTGATGTCAGTCTTAATTGATATTGAATACATATATAAAACTGCATAAATGTATATTGTTGTCGGTTGATAAAGGTTGGGATCAACGTTCCCTCTAAACTGCGCGCGCGCACGGCTGCGCAGTTGTTTAAAGATTCCCGCGCACTCATTTCGAGTTGGCGCGCACTTCAATACAACTGATTGACCGAAATGAATTAGAAAATTAAAATTTAGATATTTCAAACTAGAATTATTTTTTTATATTTTATAAAAACAAGAAATTGATCTTAATGGAGTATATTATATAAGGATTAGTTGTAAGGAATGACGTTACAACATAAAAAAATATAATAAAATTATAAATTATGTTAATTAATAAATTTATAAACTACTGATTATTTTATTAATTTGGGCTTGATTTTTTTTAATGCAATTTTTTTTATTTAATACACTTACTAGTAAAAAAATATTTATAAATTATCATAAATGATAATAAATATTATTTATTATGCAAAAAAAACACATTTTTTTTATATTAAATATGATAAATTATGCCGAGCATTTGTTGGATAGGCCCGCGCAGCCTTTGAATTTTCCGCGCAGCTAACTTAATGCATTGGTCGCGATAAACGAAACCGGTTTTGATCTTATTAAATAGACGTAAAATTG